>JBAMCK010000386.1:107500-649807 GCA_037075185.1 Drosophila pseudotalamancana | reverse complement strand
TCCGCCTTGTTCGTTCAGTTACGTACTAACGGCAGCGGCAGCAAAAGGCATCACAAAGACAGCACGAATACACCTACAATAACAACTACAACTGCAGGCCAATTCCAATAGCGCAAGCGACGTCGCTGCTCTCACACTCTTGCGACGTCGCCGCTCTCACACTCTCGCACTCTCAGCTCTCTTCGCCGCACACACACACTCGCACTCAGTCGCTCGTTGGCTGGCTGCCTTTCAGGTAGACATTTGTGGGGCAGTTACGTTGAACTTGTCCGCGCTGCTGCGTGTCTGCTGCTGCCTTTGCTGCTGCTGCTGCCTTGCCGTGCTCTTCGCCGTCGCTCGTCGTTCGTCGCTGCGAGAGCAAAGTGTCACCCACCCCGCTGCCGCTGCCGCTGCGTATGCGTGCGTGTGTGTATTAGTGTGTGCTGCCGCTGTCTCTGCTGTTGTCGCTGTCGCTGTCGCATTTGTCGTCGTCGTCGTCGTTACATTTTTTCTGCTCGCAGCGGCACGACAATCAGTGTCACCCACGACTTTCGAAGGAGTGGATCTCTTCTGCTGCCGCTGCTTCTGCTTCTGTCGCAGTCACAGTCACAGTCACACAGTCACAATAATAACTGTTACTGCTGTTTCGTAGCCTTCGTCTCTGTGTTTAGTGTGTGCCTCGAGAGACTTGCAACATTTGCCGCCGCCACCGCCGTCGTCGCCGTCGCGTTCGTGCAACAATAATAAAACGAAGAAAATACAAACAATATTTTTTCAATTCGAAAAACAAACTGAAAATATGTGAAATTTTTTTGGTGACAAAAGAAAATAAAATAAGAAAACAATTAACCAAGACAACAACAACAACAACAAAAAAAACAACAAATTGTGCATAAAGACAACAACAAAACATTTGTGGAAATTCTAACGGACAACCGAATTGTAAGTACACGATTTTATTTATTTAGTTAGTAACTTAATTTTTTTGTTTTTGGTTTTTCGTTTGCCGACGGTCAAAAAAAAATCGTCGAACAAATTTCGGGCGAAAATATCCGAAAGCAAAAAAATAAAAGATACGCAATTTGTAATTAAGATTTTTGTCTTTTTAAATGTTGCTTGAGATACAAATTGAGATACAAATGCGCAAAGCTAAGCGCTAGACCAAAGACTCAGCCGCAGCCTCAGCCTCTGCCGCAGCATCATCATCATCATTATCATTATCATCGTCAAAGCGACTCTCTTGCCCGTTCATTGCTCCTCCAATTGTTGTTGTCGTTGTTGCTTGTCCGCTGCTTATTATAATGTGTACTAACAGCAACAACCAACAAGCAACAGCAACAACAGCAGCAACAACAATAACAACAACAACAACAACAACATTAACAACAACAAAACAGGAGTTAGTTGTCGTCTCTCGTCAGCTCTTGGAATTTGTGACTTTCAACATGCCGATAATAAAAAAAATACAATAACAACAACAAAAGCAACACATTCGACGCTGGCCATCAAAAACTTGTGATTGGTTTTTTGTTGTCGTTGTCGTTGTTGCTGCTGCTGTTGCTGCTGTTGCTGTTGCTGCTGTTGCTGCTGTTGCTTTCGTCTTTTAAGACATTTAAAGCGTTTGACAAAAATAATTACCACACACACACTCTCTCACACACACACATACACACGCCATTACACATCTCGTTTTGTTACTGTCGTGTCTAATGACTGACCGCTATAAAAAAAAGAGAAGTTTTGAACTAATTTAAAGCACCCAACAGAACTTTCGATAAATTATTGGAAAATTGCTTTAGAAATCTAGTTTGATTTGCTTGCCCCACTGTGCAGCTGGCTTTGACAGCGTATATATGTACTTCAATCTGATATATGTACATATGTATGTAGCTGCCTTGATCCTTACAATTCGCTGAAAAGTCTTTTGTATCTGGAAGATACTTTTTCTATCTTGGCAGTTTGCGATTAACTTAGTTAACACGGCTACTTTTGTATCTTACAGACACTTTTGTGTCTTACAGTTTATTTTGTATCTTATAGATAATCTTTTGACTTAAAGATACTTTTGTATCTTACAGATACTTTTTATCCTAATAATAATTGAATCTCACTGATACTTCAGCGTCTTTTGATTTTGTATCCAAAAGATACATTAGTATCTGCATCTTATAGATACATTTGTATCTTATATGTAGTATTGAATCTTATAGATACTTTTGTATCCTACGGCTACTTTTGTCTTAAAGCAATTTTAAGTCTCAAATTCTTTGGAATCTTATAGATACTTTTGTATCTCATAAATGCTTTTGTAATCATCTTGATCAATATTAATTTTAATATTTCACAATGCCTTGTGCTTTTTAGCTTCCGTCACATCTCATGAATAGTTTTGCATCTTATAGATACTTTTGTATCTAGCGCCTGTTTTGGTTGTTCCACAAATCCCGCAACTATCGCATATTACGCAAACAGTTGCATTTTTCACACAGCTTTCGTGCAGTCTTTCACCTGCTGCTCGCTTCATCTGATTCTCTGGCTGCGTTCGAGTACATCCAAGTTCAGCTGGGCTATTGACATATGCACACACATGTGTGTGTGTGTGTGTTTGTGTGTGTGTTTGTGTGTGTTTGTGTGTGTGTCTTCATTTATGGCTGGCATTGGCGCATGTGTTAGTTGAACATTTGAGATTGATTCCAAGTGATAGCGAGGGGCAGTCAAAGTCGACGACTCGACAACCGCGATCCCCATCGTCGCTTTAACAATTGTCCCCATCGCTGTCCGGCGTACCGCTCCGGCCCTCGCACCCAGCCGCTTCACTTTGGCCATCACTCACAATTACAGTAGCGAGCGGCGAACGGCGAACGGTGAGCGGCGAGCGGCGAGCGGCGAGCGGGAGAGACGGCAACAACAATAAAAAGCCACTTGGACTAGCTGCCGATCACCGCATGTTGTCGTCGTCTTTGCGGTTTTAATGGGGGCCCCCCGAACGGCCTTTTCGGCCGTAAAAGATTTTGGCCAGGCAAATGAGCAAATGCCCCAAAGACGGGCCAGCGGTCGCTGACGGTTAATGGAGCGCTTGCACAGTGATTCGAGAACCATTTGTCCGGCGCGGTGGCAGCCCCGATGTCCTTCTTCCTCGCACAGTGCTTCGCAATTCGCTTTTTTTTATTCATTGAATATTCAAATGCAATTTAGAATTTCTGTAAAATTTTCAATTTTTTCGCAATTTGTCACTGCGCTTGAACCACTGTGCGTTCGCAGTGTCTCCACGATTTAATTGCGCAGCAAATTTGAAATTTGAAATTTGAAATCTGAAATCTGTAATTGGCATTGGAAGCTGCTGTCATCCCGAATGGGCGGGGATTGGGCAAAAGGGGAGTATTAGTTCAACGATGATAACACAAAAGTCGCAAAAGTTGCGCAACTTTCGCAGCTGTAACGGCAACAGCCCCGCCCCCCACGCTCCAGCCCAACTTTCATTAGTTTCTGATTAGGCTTTCCCCTCCCTCCCCTCCCACCCCTCCGGCCGACCGCTTGCCGACCGACCGACTTCCACACAGCTTTTGATTGACATCCTCGACACTTTGGACTTTCCGCTTGAGCTGCGATTGAGGACAAAATCGGCTCCAACAGCAAATTTGTCCCGTCGGCAAGTGCGACAATGCATCTCTTTACTGAAAGATACTTTTGTATCTTCGTTTCTTTAGCTGCTTTTATTAGTCAATCAATTGAATGCAAAGATACTTTGGCTTGCACAGATACTTTTGCTTGCTAAGATACTTCTATTTGCTGTAGATACTTTTGTATCTTCGATTATTTAGCTGCTTTTATTAGTCAATCGATTGAATGCAAAGATAATTGGCTTGCAAAGATACTTTTGCTTGCTAAGATACTTCTATTTGCTGTAGATACTTTTGTATCTTCGATTCTTTTTTTTTTTTTGTATCCTCGATTCTGTGTCAGTTAAATGCAAAGATACTTTTCTGTACAGTTATCAAACGCTTGAAAAGATACTTCCATTTGCTGCAGATACTTTTGTATCTTTGACTCCTTTTGCTGCTTTCTTGAAATCATTCAGCAAACTATTTTTGTATGCAGCTCAGATACTTCTGTTTGCTGCAGATACTTTTGTATCTTAACAAGATTTTGTAACAGTACGAATTTAGAAACTTTTTCAATCTATTCGTTCGCTTCTCACAGTTAAGATACTTTTGTATCTTCGATTGGCTTGGCTGTCTGCAATTGTGTACAAAGATACTTTCGAATGCAGTCATTAATTGCTCGCAGAGAGATTTTTGTTGGGCGAGATACTTTTGTATCTGCAGCAGCTCAGCGACTAAATTTCTATCGTTGAGAGAAGAGAAATAGAACAAAATTTTCGAACAGCGCAAATCGTTTGTAGCTGCGCACACTTTTGTATCTGCACATCGTTAAGATGCTTTTGTATCTTTGGCAATAGTGTTGTGCAAGTGCATTTGTATCTCAGACATGATTTATTAAGTATCTCCCGACAATCTTTACAATCTGGACAATCTGGACAATCTGGACTGCAATTGGAAATCTCTCTAATCCGTGACTTTTCTCCTCAACCTATATTGCAGGAACAGGCCGAACAATGGAGCACATTATGAATCCGTTCATGTCGTCCGCCTATCTGCTGGGTCACCCGCACGCCCATCCCCATACCCATGCCCACGCCCACGCCCACGCCCATATGGGCGCCAAGTCGCCGGCCAGCTCGCCGGGCACAGCGGCCGGCTCGGTGGCGGGAGCCGCCGGCTGCAGCAGCAAATCGAGCGGCAGCTCGCACGCATCCAACGCGAAGCCGAAGCGCTGGGGCTCGCCGCCGATCAACTTGGCCGGCCAGTTCATCAATCCGGCGACGGGCAAGAAGCGCGTCCAGTGCTCCATCTGCTTCAAGACCTTCTGCGACAAGGGAGCCCTAAAGATTCACTTCTCGGCGGTGCATCTGAGGGAGATGCACAAGTGCACCGTCGATGGATGCAACATGGTGTTCAGCTCGAGGCGTTCGCGGAATCGTCACAGCGCCAATCCCAATCCGAAGCTCCATTCGCCGCATATTCGCCGCAAGATTTCGCCGCACGACGGACGCACCGCTCAACAGTTTCCCGTATTCCCGGCGGCCGCCGCCGCAGCTGCCGCGTTCCCCGGGCTCCTGCCACCGCCTCATCCGCATCACACGCACCATCCACATCATCCCCATCATCCGGCCGTCGGGTACGGCCCGGCGGCTGCTGCCGCACACGCCATGTTCGGCGGCCAGTCGGGACTGCATAATCTCGGCCTGCTTGCGGGCCGTTCGCAGCACGAGCGACTCTTTGCGGATGCGGATGTCGATGCGGATGTCGATGATAACGATAACGATGCCGATGCCGATGGCGATGGCGACGACGAGGGCGTCTACGTGTATGTGGACATGCATGCCAACAGCTCCAGTCCAGCTAGTCAGGACTGTCACAGCGATGCGGACGCGGATGGGGATGCGGATGGAGATGCGGAGGTGGATACCGAGCCGGAGGCGGCGGAGCTGCACTGCAGCCTGAGCCTGGCCAGCAATACGAACAGTCACACCAGCTTCGAGGAGGAGGAGCGCACGGAGCAGCCGCTCGACTTCAGTTTGCACAAGCGACGCGAACCGGAACCGGAACCGGAACCGGAGCCACAGTCACGATCAGCCGCCGCCGCCGCAGCCGTGGAACCTGAGCAGGAACATGAACAGGAGCAGGAGCTGTGCGAGCGGCGCATCAAGCGCTCGCCCAGTCCCTGCGGCTTCTCGATGGAGCGGCTGCTGGGCAAGCGCAGGCGGCAGAACAGCTGCGCCTCCAGCTGCCAGGAGGAGGGCGCGACGCCGGCGATCAAGATGGAGCTGGAGCTGGACGGCGACAGCGGCGACGCGCACAGTCACGAGCAGCGGCACCACAGCGAGGATCACGCCCACGACCTGTCGACGCCGCAAGGACGCAAACACCTGTCGAGCAGGTGCTCGCCCGCCGCCCACGTGTCGCCAATCGCACTCAGCCCGAGGTCGAACCCCGGCTCCCATCCCGGCCACATTTCGGTGGCGGGCGCCAGCCTGCTGGGCGCCGCGGAGCAGCCGGTGTTCGGCATGGATCTCGAGCAGCATCACATCCGGCTGCTCCAGACGCAAATGTTTGCGGCCGCAGCCGCCGCCGCCGCCACCAACAGCGCCGCCCACTCGCCGACAGCGGCCGCCGCCCCCTGGAGCCTCTTCTCCGAGGTCTACCGCTCGATGCTCCTCAGCAGCGGCAGCCTCCAGCCCCCGCCAGCGGCGCCAGCGACGCCCTCGTCGGCGCAGTACAGCGAAATGCCACCCACCAATGCCGCAATCTCCGTCTAAGAGTCGGCTTCCGCTTCACTCTTCTTCTGCTTCTTCATCATCATCTTCTTCTCCTTCTTCTTGTTGTTGCTGGGAAGTGCGGCCATGAAATGGCTTTTAGAGTATCCGTAAATGAATCTGAATCGGAATCTGAATCTGAATCTGAATCTGAATCTAAAGTTGAAATCGAAATTGTTTAACTGAATCCTGATCTTGACTATGATGATCCGAACCTAGCTTTTCAACTCGTAATTGTGTTATAGAAACGAATCTTTTTTTGGTTTTTTTTTTTTTTTTTTGTATTCTAAGATAATGCGACATCTAAGTGTATAGTATTCAATCCGTTCCTCAGTGCAAGTGCAGCCAGTGTGACCAGAGGAGTTCGCCAAGCAAACCTAAAGAGTGTCTGTGTGTGTGCGAGTGTGTGTGTGTGTGTGTGTGAGTGTGAGTGCGAGTGTTAACTCATTGAATGCGCAACTCCTTTGGCCCACTGTACGGCGTACAACGAAGTATTGATATATATATATATATATAATCATATATATATATATATACATATATATATTTACTAAAAAGTATATTCGTAATATATTATGTAATTTTAAGTGCAACAATTTTTTTTCATAGCCAATAACTATTTGTATTTGTAACTAACTTTATATAGCTATATACTATACTATATACACATATATATATATATATAAAAAAAAAATGAAAAATATTAAAAAAAAAAACATATCTCGTGTGTTTATGGCCCTGTGTATTTACTGTTCCTCGTACTCCCCCCATTTAGTTTAAATATTATTGAACAAATTCTACAATGTCTCGATGCGGCCTTGGATATGTAGTATAGTGTCTATATATCCATGTACGTTTAGTAGAAATGTTATTGCTCTATCGAAAATCGAAAATCGTAAATCGTAAATCGTATATCGAAAAATTTGCTCCCTAAGAGATTGATTGTGTATTTAATAATGATAATTCAATTGAACAATAAAACCAAACAAATTTAAGAAACATTTAACATAAAACGTCTTTCGATTTATTCACTTCAAATGGGTTTTACTAGCGATAAGTTTTTATTTTGTTCCACAGGTAAATCCTTAATAAGTTGGAGTTGGACAATCTTTCACTCTCAAAAATTCAAATTTAATTTAAAGAACTGCAGATTATTTAATTGAAATGAAGAACATTTCAAATAGAATCTTAAAGATTTTGGGAGAGAATTTTATATTAATATTATAATATTTGTGTAATTCTGAAATGTAGAATCTAAGCAGAGAGTTTCAACTGATTTTTTTGGGCATCAAGTAGAAAGGTCCTTCGTGTCCATTGAATTAAAGGATGGAATAAAACTTGCTGCGGTTCGTTTCAAATATTCGTTCCGTAAATGCATTTTCTTTATTATTTTTAGTATAATTATTTTGTTGTGGTTTATTTTCTTAAAAAATAAACTCATTTTTTTAGAGGTTAGCTTATTGCTTTTCTTATTTATTCATTGCTATGGGATTGTTTATTTGGTTGATCAAAATTTGATTTCTAAGAAAAACTTGGAATGAAAAATTTTGAATTGAGTTTCTTAAATGTATCTAAAAGAAATGTGACTATATTTAATTCAACTTTAAAGTTAAAAACGCTATCAAATGGTATGAGATATATGATTGCTAATATTTTGTTTGCATTTCTTTTTAAATTAAACAAAAAACTAAAATAATAAAATAAGGTTGGGACTGATATAGGGTTTTAGGGTGTTACATTTGATCGAATTGGTATGCTGTGATTATTTTTTGAGGGTTTTAATAATTGTTGATAATTCAATGAATATATATCCAGAAAGAGTGACAGAACACTTCAGAGTATATATAGCATATATGTATATATATATATATCCCTCTTCATATCTATATCAATGTATATAATATTGAGAAGGCGTGACATTCATCGCAGGCCTCATTTTACGCTGGTTCGCTGGAACCCTTTCGCTGGTCGAATGGCAACCACATCAACAGCATCAACATCATCATCATCATCAACATCATCATCATCATCATCATCATCATTATCTTTGTTCGGGATAGGGAACAGAGGCCACTTATGAGCAGATTACAAGCACGGACGACCAAAAACAAGATGCTCATTAGATAGACAGGCAGTCGAAGGCCACATGAATAGAACCTTGCGTGAGCTTGGACTCGGAACTGGAGCTGAAGCTGGAACTGGAGTTGGAACTGGAACTGGAACTGGAGCTGGAGCAGGAGCAGCGCATAGTTGCGTGAAACCGAAACCGCAAAAATTGACGTGAAGTCTGTGAAAATGTCAAGTGCCGCCTCGAGAGGGGAGTTCGAGTCGAGGCCTGTCGAGAAACGAAACACAAAAATAAAAAAAAACAAAAAAATGATAGAATGGGAGAGCACAAAAAAAGGATGTGTGCGAGCGAGAGGGCAAGTGGAGTCGGGGAATTCGTCAGTGGGTTTGTGCGTCAGGCAGACAGCTAAATGCTTGCCACATTATGAGATGATCCTTGGCAGCGTTGTCACTTGAGACACCACACACACACACACACACACACACACACACACACACACACACACACACACACACACACACACACTCGCCAACACACACCAACACACACACACACACAGACATGAGTCGTTGTCATGCTCTCATCTCTGGGGATCTATTTACTTTTAAGTTTTCTGAATTGGATGATGTCACGAGGCGGGAGCCGGCAGGCGGGTCGGCGGGTCGGCGAGTGGGTGACTTTTGTATTCAAGTGGTTGGCAATGCGACGGAAGCAAAGGAAAAGGTTTCGCTTTATACATACATACATACATATGTATGTGTGTACATGCATACATATATGCATGTATATTTGGTTTTGGCCTTATGAAATATTAGAAAAATGTACAAAGCGTTAAAAATTAACATTTCAAATGGGATTGCGATTGGGATTCGAATTGAGTTGTGTCTGTGTGTGAGTGTGTGTGAGTGTGTGCCTCGTCGCTGGGGGGATGCAAATGCGTTTATTTTTGGAGACAATTGAAAACCACTCGAGGGTTATTGAGATGTGACAGTCAAGTAGTCGGAGACGCAGACATAGACACAGACGAAGATGGAGCAGATACTGCCAGTGAGGGAGAGAGAGAGAGGGGGAGATGCAGAGCAAAGCTGATTCGCAATGTTGCGCCGAGTCGTGTTAACTTGACGTTTGAAATAGGATCAACTGTTTACAATTTTGGCCAGCGCGAATCCATTTGGCAATAGCCGAAAGCTGAAATTTGTAGCTGCAGATACATTTGCATGCCACTTGCAGATACATCTCGCCAGTGTCCAATGCCACACACACACAGACACACACACACATACACAGACATCTCGTGTGCCACTTGACAGCCGAATGACACTGCAAACAAAAGCCGTTATTCATGCCTTGAACTCGGAACAGTACAAAGGATCAAGTCTATTGTTCACCCGATTAATATTCAGTTATAAAATATAAACTATTTGCATAATTATGCTGTATCTGCGATGTGTTAATGTAATGTATTTGAGATACATATGTGTGCAACTATTACATAATCATTTAAGTGTTATAATAACTGTTTAGCTTAGGTAGGCTTTACTGTATGACTATGGAGATATTCGTAAGACTGCGCTTGATAACCCTCATTAAACAGAGTTAAACGTAGTTCGTGGTATATAACTATATATTTAAATATACATATATATATATATATATGTGTGTATGTATGTGTGTGTGAGTGTGTGTGAGTTTGTCATATGGTTTATTTGGGGGTCACAAACCGGTTGCTTTTATCGAGTCGTAACTGATAAGCTTCTGTTTCTTGAGTCTCAGATGCAGCATTTGGGTTCGTAATCAACGTAAAATGCATTCAAATTTGGGTAATTGTCTATGCCAAAAGAGCCAGAGAAGAGTGAGTGAGAGAGAGAGGGAGAGAGAGAGGGGGATGGAGAGAGGGGAGCGACATGAGACAACTTCGATTCCAAGTAAATAAATATACTTAATTTTAATGACATAGAAATTGCTGGTAAAGTGCTCGCTGATTGAATCTCGTTAGTTGCTCGTGTCTGGGAGGCTGGGAGAATACCAAGAAGCGGCCTCGGCCTCCGTCTCAGTACTTGGGCAATTAATTCGACATTTTAATTTACATTTCATGGGAACATGAAGCAGACACAGGTGACTGTATCTAACGCTCTTTACCTGTCTCCGTCTCTGTCTCTATCTCTGTCTCTATCTCTGTCGCTGTATGTGTGAGTGTGTGTGCGTGAGGCCAGAAGTAAACGAACAACTTTTGGACAAGTGGCAGAAGCAAAGACATCGACAGTTGCTCATTTACCGATCTACCAGACACAATCTGCATGGCCAATAGACCTCTGAATTCTGTGGAAGCTTTCAACTTGACTCAAACATCTCTCAATATATCAAGGTTAAGTGTGACGTATCAAATATTATGTACATACAAATATGAGAAGATTGCTCGATCCATGTTCTGTGTTTCTAGAATATTCAATTTCCTAGCATTAAGTTCATAGAGCTACATTTTAGGGTTTCTTCCATTCAAAACTGGAAAGCATTTCAAATAGATTGCAGGAATTGAATTTAAAGGCAAATCATAAGATACATTTCTATGTGTAAAACTTTTTGGAATCTTATCTAAGGATTTCAAGGACCTGAGAATAACTTTTCCTTATATCTAATGACTGATTGATTACAATAAAAACCTATAGAACTTATATATCAATGGAGAACCAAATATGTAGGAATTAAAAGTGAAGACAGATCATAAGATATATTTCCATATAATGTACTTCATAGAAGTTCTTAAAGGTAAAGAATTTCAGATAAATTTTTCCATATATCTAATGACTGGCTGATTGGAATTAAAACTTATAGATCAATGGAGAACTAAGGAATTAAAATTAAAAGTGAATCATAAAATACATTTCTACATGCTGTGAAACTTCAATACAACGAACTTTATTATAATGAAAACCTCAATATAACGAATTTACCCTTGAAAAAAACTCGTTATTATTATGACGAAGAATTTAGTGGTTCCCCTCAAATACGTTATATCGAAGTTGTACTGTATTTATGTTATAAGAAGTTCATTTAATATAATGTTCTTTATCTATATAATAATGATAGACTGACTACAAACTTATTATCAATGGACAACTTAAATGTTGTCAAATATTAAGAATTATCTTTAAGCAAAAAAAAAAAAAATAAAACAGTCTTAAATCGATTTTGCTTAAGAATATCCTTAACTTTCATTCAGCTTGATTTAAGAAAAAGTTTTATTTAAGGCGCACTCAAAAACGCTTTTTTTAAACTTTAGATTGATGCATAAAGCAATTAAGTTGTGCTGCCTGTGGGATGTGGGATGTGGGAGTGGCAGGTAATCGGACACCCGCTTTAACACCTGTTGGCTGCGGCAGGTGATGGTTAATCGTTATGTGATTAAACAATTGATTAAGTTTTAATAAATTTGCAAAATCAATATTAAAAATTAAGTGCAGTAATTACTTAAATGGCTATTTGCTTGCCAGCCAAAATAAATATTTTGCGAACAACACCCCCTACCCCCGCCCACACCAACTGCTGGCTGTGATCTCCCTGCCACAGATCCTACTCCTGTTGCTGTTGTTCTTCGATGTGGCAACACGGCTGCCTCTGTGGCAGCGAATGGCCGTGGGCGTGTGTGCATATGCATAAATGTGTATGTAATCAGCCACACGCACACGCACATGCACACATGCACACATGCACACATGCACACATGCACACATGCACACCTGCAAACGGGCAGCATAAATTTACCTGCTGCATTATATAAATATTTACGTAATATACGTAAAATGCGTAACGCCTGTTGTCAACAACATAATCAACAACAACAGTGCCACACACACTCACACACACACACACACACACACACACACACACACACATACAGGGCAGCCAATGGCAATGGCACCCCGCCAGAAACCAATCGGACGACCAGTCAGCCGGACGGCGACTGCAACCGGAACTGGAACAGGGACTGGGACGCGGCTCCGTCCACTTGTCCACTTGTCCAGTTGTCCAGTTGTCCAGTTGTCCAGGCACAGACAGCGGCTTCATCCTGCCGCTCGACACACAATACAAACGATTTGCATATGCACACAAGAGTGTGTCTGTATGTGTGTGTGTGTGTGTGTGTGTGTGTGTGGCAGTTTTTTTCTTTGTCATTAATTAAATTACATTGCGCAAATTGCAGGCAGCTCGGCATACCGCAGGCAACCCGCTCCACAACCCACAACCCACAATCCACCTCCCACCTTCCACAATCCACCCTGCACCACCCACACCTCGATTCCCACTTGGTAACAATAACAGTAGAATGTTACTGTCAGATTGCTTCTCTTCAAAACCAATAGCAAAACCCAAACCCGATCCCATTTCCACTTCCATTCCATTTCCATTTCCATTTCCATTTGCATGGACAGTAGAATCATCCTCATCCTCATCCTCATCGTCATCAGCATCCATTGCACGCATCGCTTACTTATTGTTGAATCCGTTCCAGTCGCATCCGTCAAATGCCTTTTGATAGCGCCTGCTCCCTCAAAGGGGTACAAATGGATCTGGACAGGGATTGCTTTTCAATGCCGCTTGGTTTGGGGTAATTTAATAACTTTATCGCAATCATTTTAATCATAACTAAGGGAGAGTTTTTTTTTTTTTTTCAACCAATATTACAAATATATTATTCTCAGATGCTGCTAATTAGTGCAGTAAGCACTAGCATGAAGAACTTTTTAAGAGTTTTAAAACTTGGATATTTCATACACAAATTCAAGGCTCTTCACTACAAAATATGGAAAAATCCACGTTAAGCCGAAAGGAATTACTTAGAATTGTGGCATAAAATAGTTTTAATAGATGGGAGGCTGATATAAAGTTTGTAAGCAGTGCAGCTAATAATAAACTTAATCTTAACTATTCGCTAAAGTTCTACCAAAGGAGAACTTAAGTAGACGGGTAGAGCACCTTCTACCAAAGTTGAGCTTAATGCGTATTTTACGCATCAGTTTAAAGCTCCGCTAAATTGCGCCGAAGTCGCTTTTCTTCACTGTATTCTATGAAAGGCGACGAGTACGTCTTAAGTTTATCAGCTGAGAAACCCGCTTTGATGTCGCCATTCGGTACAATTCTATTGGAGGAAAGGTAAAGTGCAGAGCAATCTCCGAATTCCTTCGCAAGTTCAAAGTGTTCTTTGGACGTTGTTAAAATTTTGGTATGCCCATGATTATTCCAGGGAAAGCCGTTGTCTAATGCCGGCCAGTCGCCCAATCTTATTTCTCCTACATAATTAGCAGTTCCATAAAAGACACAATGCACAAATATGCAGCCCTACCGACTGATCTCGCCCGACCCGGTCGGAGGTGCCCAAACAGAGAGCTACCGGAGATAAGTGGCTCGGAAAAGACAAACAATCAAAAACGAGGATCGAAGTGTGACAAAATGATACAAGCCGGTTAAATACTAGATATACAGGAGTACTACCTGTAGCTGCATCTAAAAACTGAGTTATTATGTGTACCCTTCCTTTTCTCTAGCTGGCATTAAGATTCCCCTAAGTTCTATTATCTTAAGCTAAACGACATCAAACGATGCTAATTGGGTAAAGAACTGAAGTCCTCATATGGCACGCACACATCGCAGCCAGAGCCAGAGATAGAGCCAGAGCCGGAGAGAGAGGGATGGAGAGGGTATAATAAATAGGATAGATAAATAGAAATGAAGAAGCAGAGGGATAACCATAAAAGGGTAAATCGGGCGACATGTTGTGAAAACATGCTACCGAATTGCATTTAACAAACATGCGACACCGTCCAAAAATTTGACCCGTTGAACAGTTTGCCTGTTTTTTTTTTTTTTTTCTCGGTTTTTCGGTTTGTTTGCGGAGGCATCGTCTCGGATCTGGCCAAGGTCGTGCGTGTCGGCAATGCCGTTTAATCTGATATATACCCTATACAGTCCATATCGTTATCGCGCGGTGCAGTAGTCGGTACCGCCGAGTGCGGTACGGTACAACGGTTCTTTACGGTATGGGCAAAAGGATCACTTTTCAAGGAAAACATCGCCAAGTGCAATTAACACATCGCGGCAACAAATGTGTTACGAGATCCGGGGCTATGTCAGGGTACGGACATCCATCTACCAAAGTAAACACATTGATAATGATAATGTGAATGTGAATGTGAATGTGAACTGTGAACTGTGAACTGTGATCTGTGACTGGCGGCGGTGTCGTCTCTGTTCTGTTGTTGTTGCTGTCGGATTTTCCCAGTTGACGTGCGGCGCGGCACTTTAAGGATTTTTTCGTAGGGCTCTGTCCCGTTCGGTTCGGCTGTTGTGTGTTGTATCAACATAAACAGCAGCGAGAGACAACTACAAATTCGTGTCTAACAAACTCATAGATAAGTGCTAATTGGGTCTGGCAGAACGAAAGGGCTGCAGTCAGCTGGTTCTTGTAATGGACACCCTACAGCTCGGCTACTGTACGGCCGGGCCAAAATGAACCCATCAAGAGCTGCCAGGGCCACGGCTACTGCGTGTGGAATAGTGGTGGGGCATGGGGCATGGGGCATGCTGAATGAGGCAATGGGGGTAGCTGCCCGATTGCCGGTTGAAGCTCAAGTTGTGTTTTTCCTGTTAGCGGCCACTTTATGCACTTTAGTTGCTGCAGGCCAGCAAAATTAGTTTTTTTTTCTCTCTTTTTTTTTTTTTGTTGTTATTCTACTGCATCAGTTATTGCTGCTGCTGTTGTTGTTGTTGTTGTTGTTTTGGTTGTTGCTGCTTGATTTTTTGCGATTCAATTGAAATTGAATGCCATGAATATTGAGGCAAATCGACATCAACGAATGGCCCGTCGAGTGCCTCGAACGTTGCTTCTTTTTCTGCCGTTTTTAACAAACATAAAATCAATTACACAAGCTTCATTAAGCTTCCATGTGAAGGTGTATCGGTGTGTGTGGGTGTGTGGGTGCGGACGGCAGGTCGGTAAGGTCGACCGTGTATGTTTGTTTGGGCAGCGCCCGCAAGCTGAATGGCAAATGCGACCGGTAAACGGCGTATGATGAAAAAGGACTCTGGCTAGCCCCCCCACCAGCTCCCCTTCCAGCCATCCAGCGGCCTGGCAAGCGATGTTCTGCGGCTCAACCACATAACCCACAAGTGAATACAGCAGCGAGTGCGAGTGCGAGTGCGAATGCGAGTGCTCGTCCAAAAAAAAAAAAAAAACAAAAAGGAAAAGAAAACAAAGAGCTCAAGTCGATACTTGAACTCTAGCTTTGACTTGGACTTCGTCTTCGACTTCAACTTTGACTTCAACTCCGACATTGTCTCAGCTGATTGGAGCGCCTAGAGGCTTGTGGGCATATGTCATCGGCAGGGCAGGGCAGGGCTCGCCGGCAACTTTACGGCGGAATAATTGCGGCCACTTTTTCGCCCACTCCCAGCTCCACGCTTCCTGTGGCCCACAGCCCGCGGAGATGCCTTAATTTAACTTAAGTGATTGATGCCAGTTGCAAACTTTGATGTGGAGCACACACAGGCACATATATCACTCATTAAAGTCCTGCGAGATTTATGCCCAACTTCAGCTGGGAGTCTAATTGGCCAACAGAAGAGAAGCGGATCAGCCGAAAACCTTGCAGAGGAAAAATTGAAATTCGTCAAAGGGGCGAACAAAATATTTGATTAACTAATCTGAATGTTTTAGCTAGATATAAAAGGTATCGATCAGAGTTACAGTTAGGTATTGCAAATGGGTGTTATCTAAAGGAATTTTATGAATTGGTTTCATTTGCTTTAATGCAATATTGTTTGATTATATATCTATGATATGCCTCAATTGGGTGGAAGGTGCTATTATTATTTCTAAATTCCTAAATAATTCCTATTTATATGTAGTTGAGTCTAACAATTGTCTGGATTCGATTTTCGCCGACTATCAAAAAAATCAAAATCAAAACAAAGGAACGAACGAAATATTTGAAGGAACAAAATATTGGAAGCTTAACTTAGATATAAGAAGTATCCATTGGAGCTGTGGATAGGTATTGCAAATGGGTGTTACCCAAAGGAATCTTTCGAATTGCGTTCATTTGCTTCAATGAAATATTGTTTGATTATGTATCTATGATATGTCTCAATTGTTATAAATATTCGAAGCAACAAAATATTGGAAGCTTAACTTAGATATAAGAAGTATCCATTGGAGCTGTAGATAGGTATTGCAAATGGGTGTTACCCAAAGGAATCTTTCGAATTGCGTTCATTTGCTTCAATGAAATATTGCTTGGTTATCAACTATCGGACAAATAATTTTGCGTTATGGTAATTCATCTATCTATCTAATTTATATACGACCTGCTCGGATTTGGTAGAAATCTGTCTTAATTGGCTGGATCGTGCTATTAATAGCGTCTTAAGACTCTCAACAAATGTTTGTTTCCACTTCTAAATAATTCCCATTTATATGCACTTAAGTTTAACAATTGTCTGGAGCTCAAATCAGCGATTTTCGCCGGAACGGTGGGTGGAAAAAGGTGCGGAGTGGAAGGGGAGGGGGTGTTGGGGGTCTTGAGTGTGGCGATGCTTAGTGGCAATCGGTTTGTTCCGAGTCAGCTATTGCTTGGAAAAGTAAATGTTCGGGCCACAAATATTTGAATGGGCGACCGCGCAAACAATGTTTTTCTAGCCAGAAGTTATGTTTTTAGTTTTGTGGCATTCGGAGTGGATCTCTTGGCCTGACGGTTGACGGCTGACGGCTGACCCCGGCAGGAGATGCGGACTGGAGAGGGGGGGCAATGGGGTTGGGTGTTTACCCATTAACTTGCTTTTATTGACAACGACGACTTCAGTGATGAAATGTAAGCAACATCAAAGCCAAATACTCGCTCCTTCACTCTCCTTGGCTTTTCATTTCGCTTTTCCCCGCTCGGCAGCCGGTTGTTTGGTTTTTGGTTGTTTCCAATGTTTGTTTACACAGCCTCCTCAATCCCAGCCTCAATCCCAGCCTCGAACCCGGTCTCAGCCAGAAGCAGCCCTTGCTAAGTCCTGCGACGAATGCGACAAGAGTGGCCCTGCTATCCCACCCCCTTGAAGGGGGTTGGGGTGGGTCCCTTTTGACGTGCGCGCATTATAAAAATCAATGAATTAACATTTACATGCAAAAGTATTTGACCACAAAAAAGAAACAAATGTACAACGGCCAACTGTTGGGCATCCAACCCAAGGGCCAAGGTCTGCCCGTGCATCCCTTGTATGCATACACTTGATTACTGGTGTCTTTACCCCGTCCTCCGTTCGCCGTCCGCCGTCCTCCGCCCACCCGCTATCACATCTGAATATTTGCTTTTTATGCGAGTGTTTTTCCTTTGCTTTTTCTTTTTTCCTACATTTTTGTTGCTTGTTTTTTTTGTATGGATGTGGCAACATTAAAGTCAGAGGGCACTCGGACTCGACTACGGTTGATTCATGCCCCGGCGAGGAGGAGTGGGCGGACAGGGGCTGGGCCAGGGGCAGGGGCAGGGGCAGGGGCAGGGGCAGGGGCGGGGGTAGACGACAAAGCAGGCCTATGCGAAATGATTTCTATAACAAATTTAATCATCCTAAACAGTTTCCCCCAACCAGCAATTGATTCATTTCAGTGCCTTTCAATTGGCTTTTAACCGATTAGCAGCACAGTTACCAACTCAGTCCCACCCTCCGGCCTCGACCCCCCCCCCCCCAACCTACCCCCATGCCAACCACCTGCTCGGTTAGAGCATTAACCCTTTCGTGATTTCCCACACTACTTCATTAGCATAAAACGGCAATATTTGACAACACTCACGGCCCAAAATATGCAGGCTCCATATGTCCAAAAGTAGCCATAGGTGAGCGGGCACTGTGCAAGGGTGGGGAGTATACCCCTCGAGTATACCCTGTACTTTTTTTCAGCATTCAATTTATGTACAATATAATATTTGATTTTAGCTGATTGACTATTTCATTGCAGATCTTATCTTGGAAAGGAGTGCATCACTCGAGTATACCCTGTACTTGTGCCTATCTTAAGCTCAATGTCATTACTTTTCTGTATTCATTTTATATACAATATTATATTTTGTATTGGTAGATTGACTTACTTTTATATTATAGCACTTATCTTAGAGGCATTTAATGCAAGGATAATTACTATACTCTGTACTTTTGTTTCCTTTAAGCTTAAAAGTTTCTTGTTGATAATACAAATTATAAAATAATAATACTTTATAATAAAATTTTAAAATCAATTTATATACCATATGATATGGGATAGCTGTTGTTTGAATGTTATATTATAGATTCTATAAATTAGAATACATTCAATATTCGAAAATATAAAAAATAAAAAATTAAGTTTACCAACACTGGCTATATTTTATTATGCACTCGTATATAAAATAAAAGAGTCAAAAAGAACCGTTTATATTCTGCATTGTATTACGGTATAGAAGCTAAGCAGAGCTTTAAAGGGATATACCCGCTCACAGCTGACAGCAATGGGTATTCGAATAGTATGTTAGCTGCCCTTTTAGCCAATTGTTTAGATATTTCAAATGCTTACTGCCATTAAGCTGAGTGAAGTCGCCAGCACGCAGCTTGTATGACACTCGGGCCTAGCCGAGGCCAATGGAGAGAATGGATCTGGGAGAAGGGATCTGCATCGGCGGATCGGAGCAGCGGCAATGCTCAGATTAGATCGACGCAAAGCGACAATGGAACGTGCTGTGTTCGCTGCTGATAAGCGCATCTTCGACCTGGATAAACGCCGCTGCCGCAGCCGTGGACCAGGTCCGAGTCCGAGTTCGAGTCCGAGCTCGAGTCGGAGTCCCGGGCTGCTTGGCTGCTGGGCTGCGCTGTCAAAGACAAAGTGTCTGGCATAATGCTCATGGACACTTTGAAAGCTGAAACGAGTACCCGACTGCAGCATGCAGCATGTGGCAACGGCAGCAGCGTTTCCTGCTTGTAAAGCTGGCCCCTTAATCTCGCTTTCGGCACGTATCGAGGAGCCGACGCGATATGTTGGCGGTCTCAATGCTTTTGCAGTAGTTTTACATACAATGCCAATGCAGCTACTGCCAGCGACTGCGACGCGTACGGCGACTGCGACTGCGACTGCGACCGCGAATGGGACTGGGACTGGGACTGGGACTGGGAGCCTGGGCAGCAGTTGCTGTTGCTGTTGCTGATCGCATGCGATTGCGATCGGCGCGGTAACAAAGCGATAATGCGAAAATCGTGTAATCCATTAGCGTAACTTTTTGCAAATTTGTGACAATGACAATATTAAGATAACACATACGATCACAATACACAAAAGCGCTCAGCTTTTCACTTTTGACTCTGGCTCTGACACTGGCTTTGGGTTTGTGTTTGGGTTTGGGTTTGGGTTTTTGGTCTCGATACAGCTTGTGGGCCCAATTGCCCTGCCCACTGTTTGCCCAATGAGCTGCCTGTGCCAAATTAATTTGTCGTCAGCCGCACGAAAACTCTGCGAGCCTCCGAGTCTGGGACTCCTCGAGTCTGGTGGTCTCGATTCTCTCGCTTCTCTCGCTTCTCTCGCTTCTCTCAGCTCCAACAGTCTGCGGCTCACTCTCAGCTCGCAGCTCACAGCTCGCAGCTCCCAGCTCGAAAGATGTCAAACTGGAAACTGTTGCAACGCCAGCCTCAGCTCTACAGTTGCAGATTCTGTTGAGGTCCATCTCTCGCATTCAGCATATGCCTTTAATTGAAGATGCGTGCGCGCATACTTAAATCGCGCAAACAACACTTTGATCTTAAAAGAAGTGACGTTTAGTGGTAGTTTTATGGCGATAATGATCTTTCGGATGGGACAGTGATGCCATTTATTATGCGGCGATTATCTCGGCTGAGCATCCCCCTCCCCCTTCCGATCCCGCGCTTCACCCCATGGTCCAAGCCGTGAGCCATGACAACAAATGCATTGCACAGATTGTGACACTAGTTAGCCATAAATATAGAACAGACATCTAAATCTATATACTAAGAGAATGCCAGAAAGATGAAGACGGAATAGTTAGGAGCTCTGAATTTCCTCTGAACAATTTGTTCGTACATGAAACTCTTTCTGATTGATGTTTCACTATCTATGACTATATTTAACCATCTTTCACTCTCTATATCAGTTATCTATGATCTATAAATAAACCACTCTACGAATTATTATGTGATTAATGGGCTAGTCTTAGGGATGGAAGAACTTAAACTTAAGACTTAACTAGAATTGTTTGAAAGCTTAGGATAACTTAATTGAGAGAGAGAGAGAGAGAGTGAGAGAGAGAGAGAGAGAGAGAGAGAGAGAGAGAGAGAGAGAGAGAGAGAGAGAGAGAGAGGGAAGAGAGAAATAGAGCGAGAAGAGATAGGTAAAAGAATGGCAGACTGAAATTAATATTGAATAATTAGCTGAAGAAAATGCAATAAGAAATGAATTTCAATATATTTCTTTTATGTAATTTGATTTATTTTTTATTGAAGTTAAATATATTTATTATATTATTATTATTATGTACATATTATTTACATATATATAAAGCTTTTTTTTTTTTTTAAATTTCCTTTTTTAAAAATGGGTCTCAGATATAAGCAATTGTCACACTTTTGCTAGAAAGAGAGAAAGAGTGAAAGCGAGAGATGCGATAGATAAAGAATAGGTAAATTTATTGATAGAAATCGATTTCAACCGAATGACAAATTATTATCAAATAATAAGCAAAAGGAAAGTATTTTATTGAATTTTCTCAATTTAAAATGTGACTCAGCTAAAAGCAATTGTTAAACTGTTTGCATATTTAAGAGAAATACTTCGCATCCTAACAAATTCTCTGACTAGAGTCTGAACTCTGGACCTCACAAGAGTTGTGCAATTAGGCAGCTGCTCGGCGAATGCGAGGGCTAATGGAAATCGGTGCTAGCCGTATCTGGCTTCCGGCTAACCCATTCTCGGTCCGCCCGCCGGCGAGGGTATGAGGGTATTGCCCTTGTCATTGAGTTCGTCGATTGGGGAGCTGCGTGCCAGCAGTCGGATTACCCATCGGCTGTTGTTATGATTTGTCACCTTTTAATTTTTAGATGGCAGCAAATGTAAACTATTGTCGCCCGGGATGTAAACACATCGCCAACAAAGAAAACAAATACCCAGTCACATTCCCAGTCCCAGTCGTTGCCTCCGCCTCCGTCTCGAGTCTCCACTCTTCACTCTCCAGTCTCCAATCTCGAGTCTCCTCTATGCGTCATGTCGCTGTCGCTGTCGCTGTCGTCGATGTCTTCGATGTCTTCAATGTTGTCGTCGTCGTCGTCGTCTTTGTAGGGAGTTCCGTTTGGGAAAGTCTCGAATCGAGTCGTCCGCTGAATCACCTGCGCTATCTGCTGACTGCTGGCTGCTGGCCAGGGTGTAGGGTAGATGCTGCTGCATGTGCAGTTTGCATTCGATATTCGATATTTGGCCAACAATTGTGTTTCGGCTGCTTAACAGCCGAAACGTCAAGCATCTGGGCCTGTGCAGCTTCGCTCAGCACCGAGCGGGCCACACGCTCACACACAAACCCACATCAAATAACAGTTTATGGCATTACACCACAGCGCACAGCACCACAGCACCACAGCATGCCACTGCCACACATTTCCTTATGCTCTGCGCTTGTACACAATTTAGAGACTAATGCCAGCGGCTGGAGTTGGTCGCGTGACTAAGTCGTGAGTTCCTTACGATGCCAGCCGATAGCTGACTTTTCAATTTTCTAGTACATTGTGATCTTTAGCTCAGATCTATTTGGAAGTCAGAAATCTTATTTCAAATAATTATTATAAATTTATATTTTAAATATTAAATATTAACTTTTGATCAAGACAAATTAAATAAATTAGTCTAATAGCAAAAGGCCATAGCAACAAATATTCAATAGAGACCGCTAGCCTGTCATAATCTGTATTATTTTTATTACTGTTTTCATATAATATATAAACTAAATGTATGTGTAAATATATATTTATATATAAATATAACCAACTATCATCCCAAACTTTTTTAAACAATTCATCTATGGCAATCGATTTCGAGCCCAGATTTACGCTGCTCAGTTACCTTAAACTCTTAACCTTTTAGACATTTCATATAATAAAAATTGTTATATAAAATGCACAATTTTTTACTTAACTATCGACTATCGACTATCGCAGGCGCTTCTTCCACCTCTGATTGAAATGCAGTTACAAGTTGCGCCTCGCCACCTTCTCAATGCCTGCAACTCCTCGCTTCCATTACCCATTTTGCCCCTCATCGATTACGCACACACACGCACACACACGCACACACACGCACACACACGCACACACACGCACACTCACGCACACACTCACGCACACACTCACACACACTCACACACTCACACTCACGTATATCGTATTTTTAGCTAGTGTTGATGTCTTCAATTAAAGAACCGCGGATGCTGCCAACAGCAATTAGATTGCGGTACGTTTAGACTAGTGCGAGTGCGAGGCGATGTGTGCGCTGGCAGAGAGGGGGTGGGGGAGAATTAGGATGGGGGTGGGGATGGAGGTGTGGGGTTGGGGGCTCTGTTTGGTCACACATCCCCATTGCTGGCTGTGCAAGGTGTCGCCGTTGTTGTCGTTGTTGTCGACACCTCTAAAAATTAGTTGTCAGCAATTTGTGTGACAGACGCTTTTACCAGCGTGTAAAACCGAGAGTGTCGCTATTGTTGTTATTGTTATTGTTATTGTTGTCGCTGTCGATGTTGTGAATCATGAGCGTTTGACAAAAATGTATTTGTTCTTGTTAATAACTTACAAATTTATGATTTGGCTCTCGCCCGCGTAATGTATTTCATTATATGTATATATATATGTCGTTGGTATTTGTATATATTTTTTTCTTGACGTCGTCGCACATGGCCCACTGTACTGGCGACAGCAGCAGCCACAGCAGCAGCAGCAAACAAGCGGATGGGCGGGGCCCGGAGGTGGGCGGCGGCGGTCTACATGTGCCCCCTTGTCAATATAATCGATTTAATATGAATTTTTCCATTAGTCGCATTCTCCGATTTTAGACGCGTCGTCGTTTTCATAACAGCTCACAGCTTTCCCCCCCAACTCTTTTTGTTGGTCTGAAAAACGGGTTGCATAGAAGCATTTCCCTTCCAGCCGTGCATGTGCCGGAGTTTTGACTATGTACTCGAACTTTAAAAGTATTCATGGGGACCACCAATTGTGGAGTTTCGTTTGCACGACTGCTTAAATAAATAAATACACACACACATGCACACATTTATATATGTACATATATATGTATGTATATGTATGGTCAATCAGAAATGCGTGCGGTTTCACTTTAATATCCCCCCACACAAACACAAACACAGACACACGCACACGCATACACAAAATGTGCGATCTGTGGTCTGCTGCACTTCTCTATTAGAATCCAAATAGTTCAGCGAGTATCTCCATCTCCATCTTCATCTCCATCTCCATCTTCGACTCCGACTTTGAATCCGACTACGTCCACGTCTACGTCTCGGATTCCACAGAGCATTTCCTTTGCACGGTGGTCTCTTTGGCCCGATTGAACGATTCGGTTAACCATAAAACTGGACGCCGCATCTGGCAAGTGGGTCGCCGCAGTCTCCCAATCACTGTGCATTATTTCAGCGAATTAAACACTCCGGAGCGTGACTCTTTCAGCATATGGGGCTCATATTAGCCAATGTCGATATGTGTTCACAACTAGTCACGAACCCCAGCATATTGATCGACTATTTATAGATCGGTAGAACACGAGACTCTCGAGGAGGAGTCTGGGACTCGCCTCACACAATGCGTGCATACTTTGTATCTAGTGCCATCGATCCGATTAATAAAGCATCCAAATATATCTATATCTATATCTATATCTATATCTATATCTATATCTATATCTATATCTATATCCATATCTATATCTATAACTGCATCCAAATATATCTATATCTATATCTATATCTATATCTATATCTATATCTATATCTATATCTATATCTATATCTATATCTATATCTATATCTATATCTATATCTATATCTATATCTATATCTATATCTATATCTATATCTATATCTATATCTATATCTATATCTATATCTATATCTATATCTATATCTATATCTATATCTATATCTATATCTATATCTATATCTATATCTATATCTATATCTATATCTATATCTATATCTATATCTATATCTATATCTATATCTATATCTATATCTATATCTATATCTATATCTATATCTATATCTATATCTATATCTATATCTATATCTATATCTATATCTATATCTATATCTATATCTATATCTATATCTATATCTATATCTATATCTATATCTATATCTATATCTATATCTATATCTATATCTATATCTCTATCTATATCTATATCTATATCTATATCTATATCTATATCTATATCTATATCTATATCTATATCTATATCTATATCTATATCTATATCTATATCTATATCTATATCTATAGCTATATCTATATCTATATCTATATCTATATATATATATATATATATATATATATCTATCCATAGCCGTAACAAAGTTAATCTGCAGGCTACCAATGGACATTGGACATTGGCAAGAGAGAGAAAGGAGAGAGATAGAGAGAGTGAGACAGGGATAGAGTGGAGGGGGAAAGGCTGTCTCCACAACTGCTGACGTTGAGTTGTAGCGCGTGGATATTAAATATTTGACTGGCGTTTCAACAAAGTGAAAATTTATTAAACTTCTAAATAGTGTTGACAAAGATGTACGAGAGTGTGACAGACATGACAAATAGTTTAGCCCGAGCCCCCGCCCGACCGCCACCCTTTGTTAGCACACAGCCTCCTCCACCCGCACACACACACACACACACACACACACACTCGCACGCACACACAGGCACACACACTGTCGCTTTGACAGCAGCAATTTAAAGTGATGCCTCGGCTAGGCCTCTACGGATTGATGGGAGTGGGGCTTTTGGCTGGTGTCACAAAGTGGCGTGAGATTTGGGAGTGAGGCGCCACCGACTGGCATACTCCCCATTATTTGTCAGCCTCAATTTGAACATCATTAAATGAGTTAATGCAATTTAAAGCTCTCGACATCTGTACTCATATCTGTGCGCATATTTTTCACCATTTGCGTTCGCCGTTTATGGGGGTTGTTGTGCATATACATATGTGTGTGTGTGTGTGTGTGTGTGTGTTCGCATTGTTGTGCCAATATGTGTGCTGTGGGCTGTATCTGTTACTGTAGGTGTTGCCATATCTGTATCCTTTTTTTCTGTTACATCTTTACAATGGCATTTACATTTTTTGTTCCCCGCCGCCGCCGCTGTTGTTGTGCATGTTTTACACCAGGAACTGTTGTTTAATGTGTTGTTCCTGTGGTCCTCCTCCCCCCTGCGCCGCGCTCTTTCATCCATGCCATTGGCAGCCGTCCATCTACCCATCTACCCCGCTAGGGGTTGCTTCGAGAGGGTGGCTCGGTCTGGTTGCCGGCAGTCAAGTTCGCATCATTCTTCAAAACGTTTAAGAATCAATTTCAACACAATACGCTCGACAAGTAGCAACAAAAAAGTGCCACCCCCTCCCCAACCATTTGCCCAGGGGTTTTGCCCCGCATGCAAATGCCATTGGATTAATTTGTGAAGCCTTGGATGTGACAGTCTTGTCGCTCCACCTGATGCTTTTGTTACTGTTACTGTTACTGTTTATGTTACTGTTAATGTTAGTGTTAAAGTTACTGTGACTGTTACTGTTAATGTTATTGTAACTGTTAAAGTCACGGTGACTGTGACTTTTAATTTTATTGTTACTGTTAATGTTATTGTTAAAGTCACTTTGACAGTTATGGTTAATGGCATTGTTACTATGAATGATAATGGTACTGTCACTGTTATTGTTACTGTTGGTGCTCTTTTACTGTTAATGTTAATGTTATTGTTATAGTTACTAAGACTGTTACTGTTACGGTGACTGTGACTTTAAATGTTGTTACTGTGACTGTTACTGTTACTGCTACTGCTACTGTTACTGTTACTGTTACTGTCACTGTTACTGTTACTGTTACTGTTACTGTTACTGTTACTGTTAATGTTACTGTTACTGTTACTGTTACTGTTACTGTTACTGTTACTGTTACTGTTACTGTTACTGTTACTGTTACTGTTACTGTTACTGTTGATGCTACTGTTACCGTTACTGTTACTGTTACTGCTGCTGCTACTGCTAGCTAACTTTAGCTCTAACTCAAACTCTAACTCTAATTCTAACTCTAATTCTAACTCTAACTCTAACTCTAACTCTAACTCTTAACATGTTCGCAGTTCAATCTCTTAGCCCTTGACCTTGGCTCTACTTCCCCCATCTCCAGTCCATCCAATAACTTTTGACAGCTCTGTGCGAATACGAGCTGCACAATCAGTAGCCGCACTTAAATAATGTCAAGCGAAACAAAGTTGTCAGCTTGATTAGCTGCAATTAAGTGTAACTCACAGCCCACTCACTCACTCACTCACTCACTCACTCGCTCGCACGCTTGCATTAGTATTGGTGACTGGTGCGAGGCGTGCGTGCGGCTCGTGTCTGTGTGCCCTGTACGTGTGAGCGAGCGGCATTTGTGTGGGTGGGCGTGAAGTGCGTGGCTCCTTGCGCTGGGTGTCGTGTATGCAAATGTTTGACAGTGTCGCTTTATTGTTCCGCTTCGTTCCATATGGTTTAGCAATGCTAAGAACCACTTGCTGCCGCTGCTACTGCTGTTGCTGCTGCTGCTGCTGTTGCTGCTGCTGCTGCTGCTGTTGCTTAGTTGTGGAAAGTCACGCTGCCATATTGCGTGTTTTGATTGATGGATAAGCGCGGTATTTGTTTTGCAAACACTTGACAGGCGGCTTGATTAAAAAACTTCACTGCTCACATGGGACTTGGCTCTGGCGCTGGAGCTGGCGCTGGCTTTGCCACTGACACTGCTGTTGTTCGCCAGTTGGTTGCTGGATTGCTGGCTAAACGGCAACGTCCTCGACGACATGTTCGGGCGTGTCCCCGGCACTGTTACCATTACCGTCATCGTCAACGTCCCTGCCAGTGCTCTGGCCAACCTGCTCAATTACCAGAGGGCGGTAGATACAATTTACATGACGCTTACGGCCCGTCCTGATTTGTTGTCCCTATTTATTTCACGACCTTTGTTGAACATGCAAATTACCATAAATGAAATTGTCGAATTGCCAGTAACAGCCGTCGCCTCGTCCCATCGTCCCATCGTCCCATCGCACAATCTTTCATCCTGTCAGATATGTCATCACAACTCAGAACGGAGCACAGCAAATGAAAGTCAAGCGTTGATTAATCGAAAATTCATAAACACACACAGGGCTCTGACACAGAATTCCATTAAATATCTCCACTCGAGTGTCTGTGTAATTTACAAACACACAAACACACACACACACACACAGAGAAAACTTTGTGCTCTGTAATGGACCTCTGAGGCATTTGCGTCGTCAATTCTAGAGTTTATTTTCGGATACTTTCCGTTCGCCAATTGGGCATTCTCCGGGGGCTCGTGGATTGGGCAAATCGAGCGCATGCTGATGCCAGCGAAGCCGATAACCGATTGCCGATAACCGATAACAGCACCCGATACAATTAGTAACTAGAATAGATTAGAAATCTGTGAACAAAGTGCAGTTAAATTTGCGCTTAGTCTGGCTTGTTAGACGGTTATTCTTATATCAACTAAAAACTGTGTTGGTCAAAAGGTATACGATTTGTTTTAGCATAGTTAGGGATTTCCTTAGATCATTTCATGGATGATTATGGTTCTCGTGGGACCGTCGGAGGCTTGTAGTAATCAATTGCATATCATTTACATTTTTGATATGTTGCTCGCATTATGCGGCGAGTGAGCTTCACGCCGTTTTTACTTTGGATGGGTCGACGCAATTACGATAACTGCATAATGGTCTATTTATCATGAACGGGCGGCTAATCAATGTGGGGGCGGTGCAGAAAGGGGTAAATGGAATGGAAGGGAATGGAATGGAATGGCAACGGTCACTCACAAATGTCCCCTGGCACTATAATACTTTGTATTTATTTAGCCTGAATAAAGATGTCATAAAAAACAAATTTCACTTTTATGTTTTGGCACGGCCAAGGCGGAAGAGATTCATGACCCATTCGAATTGGCCTCTAATATTCGCGGTGGGGATGTGCCACACTTTTATAGGAATGGGATAAACCAGCCACCAGCCACCAGCTACCAGCCTTCAGCTACCAGTTACGAGTTACCAGCTACCATATACCATATACCATACACCGTATAGCATTGCCAAATACCAGGGAACTGCCAAGAGCTACCGCCTTGATGATGCTAACGCTGATGCCCAATTTCAAAAGGAGTCCCGCTTCACCCGCCGGACGAGCGACTGCATGAAACATTAGCATTAGCTGCCTACGGGCCCTGGTTGTGTCCAAAGGACCTGACTACTCTCCCAATGCTCAAAGGGTTAACGTTAACGTGTGCATACATTTTTCAGCTCTTTAGGTTGGGTGGGGGAGGAATGGGAGTCGGAATGGGAGTCGGAATGGGAGTCGGAATGGGAATCGGAATGGGGTTGTGATTCGCCTCCCTGATGCATGGCACAGTTTTTGGCAGAGGAATCGAGGGCTGCTTGCTGGTTGCTTGTTATTGTTGTCACCCTTGTATTGGATACTGGATGGATGCATAGCGTTAGATCGTTAGACAGACGGTTAGACGGTCAGACGGTCAGACGGTCAGACGGTGAGTGGGTGGGAAAGGGTTTAAATGATTTGTCGCCTTTTACGCGAGCGATTACCACATTATAGGATAAAGCGCTCCTTATATTGGAAAACACTTTCGTTTATTGCACGATGCGCCACTTTGCCAGCAAATGTATTCCCACTTGTGCGGCCCCGGGTCCTGGCTCAGATCCTGGTGTATGACTGCGAAAGGGGGAACGCTGCCGGAATTAGGTATTCAGGCAGGGCCCGTGGCAGGAATTGCGACACATTCAAAGCTTTTCCCATCGGGTTCATAAATAATTCCAAAGCAGTTCTTACATAAACAACACCCAACAGGAACAGCACCAACAACAACAACAACAACAACAACAACAACAACAACTCGGCTAAAACATGCTCGCACTTGAAACATGGAATTCAATTTGAACCTCCCCCTGCCCAACTCGGAACTGGGCCCTTTGAGCTCCTTAATGAGTTTCTACGCAATTTCGTTAGCTGGGAATTATTAAAGACCCGACCAAATTATTATGCAGCTCAACAAGCAGATACAACAGCTCCGGCAACGACTCATATAATATGCAGGCTGGTTAAACTTTTTCCCCCTCCCCACCTGGCACCGTCGCCAGCCCATCGCATGGCCTTAACAGATCCGGTAGGACTAGCCCCGGAGTGGCGAATTGTCAATGCAATAACCAGTGCTCGATTCGTGAGCCGCGACTTGTATCTGATTTGTCATTTGGCATCAAAAGGCGCATCATATTACACCTGGAGCGGAGTCCCACTGGCTGCACCGGAGTGCAGATGGCGGAGGCAACAAATGAGACCACCGTCCAAGTGGAGCTGTTCCTCTTGCTCTTGTTCTTGCTGTTGCTGTTGCTGTTGCTGTTGCATGCAGAGATTAGATCGAGGGCCACAGCTTTAATACACTTGCCATGCAGGTAGCTCGACTAGCAGCTCGTTTTTGCAACAGCAAAGCCAATCGATTTAAGCCCTCGGGTATTATCATCTAATCCCACGGTTAATAATTTATGTGCCATTAAGGTATTAGGGTATTCGAGCTTCGTTGCCAAGCAGCGAGTGTGCCGCTTGTTGGTTTTCGCTTGCGTTTAAGTATTTGCTCGCAGGCACGATTTCATGAATGCGGTTTTGGTGCGAGACAATCCTAAGTCCAGGTCCATCAAAATGTGTAATGAGTTTGAATGCAGCTTGCGGTGATTATGTCTCATCGCTACCCTTTCGAATACCCTTTGTCCTGGCATGCACTATGCGTGCGCCTTGCATTTATTCAAATAACGAAATTTGGACACAGCTTCTGCTTGCCGGACAGGCGATGCCTTCGAACTGGGCTTGCAGTCTATATTTATATTCGAAGTTCTTCCAAAATCCATTAAAGGGTATATTGGTTATGCTTAAACAAAAAGAAACGAATTCCTGTGGTATATAAATTCTTGTTCATCATCTCCGTGTTTCTGTATGTCGGTTTATACATACGTTTGTAAGAATGCGCTTATCTCGGGAACTACGTGAGGCAGAGACTTGAAATATTGATTATATATTCTTCCATACGTTTGTTTTACTTGTTAATAATTTATTTTTTAATTATTCAGATGCGCATTTGAAATCTCTTCAGCTTCTGCATCCGTTAGGCTAGGGTATCTCCCAGTCGGCACTCTCGACGAAGCCACACTTACTTGTTATTTCTCTCGTTATCATCAGCTGGAGGCTCGCCTCTGTCTCGAACTGGGTCTGGAACTGGAACTGGGCCCTAATCATGTGCCAGCAGCTACTTCAGTTTTGTTGCCAGCTCCTGGGCTTTGTGGTGTGGTTTTTAATCGTGCTGCGTCTCAGATTTCATAACGACCGAAGATGTTGTGTCTCTTGTAGATTGCGACAAACAACAACTGCAATACGAAAGCATTTGGGCACATGAACTTGATGAACTACGATTCCACTTTAATACTAATAGGGTTCGCTTTTTAGATTCTTACACTGAGATTCATATATATATTTCATATCAGTTATTTTTTTATAGATTCTATATCCCAGTGCATAGAATTGTAATTTCACTTTATTGCTATTTTAAACTATTATTTCAAGCACCACAATTAAATATAAATATTGGCTATACATATTATTAGAATTTGGAATGCTCTACATAAAGTGGAATTTATCTTATTTTTATTAAGAAAAGTCTTGGCTGACAAATTCTTTGCTTCTTTGTTGAGGTTTGTCATAGGTTATATTTATATCGGAAATTCATTGAAAATGCATAAAGGGATATATTGGTTCTATCTAATATAGTTCATATATATTCCACATCAGTTTCTTTTTTTATACTCAACCTTAAACCAACAAATCGGAATCGATAGCACATATTGGTTCTATCTTATATAATTCATATATATTCCATCAGTTTTTTTTATAGATTCTACCTTAAGTCTACGTCATAGACAAGATTCGTAATGTGGAATCGATAGCATATATTGGTTCTATCTTATATAGTTCATATATATTCCACATCACTTTTTGTTTTAAAGATTCTACCTTAAGTCTACGTCATAGACAACATTCGTAATGTGGAATCTAATCTCGTTTTAATTAAGAACAGTTTAAAAAAGAAGAAGCAATTGAATGTTTTGTTCGACCCAAATTCTTTGCTCTGTGATGGGCTTTCCATATTTATATCCGAATTTGATCGAAAATGCTTAAAGTTGTATATTAGATCTATCTTATATAGTTGATATACATAAATTCCACATCAGTTTTTTTTTTATAGATTCTACCTTAAGTCTACGTCATAGACAAGATTCATAATGTGGAGTCGATAGCATATATTGGTTCACTCTAATATAGTTCATATATATTCCACATCAGTTTTTTTTTTTTTATAGATTCTACCTCAAGTCTACGTCATAGACAACATTCGTAATGTGGAATCTAATCTTGTTTTAATTAAGAACAGTTTAAAAAGCAGAAGCAATTGAATGTTTTGGCTGACAGCTCGACCCAAATTCTTTGTTTCTTTAATGGGGTTTGTCAATGCGACGCTTAACCGAGTGTGGAGAGTATGAAATATTGTTGACGGATCAACCACTGGACGACTTGTCGGCATTTACAGTTACAGTTAGCAGTGTACAAATGTGTGTCTGTCTGTGTGTGTGTGTGTGTGTTTTTGTTTGTTTGTGTGTGTCCTGAGGACAGCTGCTTGAAACAAATTGCTGATATGTCCAGAAGCGATGCCGCAAATTAGTGTGTTTAATACGTGTGTCTGCAGCGTTAACAAATTGAACTCATTTCGTTTACATTGCGATGATCACCGGAAAACAAATGGCCGCCAAGTGGCAGAAGCGGAAGCTTGACCGGTCCCCGGGTCTGGCAGCCGGACAGCAATTGCAGCGGCATGGACAAGGTGTCCTTTAACTGTTCGTGGCCAAGAGCTCTCGGCTCTCGGCTCTCGTCTCTCGGCTGTGGGCTGTGGCCAGTGGTCGTCTCCCTAAGACTAACCAAACACCATTCAGAATGGTCAGCGTAGTTTTTGCTGAACAAAAAGACAAATGAGCGGCACGTAAGTTATTTGTACATTGTGTCCCCTGGTCGACATCAGATGTTATGGCCATAAACAAAAGTGTTTTAATAACAAGGTTAATGACAAGTGGAATGCCCGCAGACAGCCAGACAGCCAGACAGCACAAACAACTGAAGGCGCTGCGTGGGCAGGTTGTCAGGACGAATGTACGTGCGAGAAGTCCTTGGACACTTGCGTCTCAAGACGGAAACCAGTGCCAATTGCTGGCGACTGCGCTGCTCGGTCACGAGGCGAGCAAATAAAGCACCCAATGTCAATCGTCCTGACACGCCACAGGCTGAAGGATGAAGGCTGAAGGATGAAGGCTGCATACATGTGGTCCCCAAAATCTATTGAGAATGGGGCTAACGAGATAGCCGGCATAGTTAGAGGCATGTCTAATAGTTATGGACTTGTATCAAAATTTAATTATGTCAAATATTTCACTTGTCAATGCAGCTGCTGGGCATGAGTCAATGTTCAAGTCCAACTCCGAGCCAGACAATGCGCAGCCACAGTCCAGTTGAACGGCTGAACAGCTGCGGTTGCCCCGCTACTAGTTGGCCAAGTCGAAACTGGTCCCAGCCAAGAAGCTGCTTCGGCCACTTCATAGATTATTAAAGCGAAATGTTACACAAAAGCATATAATTCTTATTCTTTTATTACGAGTATATTGCCAGCAAGTGTCCGAGTTGCTGGTGGTGCCCGTTTTGAGCGTTGGTGGTGCTGCTGCCTCTTATTGTTGTTGCTGTTGTTGTTGTTGTTGTTGTTGCTGTTGCTGGTGGTGTGGCTTGTGCTGCTGCCGCTGCTGCAATCAATTCATGCATAAACCCTTATGACTTTATACGCTTCACGCTTTCCCCAACAAGAGGCCGCTGCACGGACCGTTGGACCGCTGGACCGTCGGACAGTTGGACAGTTGGACAATTGGACTGTGGTACTGCCAATGGACACGAGAGCATGTTATGGCCAGTCGAGAGCGTATGCCACAGCAATATTTTACCATAATGTAACGGCAAATAGCCAAGACGTGGTCATTTCAAATATTTCATTTTATTTCGCTTCAGTTTTCACAACAGCAACAACAACAACAGCAAGTGGAGAAAAGGTACAGCGACACACACACACACAGAGACAGCCGCAGACTTATAACTTATATATAAGCATAATACTTGCTTGGAATACATTCTGTATAGGCAGGAATACCCTTATTAGTCCTGCAAGGATTTCAGCTTGTGCTGTGCTTTTAAAACTCATCAGTCAGTCAGTCAATCTGCCCATCAATCAGCATCTAGGGTATATAGAATGCGTACACATATAGTATATAGTATATTTAAATTCTTAAAGACATCATTTAAAGTTTGTTTTACACTGAGTCAAAGTTCAGTATAATTATCTTGTCAATAATCCCTAACAGAGTTATAAAAGACGCATAAGTCAGTCAGTCAGTCAGTCAATCAGTTAGTCTGTCAGTCTGTCAGTCAGTCAGTCTGTCCATCAATCAGCATCTAGGGTATATAGCATGCCTACACATATAGTATATTTAATTATTTTTCTTAAAAATAATATTTAAATCATATTTCTAAGTTTTTTTTAGACTGAGTCAAAGTTTAGAATATAATAATCCCTACCAGAGTTTTAAAGACGCATCAGTCAGTCAATCAGAGAAGTATGTATATAGAATGCCTACACATATAGTATATTTAATTATTTTTCTTAAAAACAATATTTAAATCATATTTCGAAGTTTGTTTTAGATTAAGTCAAAGTTCAAAATATAATAATCCTTAACAGAGCTTTAAAGACCCATCACTCAGTCAGTCAGTCAGTCAGTCAATCAGAGAAGTATGTATATAGAATGCCTACACATATAGTATATTCAAATTCTTAAAGACATAATTGTAAATCTTGTCTCAAAGTTTGTTTTAGACTGAATTAAAGTTCAAAATAATCATCTATATAATAATCCTTATCAAATTTCGGTTAAATTTTAATTTTAGTTAACAGAATGTGAAGCGCATTTCTTTTTACATTTACTTTCTGGCTTGCTAATTGAGCCTAAATATATATTTATATTAAATACAACTCAAAGTTATACACAGCATATTCAACAAACATTCCTTCAAGTCGGATATGCACTTAAGATTAATGTATAAAGTTTTCATTTCCTGCGATTTTCCAGTCTGCGAATAATTCATGTGAGGAAAAAGGATTTCAGGTTTTCTACTCGAGCGATGTCAAGTTGTGTCTTCTGCTCAGATGAAAGCTTTGCAATTGGAGAGCAACATTTATATAAAGTTATACATATATATCAAGCAAATATATATATATATATATATACCCTGTATATAGCATGTGCTGTAAAGCGGAGCTCGACTGTGTGGACTTTGTAGTAGGTACGTGACGTGAAAAAAAAGAGTCTAGAATTCAGGCTGGGGCAAGTTGTTATTTTGTTATTGCGGTTCGCTGGGAAAGCATTCAAGGATGCGAATGCTTCCAAGGATACTCATATATGTGCCATTGATTCATGAGTGCATGGGTGTGGCCGCCCTCCAGCAGTGTGGGTGTGCTTCTGTGTGTGGTTGTGTGTGTGTGTGTGTGTCCGATTTGAAATTATTGGCTGCTCCCACGGGTGTCGTAAGTATGGACGAAATGCTCGGGTTCATGCATAGTTAGCCAGCAGAGGCTCACTTCAGCCCCTGCTCCAGGATCCTCACATCCGTACAACTCCTGACTACGTGGCTACGTTCTATTCCTATTTACTTTTTTCCCTCTTTTTTGTTTTTTTTTTTTTTTTTTTTATCCACTTGGCTTTTCATCTTATTGGATTGTTACATTTGACCACAGATTGCGAGCAGCGTCGCATATAAAAACCCACCAAAATGCTTTATTGGGCTATTTTAAATTTTTGGAGCGGCAACAGCTGCCATTTACTGCTACAATCTAACGGAGGCCAGTAGGTGTTAGCTGATAGGGTATGCTGGACTGGAAGATACCTGCTACTTGTAGGAGTTGCCTTGACACATATGTACATCAACTTTTACCTATGTGAAAATCCTTCCGATTTTTATATCAATTTTCTTTGTGTACCAAATTTGAAGGCAGTTTTTAATTCTTTTCGATATGTGCGATAAGAGAGTTCGATCTAATTGCTATTAGGATTAAGATATGCAATATTTATTAAAATAATAAGTTTATTGTACATGCAAGCAAACAAATTACATTCAACATTCATTTTCGTACAACTAAAATTGATTACCATGCTTTAGCTCAGTCCCACGAGCAGAGCATCGCGCGGCCGCTTACGGCCGACTGCAGCAACAGAGGGGGAGGGGCTATTTTATGTGATGTGGCTTACCTTTCGATTGACACCTGTACTCGCTGAATCGACATAGTTATAGCTGTCGTTGTTGTTGTTGCTGTTGTTTCGGTTTCCATTGTAGTCAACGGCTGGCGTTGGCCATGGTCGAGTCTCAGACCCGTTTCTATCAACTGGCGGTGTGAGGGGGGGCGTGCAAGGTGCGGGGCAGGTGTGTCAAACGCTTGCAACGGTGACAATTTAGAGAATCGCCGAACAACTCTTGACAGCGCCGACAGCTGACAGAATTAGCCTTGAACAAGAGATGCTGTGGCAGACATCGTTGTGGCATTTTGGCCATGTTGTTTCTCAGCTCTCACAGGCCCCCCTCCCTCCCTCCCTCCGTCACCACGCACCTCTTCCAGCTGTCTGCCTCCCCTTGACACCTGACTCGTCAACGCCAGCGCAACAATTTCTGATTGTTTGTTGTTGCTGTTGTTGCTGTTGTTGTTGTAGTCGCTGTTGCTGCTGCCACAATGGAACGTTACGAATCGCGTTTCTGTCACAGAAATTAAACGGCAACGCGTTTGACAGATAAATTGACACGATCAAGTGTGCCCCTTGCCACGATACATGACCATTAAGTGGGATTAAGTAAAATGGCAACTTCTTCGTCTCGATCCGGGTCCCAGTTATACCCAGATATGGCCCGAATTCCGATTGCCCATTAAAACGGCACGTCAAATGGCAAAAGCAGCCCATTTGTCTCTAATTGAATGTCAACAATTTACTTATTGTCAAACTTGAGGCCCAAACGCCTTGGCAAAGCCCTTTTAAAGCCGTTGCCTAATCCCCCCCTCCACAAGCTCAGCTCCAAATGCCAATAACTATTTGTATTAGTTTTTGTATCTTTGGTATTCTCATTATTTAGTTCACGGCGACTCTTGCTCTCCCATCTGACTGTCTGACAGTCAGACAGTCAGACAGTCAGACAGTCTGGCTGTCAGACTGACCGACACATTTAACACGAAGTTTAACACTTGGCAGTGGGCACATGTGTCCGGGCTGCACGCTCCCTATGTTGCACGTTCTATGTTGCACGTTGTGCGCCATTTAGGATGTATTCCGTATGTGTATACAATCCAATGTTTACACACATATACATTTAAGAAAATACAACAAAAAAAGAAAGAAAAAAAAGAAAGAAAGCAAAGAGCATGAAATATTTGACACGCCACAATTTAGATACCCTACAAGTAAATTAATGAAGGGGTATAAATTAGAAATATTTAGTATATAAAATATTATAAAATTAAATAAAATTATATTTTCTTCGAGTTCTAAAGAATTTTAAGTATTTAGTTGAAACTTAAGGTGGAGCCTATTAAAGACTTCTAGACAAGAAAATTAATATTAATTTAATATGCAGATATATCTATATATCGAGATACATGTAAAATTGTTTTGCTTTCTTTTCAAGTTTCGATTTGGAGTTCTTTTTCCATTCACCCTGGATAGAGTATTACCAAAATATACATGTGCGACTGGCTCTAGTATGGAATTGGCGCCAACATGTTCTTTTTAAAGACTAGTTTACAGTCTGCATTGTAAAAGTTGTGGAGTAATTGGCGCTAAACCGCCTACAAATCATCACGAAAATGTGACGAAATAAAATAAACAAACTGTCAAATGTCAAGACTATTCATAAACATCTGTCCTACCCCTTCTCCCTCCCCACCGGCTTGTGACTTGTCCCCACTCTGCACCCCTCCCACTCACTCCCCCAACCCCGTTCCAGCTATCTGTGTCTCTGTCTCTGTATTTCGAGCAGATTCTTTGACTGGCGCCTGTTAAATAGCTGCCCGGTCCAGCAAAGGAGACAAGAGAGCAGAGATCCCGACTAGGCTGCAGATGAGACGATATACATGTATCTTTATATATGTATGTACGATATGTATATAAAAGTGCACCCAAATATCTCAGTTGGAATATGAATATGAGTATGGGTATCCATAAGAGTCTCGTATCTGGAACAGGGCATGTCTTCCGTGTGTCCCATGTCTCGTGTCCCAAGTCCCGTGTTCCATGTCCCGTGTCTCGTTTTGGTTGGGACAGATGCCGTTAGTAGCTTTAGTTTCCGTCTCGCCGAGGTGAGCCACTGCCACTGCCACTGCCACTGCCACTGCCACGGGCGGAAGACAATGTGGCCACACGCACACATAAATGTGGGTGCCCCACCCATTTATTGAGGTGGGCAAACGTATGGATAGATACAATAAGAGCGAAACCCACCCAGCACGCGCCCTTAAGGCTCACGGCGTAGTCGTTGCCATAATTCGTTACCTCTTCATCGTCGCAGACGTAAAAACATATAAAAGATAGAAATTTCTCCCAGGAGCTTTGAAAATTTACAATTTAATTTTGCAGATGGCTCGACTCGGCTACCGTAATGCCATTGAGTTGACTTATTCCGTCTGTGTTTTGACTTTTGAAGACAGTCCCCGTTCCGGTCCCTATAAAACTGTCTGCGTGTGTGTGTGTGTGTGTGTGTGTGTGTGTGTGTGTGTGTGTGTTTGTTTCTGTGTCTGTGTCTGTGTCTCCGCCTCTGCCCAGACCCCAATCCATATGCGAAGCTCATTCATATGCGAGAATGTAGATTAAATTAGTTAAGAGCGCACTTTGACCTCAAGCACTCAGATTTTGACCAGCTTTATGGGTAATAACGGAAAATTGACTCTCGCAATCACTTTGCAGCATTCTCATGAAGCTCCGAGTACACTACAACTATATATATACATATATATATGTGTATACATACATACATATATATATGTGTATACATATGTATATATATATTTGTATATATATATATATATATATATGTGTGTATGTCTTGCAAATGTAGTTCAACTTTCTAAATATTACGAGTGTGTGCGTGCGTAGGTGTGTGTGTGAGTGCGTGTGTGTGTGTGTGTGCGTGTGTGCGTGTGTGTTGTTCAGACTCTGTGCGCTGGCTTTTGATTGAAGACAAACTCATTGAGTCGCACATGTCGCAATGTCACCGTCCAGACAAACTCCTGGTCAAAGCGAGAGAGAGAGAGTGCGAAAGAGAGGGAGAGGGCTGGGTGTGAATGGGAGTCCTTGTTAAGTCCCTGACGTCGTTATCCGCTTAATTACGATAATCATTCATCAATGTGACATTTGCGTTTGACAGACGACGCTGAATCACGGGCATGATTAATTTTTCGCTCCTCCAACAGAAATCCGCAAAAGAAACATTTCCAACTGCAAAACCGAAGCAGCTATGTATGTATATATATATATATATATATGCTATATGCTATATGCTATATGCTGTATGCATCTAATCATTTAAGCCATACATTATGTAATCAATTTCCTATATCTGGTTTATTTATCAACATATTTTCATTGCCTACAAATTATATGTATATTATTTGTATATAAGACATACAGCATACAGCATACAGCATACAGCATACAGCATACAGCATACAGCATACAGCATACAGCATACAGCATACAGCATACAGCATACAGCATACAGCATACAGCATACATCATACAGCATACAGCATACAGCATACAGCATACAGCATACAGCATACAGCATACAGCATACAGCATACAGCATACAGCATACAGCATACAGCATACAGCATACAGCATACAGCATACAGCATACAGCATACAGCATACAGCATACAGCATACAGCATACAGCATACAGCATACAGCATACAGCATACAGCATACAGCATACAGCATACAGCATACAGCATACAGCATACAGCATACAGCATACAGCATACAGCATACAGCATTTATATATTTATATATTTATATATTTATATAGCACGCACAATCTTAACTTTTCTATTAGGACAGATTCAAAGCGGGTCATTTGTATGCAATTAAAGTTGTGTCCTATTCTGTAGGATTATCTGCGGGCTTGAATTTGTGCCCTTGATGCAGCGCTTAGCCTTAAAGTGTGAGACAAATAAAATGATGCCACAAATGGGTTTGTGTGGAGCTTAGACCTTAGCTCGAACAGATTTATGTACGCAAAGGTTTCGGCTGAGCTGTTTAAAGCATTGCCACACACATGTGGTGTGTGTGTTTGTGTGTGTGCGAGTGTGGGTGTGGGTGTGTGTTTATTTGCGCCAATTTAACTGGCACTCAAAGCCATCAAGTGTTGGGGCCGCAAACGGTACTCTCACTACAATTTGCCATCGCCTCGTGCTGCTGCTTAGTGGAAACGAAGTCGTAGACCTGGCTGGCCAAGCGGCAGGGTGGAGTGGGGTGGGATGGGGAGGGAGGGGGTTGTGGAGTTTCGCAGTTGCACACGAGTACGCGCAGTTAAAGTTAACGCTTGAGCGACCGCTGCCCGCTTTGAGGTGTCTCAAGGGAGTCCGCGTCCAAGTCCGAGTCCGAGTCTGAGTCCGAGTCCGTGTCCGCGTGTTGGTGACGGCAACGCGATTGCAGCTCAACGAGAACGGCGAAATGATCGGCATACTCATAGCTATGGCCAAAACTGACCACCTTGGGTATTGCGGCAATTGGTGTAACGGCAATGGCCACATGCCGCATGCAACATGCCACATGCAACATGTGAGCTGCGCGATGGGGCAACCGCTAGCCGAAAGAGTCAAATGCAATCGATGTGCCAATCTCTTGCAACTGATATTAGCCAATTAGCTCGATCTTGATACAGATCATAAGCATATTGTACAAAAAGGTGGCAATTCTCTCCCCATCTATCAGAGACTACCATAACCATTATGATATGGAGACACTTTTAGTCCGGTTAGTCCCAGTGGAGTTCGGTTATGTTTACACATGATCCATCATCGTCTCGTTGGCTGTTGGCTGGTTGGCTATTAGCTGGTTGGCATCTGATATACTTATTATACACTATACACATGATCATAATTTAATGGAAATTGGCTGTCTTTTAATATGCAATAAACGACTTATTTAACACTTGCGCAAATGCAAATTGCGATATTCATTTAGGGAAAAGTCGGGCATGAGCCCAAAGCAGATGCCAGGCAGGACAAGGAGCCAAGGACCACGGAGCCAGGGAGACAACGGCAAAAGCTACAAAATCGGCGGTGGCGGTGGCGCTGGATCACATTTACATATGCAAATCAGTAAGCCCCGGAACCCACTTCCCGTTACCCGTTACCCGTTACCCGACACCCAGTCCCAGTTGAAGTCGCAGTTGAAGTTTCGGTTTCAGTTTCGGTTTCGGTTTCGGTTTCGGAAATACCCTTACAGATGCGAAAATACCCTTGGGTTTTCAATCATTACTCAAATTATGATGGTTTAATTTGGACGCTTTCAAAAGCCGCAGTCATTAGCCAGGCTCCAGCCCCACTTTGCGAGTCCGGGGGGCATCAATGCATAATGCGTAATGCAATGTTTGTTTTTGTAATGTCCCTGATGCGATGCGATGCGCTGCGCTGCGATGTGATGCGATGCGATTAGACTAATATGACTCGCCCTGGCCAATGCATAAGGGAAAGTGCCGTTGCAGCCCTTAAGTCTGTCAATCAACGGGGTGGAGGTGCTTGATCCCAGTTCAATTGATTTCCATCTTCTGCCAGTCAGCCTCCCTTTAGTTATATATCTTTACTACCTTGCAAATCCCAGCTAAGCCAAGTTCAATTGATTTCTATCAACCTTAGCTATAACAGTTTCTGGTATTTATTTGTCTATCTAAACTATCTTCCAAATCCCAGCTGTTAGAAATCTATAGTTAAATCTGCCGTCAAATAGAATTTGTTAACTAATATCAAATGTTTCTGATGGTTTCTCTATATTAATATATTTGATACTACTGGATCTTCACAAGGGGAATCTTAACTATTTCGCAAATCCGAGCTAAAAGAAATCTGTGCTAAAAAGCTGTCAACTACAATTTTTTAACTAATTTCAAATGTTTCTGATAATTTATCTTTATAAATATATTTTATACTACTGGATCTTCACATCTGGATCTTCACATCAATGGGAAACAAGAGAAATCTTAACTATCTCCCAAATCGCATCTGTTAGAAATCTATAGTTAAATCTGCTGTCAATTAGAATTTAGTAACTAATTTCAAATGTTTCTGATAATTTATCTATATAAATATATTTTATACTACTGGATCTTCGCATCTTAAATATGAAACAAGAGGAATCTTAACTATTTCTCAAATCCGAGCTAAAAGAAATCTGCACTAAAAAGCTGTCAACTAGAATTTGGTAACTAATTTCAAATATTTCTGATAATTTATCTATATAAATATATTTTATACTACTGGATCTTCACATCTGGATCTTCACATCTGGATCTTCACATCAATAGGAAACAAGAAAATCTTAACTATTTCTCAAATCCGAGCTAAAAGAAATCTGCACTAAAAAGCTGTCAACTAGAATTTAGTAACTAATTTCAAATATTTCTGATAATTTATCTATATAAATATATTTTATACTACTGGATCTTCACATCTGGATATTCACATCTGTATCTTCACATCAATAGGAAACAAGAAAAATCTAAACTATCTCCCAAATCCCATCTGTTAGAAATCTATAGTTAAATCTGCTGTCAATTAGAATTTAGTAACTAATTTCAAATGTTTCTGATAATGTATGTATATAAATATATTTTATACTACTGGATCTTCGCATCTTAAATATGAAACAAGGGGAATCTTAACTATTTCGCAAATCCGAGCTAAAAGAAATCTGTGCTAAAAAGCTGTCAACTACAATTTTGTAACTAATTTCAAATGTTTCTGATAATTTATCTATATACATATATTTTATACTGCTGGATCTTCACATCTGGATCTTCACATCTGGATCTTCACATCAATAGGAAACAAGAAAATCTTAACTATTTCTCAAATCCAAGCTAAAATAAATTTGCACTAAAAAGCTGTCAACTAGAATTTAGTAACTAATTTCAAATATTTCTGAAGGGAATTTCAACTGTCTTTCAAATCCCAGTTATAGAAATCTGTAGTTGAATCTGCTGAAGGTTTCTATATAATGATATATACATATATACTACAGATAGATAGCAGCATCACATCTCCAATAGGAAAGCAAAGTTTCCTTAACTCTAATATATCTTGTTGTATCCTGAAGGCAGAGAAGAAGAAGAAGAATCGAAGCCGCAGCTGAGACTGTGGGAACCTTTGATTAAAGTGTCTTGAATTTGAAATATTGCTCATCTGTTTGGTCCCAAAGTGGGAATCATAATTAAAATGTGAAACAATTAAGTTGCAGCTAATTGGGGTGCGTTGACAAAAGCAGAGAAAGCCAAAAACAAATCTGTAAACTAGGCCCTAAAGCCCGCCGGTCATTCGGGCCAAGACTAATAGTTATGTAAATGAAAGTCTGGCGACGGAAGTGGCTGCCACAGTCTAACTGTGTGTGTGTGTGTGTGTGTGTGTAAGATGCACGTGTCTGTAGATGGAACTGGAACTGGAACTGAAACTGGAACTGCGTTATAGTTGGTGATTCATGAATATTTAAACGTCACATTTGGTCGCACTTTTCACGATGCTCATTAATAAGGCGAAGGCAAAAAAAAATGAAGAAAATGTGGCGATCATCGCTGCTTCGTTTGCCGTTTGCCGTTTGCCGTTTGCCGTTTTCTGTTACGTTTCTGGGGCACTGAACAAGTGCCCTCTCTATGCACACACACACACATACATACTCATACACACAGTGGCACACACGCATATGGAGATGGACATGGACATGGCACGGTTGGACAACCGCCTGAGCCTGAGCCGCAGAGAAGAGTTTTCTTTGTTTCGGACATGGCCACATGCATGTGCATCTGTTGAATATCTGTGGGGCTTTTGCCGCTGCATTTCACCAGCACTTGGATATGCAAGATAGCAGCCAACTCCGTGCAGCGTCTCCGTCTCCGACTCCGTCTCCGTCTTTGCCTTTGCCTTTGCCTTTGTCTCCTACTCCTACTCCTACTCCATGGACGTCTCCGCCTTCGTCTTCGTCTCGAGTCAGATATGAAGTTGGATTTAATTTCATGCCGCAGTAGTTCGCGCATTCGTTTTACGCCGCAACATTTCCAACTAAACGGCGACGGGGCGGACAACGTCTTCGACTCCGTTTGCATTTTGTTTTTGTTTTTGTTTTTATTATTATTATTTAAACCACATGCAGCGGGAGCGAGCGAGAGAGCCGTCGGAGGAGCGAGCGAGCGAGGGAGCGAGCGGCTTATTAACTTATTCATGAATACATAATCAGTGGAGTTGAATGTGCAAGTGGATGTGAACCATGCGAGACAAGCAGCTACTAATGTTGTCAACCCCTGGGTAAATGCATAAATGCATAAATGCATCTCGCACAGTGTTAACCCTGGCTAATGACCTTATCCGAACCCCAGCCCCGAGCACTTGACACAACTTTTGTCAACCCAGTCCAAGTCGCAGTCCAAGTCGCAGTCGCAGTCGAAGTCGAAGTCGAAGTCGAAGTCGAAGTCAAAGTCGGAGTCCAAGTCGAAGTGGAAGTCAAAGTTTATAGTTTACAGTTTGATGTGGCAGGTGCAGCATTTAGCATTTGGCCCCCGGTCACGCTCAATAAATACAAATATTAAGTAATTCCAGCTATTTATGAATATACATAAACATCTAGATATATATATTTATATGTATATGTATATGTATACATGTGCAGAAGATGATCGCCGACCATCAAAGAGCTCGGCGAGCAACTCTTCAACCATTAGCCTCCATTTGAATCTATTCCCAATATAATTTCGAGTTAGCTGATTTTAACCCCGTTTCCCTTTCCCCTTCCCCTTCCCCTTCCCCTTTCCCGTATATTCCCATTTAAGTGTTTAGCTGGATGGTTGGACAATGTTCCTGCAAGGTGTGCGGCTACAGTTGATCTTGCCATATAATTTGTTCTCATTACTTTTTTTTTGGGATTTTAAATTGCTAGAGAAATTAATCATTTCGTTCGTTAACGCATTCTCCGACTTAAATCGATGCTCGATTGACGCTAGAGCACACTGCACTGATATATGATATATATAAATATATATATGGGTATACATATGTATGTATAATAGTAATATGTATATAGTCAGCTACACGAAAAGAAATGTTACAAAAAAATTATTAATAATGATTTTTGCAATCTAAAAGATCTTAGAACAACAAATTTTATATATAATTTGAATATACATATTTACATAATTTAAATAAATATATAATTGGAATATATTTAAAGCAATCAAATACCAGGAAAGAGTATGGATGCTTGCCCTTAGAGAAAATCAATATACATATATATATTATATTATATTACGTAAGTTTTCAACTATTTTGATTTATTATATTCTTGTATAAGTCGAAAACTTAAATGTTTTATCAAAAAATGTCAATTTAATACTTAATTAGAGAATAAAAGAAAATTATTTGTATGGAGAATTATTAATAAATAGTACAACTAGAGTGCATATAGATGCTTTGCTTTTTACTCATGTAGAATTATATCTAATAATTATATTATAATTGGAATATATTTAAAGCAATCAAATACCAGGAAAGAGTATGGATGCTGGCCCTAGGGACTTCGAAATCTATTAGAGAAATTCATTATATATATATGATATTATATTAAGTAAGTTTTCAACTATTTTTGATTCATTATATTCTTGTATAAGTCGAAAACTTAAATGTTTTATCAAAAAATGTCAATTTAATACTTAATTAAAGAAGATATTCAATGACCTATAATAGAAAATTATTTGTAAAATATTTAAATGGCGAATTATTAATAAATAGTACTAGAGTGCATAAAGATGCTTTGCCTTTTACTCATGTAGAATTATGTCTAATAATTAATAATTGTAAAATAAGTTTTAGTCAGATACATATATCTGACTAATCTAATCTAATCTTTATACCTATACCAAACTATATATACCCCTTAATTCCTCAGTATTTACTCTAACAATTTGTTTTAATATTCATCTCGCAATTTCTGCGATCCTTATCCATGTCTCACACTCGCTTCCTCTCTCACACTCTCCCTCTCTCTCTCTCTCTCTCTCTCTCTGTGTTCACTTTCTTGCGCTTGAGCTGGGCAAAGGTATTAACTTCGTCGAAGGACATTTTTAATTAGCGGACACAAAGCGCGTTCCTTTAGATTGAAATGCGCCTTTGCTGTGGCCATAAACGCCCTCATGAAACGCTTGTGGCTATGGATTGTGGACTCTCCGGCTTCGACTGATTGTTGTTGTTGTTGCTGCCCTTGTTGTTGTTGGCGTTGGCGTATTCCTTGCCCTTTGCCTGTTGGATATCAATCTGCATTGGGCGTCAACCGCGGCCACGGCTGCGACTGCGACAGCGACTGCGACTGCCCTGACCCTGTGCGCTAGTCGAGCTCTCGATTGTTGTCTGTCTTGGCCGCTGGTGTCTTTCGCATTCACTACACACACACTCGCACACACATTCACATTCACATTCACATTCACCCCATTGGCAGCGGCGGCGTCGGCAGCTGATTCATTCCGCTACGCATTATTAATGCACATATTTTGATAATTGCCGGTTTGGGCAGTCAAACGTCTGCTTCCGCGGTAGGCGTTCTTTTTTCTTTGCTCTTTGACTTGAATTTGTTTTAGTTGCTTGTCCTCTTTCGGCTCACACACACACGCACACAAGCACACAAGCACACACGCACACACGCACATTGTCTGACAGCACTTTTAAGAGCCATTTGAGCCGCATAGAACCCGTCCAAATGATTGCTCTTTTATGGACAAGTCCCTTTTGCCCCTCTAAATCAGGTAAGGCGCAGCTAAAGTTCAATCTGTGCGATATTCAGCTATATAATTTGCACTCGATTTCAGTTGCTGTTATTGTTGTTGTTGTTGTTGTTGTCGTCTATATGTTGGTATTATGCAACTGTGCATAATCTCGCCACCACTTGAAATCTGTTGTATCTCATTTAAATCTTTGTGTATCGCTGTCCCACTTTCACGCACTCATCCCCTCTCTGTCTGGCCAATAGGGGCTCGCTCAATCGGTTACAGACGCGCATTTACTTCCCATCCGTCAATCAAAATGAAAATGACCAAAAGATTAATCGTTTGTTTCGGAATTTTGTTTGATGTTTTATCGCCACAAAGTCCCCCAGTTCATACACACACTCACGCACACGCACACACACACACACATACACAACTACATATGTATGTATACCATATACACAAGTTTATGTCCATGCGAACTTTTGGCATTGTCGGTCAGCTCTTGACTCAGTCGCTCATTTGCCAACTCATGTGCCAGCCTATGATCATAATCATGATGCTAATGATGATAATGATAATGATAATAATATTGATGACTAGGTGAATGGTGTGTATGTACACGCATCCACATACATACATACATACATACATCAACACTTATCGTTATTATTTGTAGTTCATTTCTCAGATAAACATCGATTAACATTTCTTCAATTATTTACATATGTATTTCAATTATATAGAGGATTTATATTTTACTGACTTAAATTCTTTATTAAAACAAGATATTATAAATCTATAAGTTATCTTAAATATATCTCGATATCCATATATAAGTCAATGTTATTTATAATATAAGACATTTTAATATTGATCGCATTTTTAACACCTTTTCTTAATTTTTTGTTGTTGTAATAAGTTAATAATATTTTTAATATATTAACTGAATAACTACCACGAAAACTCTATAAATATTTATATATTTTAATATCAAGTGTGACTACTAAATCATATGGATAGAGTACTATATATAGTAAAAAATGAATTATTATATGAAATCTTTTCATTTGCATTTCCAAGCTCAGTAACAACGATCTTTACTTATAATACATATACTTATCAATCTAATTTTAGAATATAATAATTTGTACATTGAAAATTCTTAAAATATTTATATATGTGTTACCCATTGGAATACTAATCTTTTAATTATTCTATAAAAATTTTGACTACCCATTGCTCTTAACTTTTCGGCTAATATAACTACAGATGCTTATCAACAACATATCCTTCAACAAAATATCCTTCCACAAATCTAACTCCAAAAAAAATGGTTTATCATCCTCTCATTCAAAAGTTCCCTTCTGTTGACACTATAAATATATAAATGGAAAGTCCAGGTATATATTAGTATATTACTCGATGATCAATTAAAGAATTGTCGAGCTTGTGACACCGATTTGGTGGATTTGCGAACACAGCTTGAGGCACTGAGAGCCAAAATGTTGCGCTACAGTTCACAAATCACACACTGAGTTGCATAAGTATACGCACTAACATTCGCCTTTCTCCCAGTCTGTCTCTCTTTCTCCTGCTCTTTCTGTGTTAGTAACTACTTCAGTCTCTGTCTATGCTTTAGACCACAACCTCGCCGGCCAATTTGACTTGGGCAATATGGCAATCAACGGCTGGTTGGCCTTTGCTTATGGTTTTGCTTTTGCTTTTCCTATTGTCGATGTGGATGTCGATGTGGATGTCGATGTGGATGTGGATGTTGATTGTCGATGTGTTCTGGGCCATATTGGAGGCCGCGTCAGGTCGAGTAGATGGTCACAATTTAAATTAATGATTTTTTCTACGCTTGATCTGTGATAGTGACTGACATTTTCCCCCCCCGTCAGCTGGACGACCAAGATTAGTCCAAAGTCATCGGCATTTTCTACTTTCTACAGTTTGGCGCACAGTCGACGCCTGCTTTTCGACCAGGGCCCAGTGCCTCGGCCGGTGGCAGGGGTCCGGTTAAATTCCCCCGAGCCGGCATTGGGATTGCCATTGTGTCGGGGCTCGTCATTTATCCTCAATGCGGTATGAACGAGCACTTTTTGTAAATTGTAGAAAAACGTAATAATTATATAAAGAATCATCCGCCTTTTGCGTACGGTAGCTTTTACTTGAAGCAGCCGAAACCGAAGTCGAATCCAAATCCAAATCCAAATCCGAGTCAAAAGCTGAGGTTGCGGCTGCGGCTGCGGCTGCGGCTGCACTTCTGGCCGGGAATTGAAAATGTGGCTTGGGAATCAATACAGTGGTTACTTTTCTCACATGCGTGTGTCTCAGTGTGTGTGTGTGTGTGTATGTGAATGTCCGTGACAGTGGCCAGTCACTGATTTTTGATTCGAGCGCCGTGTGTCTGCCAATCTGGCACTCTGTCCCTTTGTCCCTTTGTCCATTTGTCCGTTTGGCTCTCTGGCGCTTCGGCCTCGTCATTACTAGATTGAGATTGATGGCATGTACTCATACTCGAGTCGAGTCCCGGTCTTTGTCCCAGTGTTCAGATTCGATATAGGTCTGGCGCCAGAGTTCTCTGTCGCTGCCTGGCTTTGAGTTCGGTCTTGGGTTCGGGTTTGGGCCAGGCCTAAGACGACGTCGACGTCGACGTCGACTACCGCTCTTGGCCCCGATATTGTTGTCAATAATTTGTCACAATCGCGCCAATGGAACAAATTGTTCCATGTCATGTTATTGTCAAGATTTGTCGATGCCGGCATCGATAAGCAAGTGACAAAATAATTAAAACTCATTTTTAACCCCGGAGCCAGACTGAATTCGAAAATAATGCGACAAAACGTTGAGTGCTCAACATCGGATCATCAGAGAAACAGAGAATCAGGGAATCAGGGAATCAGATGGCTTCCAGTTGATGCCACAAATGGATTGGGCTGTGCTTCCAAAATCGGGCAGTCATGCACTTACTTATGCTTTTTACAGCCAGATTGAGATACTGTTTGTTAAGTGTGGGCACTGCGACAAGGATGAGAACTCACCTGTCGCAGGTGCTGTGAAAAGTGTTTTCTTCAAGCCTAAAACGCCATTCACTTTTTTTTCCCCGTTTGTTCAATCATTACCAATCAAGTTGTGCAGCAGCTTATCTAAATATTGGCCTAGAAAACGTGTCTAAAATTTTGTGTTTGCAAAGATTTTGGCAGAACTATTTATGGGATTACTTGATATATTAAATGGGATAAATCGCTTAACACTGAAATTTAAAGATTCCAATTTTAAAAATCTGTTTGCTTTTAAATGGAATATATAACAGAATAAATCTGCTTAAAATAAAACTAAAAGAAGAAGTCACTGAATGAAATGTATGACTTAAGATTTATGTATGTATATGAAACTCGAGTTTTAAAAAATGTTTTCGTGTTTCATATATCAGGACTTCATTAAAAAGAAGAAGGAAAAAAACTGGGTAAACGATATAATATAGATCTTTATATATTTATATTAATGTTTTATTATATATTAATTGGAACAAATCGCTTAACAATAAAATTTTAAGATTTCAAGCTTGGAAATCTATTTTCTTTTAAATGGGATAAATAAACGTCAGATCTGCCTAAGGTGAAGAAAATGGTACTAAAAATCGTTTCACTTTTGACAATGTTACATAACGAAAAGAAGAAGCCAATGAACTACATATGTGTATGTATGATAAAAGATCTTTATGTAACTCTCAGTTCAAGAAAGGTTTCGTGTTTCATATATCAGCACTTAATTAAAAAGAAGAAACAAAAAAGTGGGCAAACGATATAATATATGTTCGGATATATTCAAGTTTCGAGGTGAATTCCCGGCAAATTGTTGCGCAGCCATCAGTCAAGAGAATTACACGGTATCCCACACTCGGCGACTTTGACAAATTCAAGTACACATCGTAGATGGCGATAATAAATGAGTGTCCCTGCCCCTGGTGATCAAGGGAGATGGAATATCGAAATGATATGCTTGCTCATTTAGGCGGGCTTCGAAAGGGGGAGGGGGAGGTCTTCACAGACTTCATATTTTGTCATTACATTTAATGGCCTGTCCGAAACGAGTGTATGACCGAAGCGGGAGCACCCGCCTATTTGGCTGCCCAACCAATCGAAGCATCCAGCATAAGTTATTTCACTTGGCTTGAAAATAGTCTTGGAAAAGAAATAGTCGTAATCTTTGATTGTTGTTGTTGTTGCTGTTGCTGTTGCTGTTGCTGTTGCTGTTGCTGGCTTGATGTGTGGTGTGTTTTAGTCATGGCCAAAACATTGTTAATGGCATTTGGGCCGTAATTTCGTTTGAGATATTTAAAATTTCCCATAACTCAAAATCAGTGGAAACTATTTGTGATTACCGCTTGTTACCGCTGCTTTTCATACTGCTTTCTACCGCGATCAATCAACTCAATTTGTTGACCCAGCCCCGCGCTCGGTCCACAAATTATTAGAGCCCAGCCCAGTCCAAGCCGATCCGAAGTCGGCGTCGGAGCCGAAGCCGAAGCTGAAGCTGAACCTAAAAGCCGATCGGTTGAGCAAAGGGTTACACACACATAGATCGGCATTTTCATAGATCGTTATGTCTGTCACGGCTTGCATCTGTGCTATGAGAACCGAGCAGCAGAGAAATGAATGCCACATGAGGCAATTACCGAATCTAAATGCAGCACACGTACATTTCCATAGGCCAGAGTAATTAATAACAATTTCTCGGGATGAGTCGCAGCCATTTTAAGATCACAGGATCGAAACGCAGCGTGAAGAATGGCTGCAATGATAAGCCATTGTTTTGATTGATCATCAATTGCTTTTCTACATTTTGATTTACAATCAAAGTTTGATTAGATGGTTGTCTAATAAAAATGAACAAATTGTCACACTTAAAGTTTCACATGAATAGCAAATTATATTATCATTATTTTAATTATAATGCCTCACCTATGTCGGGACTTTATACGTAAACGTATTTGCAACGCCTCCGGTCAAATCCTTACAAATTTCCATCAATTTTTCGGTCTCTTTCTAACCCAAAGTTTCTTTATGCCTTTGCTCGCTCTCTCTCTCTCTCTCTCTCGCTCTCGCTCTATCCTTCTAACTACTCAAAGTTCCGGCTTGAGGGTCGCAATTCGCGTGCATCGAACATTTTAGGGCGCGTTCCACTAGGGGTGAAAGCCGCGCTGCAGCTGGCCACACTGGCCACACGGGTCTGTCTCCTTTTAGGCTTGGTACCACTTTCCGTGGGAGGGTCGCGTAATAAATCAGTGAAAGATAATTGAAGGAGTGGCCTATGCGGAAGAACGTCATTTTTATTGTATTTCCTAACTACCGTACGAATATTACGTACCCCAATATTACTGTACCGGAAAAATGGCGAAAAACCAAACATATATATATACATGTCTATATATTTAAATGTATGTATGTATATGTATTACTAATCGTTTCTGTCCCGGTTGTTAGCACTGTGCAAAAACTCTTTGGTTAAAGTTAAACGAAAGTATTTAATAGTATTTTAATCGTAGTTTCTAAAAATTGTTATTTTCTTCTAAATAAAAATATTCCGATTAATTAACTCAAAGACAATACTCTCTTGTAGGTCTAATATTTCATATACAACTTGTTCGACTATCATAAATGCAGAATGTTTATTTCTATACGCTGCAACTTGTCGTGATATTATAAATGTCGAACATACTCTACTTGGACTCGACTTCCAACTCACGATCATATCTCACAGTCGTTCTTCTATCAATCTTCCCCTACATTTCAATATATTGGAATGCAACACTCGCAGATCTAACGGCGAATGCACTTTGCAACTCCTTTTCACATTTATTTGTCTAGTGAATACAAACAGCAGACGCCAGCGATTCATGTTTATATCATCATCCGATTGTGGACCGTGGGCCGATGTTGATGTGGATGTGGATGTGAATGTTGATGCTGATGCTGATGCCGATGCTGATGCTGGAGACAACCTGCTGTGCTTTGAACGACTCAAGATGAAACAGTCCTGATCCAATTTGTACACATGCACAGTGCAACACTTTTTTTCCCCTCCTCAATTTATTTTTTTGGACAACTCAAGTGTCTAAAGTGCTCGTCGGATTCGATTCCGCTGCTGACGCTGACGCTAACGCGGCCGCCGCTGCCTGCGTTGCTGCCGCCGTCCGTTGATGCACATCAGCGCTAAATCCAAACATTTTTATCGGATGGATTGAACGGCTTACACAGTACACTGCTGCCTCCACTCAGCTAAACGACCCACCGACTCACCTTTCCGACTACCAGGCAAACATTTTCTCTTTCTTCTCTTTATAGATGTACACATGTATATGTCTGAAATCTTGACTATGTCTGAAAACTTGCTAGAATACGTTCAGAGAATTTATTTTTAATATTTGCATTATTTCATATATAAGACTGTAAGATAAGCTTAGCGAAACGTTCACGAATGGGAATTAAAAAATTGCAGCTCTCTTCTGCGAGATTTATTTAATAAAATACTCTTCATTTAGCAATAAAGTCTGTTGTTTCTTTCAGTGTAGACCATTGGCGTCGGCTAATACCGTCGCCATCGACGTCGCCGGTTCGGTCGTCGCCATCAGCATTGGCAGCACGGGCAGCAGTGGCAGCTATGGATCGGGCGTAGCATCGGCACCCAGAATTCGGGGGGGCCATCTGTTGCACATCATTCGCACTTGGTTTCTGTCGGCGCGTTGCCCTATATTAATGGTAATTTCTTACTTTTTGTATACATTTTGGCTTGAATGTTTTTTGTCTATTTTGCTTTTGTTTCGGGCCAACATTTTGGATGCGAGTTTGTGGGGATTTCAAATAATTTAATCGCTCCTCTTGCTTTCCATCTTAGATTTATACTTTGTTGATACTTAACAATTAAGTATTTTTCAGCTTCTGTCTTCTGTATTCTGTGGCCAATGTGGAAATGCCAACAGTCGTATATATTTATATATATATATAAGATATATGTGCATTATTGTATGCATATATATATATATATATATATGTGTGTGTATGTGTGTGTTTATGGTATAGTTAGGTGCCAGCTACAAATTGCTAGTAAATTTTCCGCATTCAAGTTGCTCGAGATCTGCACTAATTACTGCTGTTTCAGCCTTTATAGGTTATAGTAATTATGAATATTGGATCGTAAATGGCAAAAACTTGAATTACAATTATAATGGTCGAGGTCGAAGTGGCCCCAGCGCAAATCTGGAATCATAGATGCGATCAGCCGCGAAACCCGACCAAACTTTTTAATGGGCCGTTGCAACCAAATGCCGCACACTCACCAAAGCACACAAGGAACAACAACATCACCAGCTAGAACAACATTAGTGAAAAGGGAAAATTAAATGATGAAGAAGAAGCTCAAGAAGATAGCACAAGCTGATGGTGAAGAAGAAGATGAAGAAGAAGCAGTGCCAAGGCACACACACACACACACACACACGCACTCGCACGCAGTATGGGGGAACTTTTTAGTAGTCGGAGATTTTTTACTATTTCGCGTGAAAGAAATTACGATGAAAAATGTGCTCTAATAACAATAATGAAAAAGCAAACAAAATTCTAACCTAACCAAACGCCACAAAATACGTAGTATCCAGATCACACACACATTAATACACTCGCACACTCGCACACCCCTCTGAACAGATTTCACCTCAAGTCATTGCCAATGAAATTTAATTATACATGCAACAAATACAATACGCAATTGTATCTTGTATCTATCTGTTTGTTCCAATATGTTTATATTTGTACATGGCCACCCACTCCACTCCACGGCCCTCCCTAACTAACCCCTCTCCCACCCCCACTAAGCAAGAAATCCTATTTCAGCCGAACAACAACACAGACACACAAACATAACTCGGTTTAGTTCATGGCTACATTGGAAAGAGAGAAACAATTGTTTATTCCCAAGAAAAGAATTCAATAATTACAAAATGTCATCAAAGAGATCCTAGAAATAGCTTACGAGAGAATACAAAAACATGATATAGTATTAGAAAAGTTAAGATCCCAATTGATAAACTAGTGTTAATATTCGAACCCTAGTTAAACCGGGCGATATTTGTAGGTTTTAACAGTATTTGCAATCCAATACTTTGTGGATGATATTGAATTGAAAATGTTAAGAGCGAAAAATGTTTCACAATATTTTAATTGCAATGATTGTGGATGAAAAAGAATTAAACAAATAAGAAGCGATATTTGTAAGATTGTCGTAAGACTTTAACAGTATTTGAAACTCAATAGATCTAAATATATATGGTATATATTTCCTTGTGGATGATATAGAATTTTAAAAGTTAAGAACATAAATACCAAGCAATATTTGTAAGATTATTGCAAGTCTTAACAGTATTTCCCATGGAATATTTCCAAATAGATTAGCTTTGAAAACTTAAGAGCGAATGTGAAGAGCGATAATTGTAAATTTACAGTATTTCGAAATGAATATTTCTAATTGATGATCTTCTCTTCTTGTAGATGGCATAGAATTAGAAAAGTGTGGAGCCTAAGTAATGAGCGATATTTGTAAGTCTTTAACACTATTTCAAACTGTATATTTCGAAATAGCAGACCTCCTGCTCCCCTTAGCCCCATTCCAGGTGCTCGGCCAGAGATTACAAAATTCGAATTGGAAATTGTAATCGTTTCGGCACTCGCATGTGGCAACTGTGAACATTTATCTGGTGATGCTCCGTCCACTGGATGTTACCAGCAGCTCCTCAAAATTGATCTAATCACCTCTAACACCCCCCCATCCAATAGACCTGACTGGCTGCTGAAGATGAAGCGTTCTATTTGGTTTATGCCACGTGAAAAATAGCGGTCCAAGACTTTAATGCGTACTACAAATTTTTTATTTCTAACTTGGGTAAACATTTAGCCAGAAGTAAACAAATACAAGACACTTAAAAGGTATTTCGGTAGTCGGTACTTGTGCCCAAAAGTAGACATTCCATTTGGATCAGTTTGCTTTGGATACCATCGGATCGGATCGGATCGGGTCGGTTCAGTTTTGTTTCAATTCGATTCGTTTGGTTTGGTTTCGTTTGTTCGATTGTAGGAAACGCAAATGATTATTTCGTTTTTTTCTTACAGTATTTTGTATTTTTTTTGTATTTTTTTTTATTTTTCTCTCTATATGTTTGTTGATTTAAGGAATAAGTTGACTCATGCGCCATTAACACTTCAAATGTGCACATACACATATTATACGACCCATAGAACACTCGCATAGCACAGATGTGTACATGGAAATGTTACAACTGTCGTGAAGAGCTCTGGACGTATCAACAATCTAGGACAAAGTGTTTCCCCATCATGCTCTAAACACACATGTATTTTTATAAGAGTTTATACATTTATATATTTCACATAGATGATCGACAATTCGAAAGCTCTAGAACTTTGTTAGTAATGATTCATTTGAATTGAATGAATGATCGACTCTATAATATTATATTTGGGTACAAACAATGACAAATCAGACTTTTCACTTGAAATAATTGATCACTAGCTATATCTGAACTCTCGTCTTCTTAGACTTGCTTGAAATATGACAATTTAATTCTAGCTCGGATTTTATCAACTGAGTTTCAATCGGCGATCGATTTAATATCTTTCGCATAGCCTGTCAAAAATGGTGGCTTTGATTCTCGGAGCCACAGCAATTATCCATTAACCATTTAGTCGAAGCTCGGTTTTTGGCCCTCTCGTATTTGTATTAGCCATTTGTCAAGTCGCAGACGCTGGCTCGAAGGATCGAAAACTTCGGATCTAAAATTGCTCGCAAATTGATGCGTCGTCTGATCGTTTTGGTTCGGGCGTTCCGCATTTGGCAAACTCTTTGAAAACGATGCGTGCTGTCTCCGATTTTGTATTGTTTTCTTCTTTATTTCTCATTTTTGTTGCTGTTCATTTTCTTTTTTCTGAACTCGAAGCTGGGGCCACGGCCCAGACGAATCCCCGATTTGCGTGCTTTTTGGACTCTCGTTTTTGTATTTCTCGGCCGCTTTTTACTCGCTTTGTCTGCGACTGTGTGAACCATCATCGATCGGCGGCGCTTGCCGGCCAGTGCGATCCACTCGAGTCCAGTTCGGATCAGCAGTCCTTAGCTCCGAACTGCCCTTAAAAACCAACAATAACAATAACAGCGACAACAAAAGAAACGAGCCAAAGAAAAAAAAAACCAAAAAAAAAATAAAAGACAACAAAAATAAAAAAAACGGCTAAAAAAAAAAAAGAGCCGCTGTCCACCTATCTGTCTGGAGTTTAGATGCCATTTTTTGACTTTACAGCCAGAAGGTAACACCCACTTGCTGATTCTTGCATATTCCAAATCGAAATTCATTAAGATTCATTCTATGAGGGCCGCCAAGGCACGAAGACAGCTTTTTGTGTATCGATAAACATATTTTTGGGCTGTTTTTTATAGTCTGGACAGGATCTGCGACGGATGTGGCTTTTTTTTTCCGCGATCTGGTTCTGGTTCTGGTTTGTTTCGTGGGACTTGACGTTCGATCTTTGTAACTTAAGTTATAACTTGACAGCAAGTCCGAAGTCGAAAGGAATTAAATGAAGCACTCATTTTAATGGATTCCCTAAGCCCAAATACGAGTACCCGTTCCCAAAGACATCGGCAAAAAGCAGACAAAAAAAAAAAATAAATAAACTGAAAAAAAAAACCTATAGGACAATCAAAACGAGGACCACAAGGATGAGAATAAGGCTGAGAATGAGGCTGAGAATAAAGCTGAGAATAAGAATGAGAATGAAATTGAGAATTGGGAAACAGTAAATGTTTGGCTTAATTTTGACCCCTCGGCTTCCTTTGCAGCATCTTCGCATTAATGAAAGAATCAAGTCAAAAGAATGGCAACAAATTTGCCTTTATTTGATTGTGTATAGTAAATCCATTTGGTAGCTCGACTTTTATTTGTTAATTTATTATGATGTTCTTCCGAAAATGAGTCTAGAGCTCCCCCAATTTTCCATTATGCATGCCTCTTAAGCCTTTCAAACGGCCCATTCAAGAATACAAACTTACGAAAGTCTCTCTATGGGAATGATATATGCAATCGGGCAGCCGCGATTCGCAGGAACAAAATTAATCAACTTTTTCTTTCTCTTTTGATCGTTAATTCACATTAAGCAGACTTTTATTCTTATCAAAGCTCAGCCCGATCGCAACAATGTTGCGCAAGAAGAAGAAGAAGAATATATTTGACTGAATTCGCTGCAGATTAACGTTTTACAACACTGCTTGAACTATAGAGCTATAGAAATTCTCTGATATATGGTAATATCCATTCTTAACGATGATCAATGGAAACGCTTGAGTTTAGTTAAAAGCCTTCTTTAGATTTAACTTTATCACGACAGATCTACAACTGCAATCTCTCTCTCTCTCTCTCTCTCTCATTGACTCTATCTCTGTTTTGGTCTGGCTGGCTTTCTTTAAGGTCGCCGTCGATATGACTTTCAAATTGTTAACATATCCGAGTTGCCGTTGTACTTACGGGTATTAACTACTTATTTCGTTTAAGGCCACAATTAACCCAATGGCAACAAAAGCCGAACCGCAAGTCAAAACATTCTCTGGTCATGGACATGACGGCTTTGTCGATGTCGATGTGGATGGAGATGGAGATGGAGATGGAGATGGAGATGGCGTCTTCGTGGGGCGCATGGAATTAGATTTATACATAGAATGAAAACCTTAATGGGTTTTCGGGCAGCCAAACAATGACGGATGAACAAATTTTCAAATTTTTGATTTTACGCTCTAAATTATGTACGTACGTTCGATCAGCTTTTCGGTAATCTGTATAACGCTTCCCATAATACCGAGTTATAGCCCCAAATACAGGGTGCATATGCATACTTTTGTGCTTAACTGCTGCTCAACTCGGATTGATATTGTTTACATTTACTGATAAGCTATTAAAGATGTTCTCTAGATTTAGAAATATGAATATATAATATATGAAATTATAAATGGGCATGGATGAGAATCTACTATATCTTATCTCATACAAGATGCCATTGCAGCTGTTGAGCTTTGCGGGATTCTCTTTAAATTATTATTGGCATTAGTCATCTTTTAAGCATATATACAAATAAGATATGGCTAGGGTGTAAGGGAACACCCTGTATATTGGAGCTGCTTCCCCTTGCCAAACAAACGCGCTGCATTCACATACACACGCATAATCAATCCATATCCATATCCATATCCATACATACATATATATATATATATATATGTATGTGGATATACCTTCTATACTATGCCAAACACCTACCCATACATGTGTGTCCACATCCATCCATCCAGCCAGACAACGCGGTGACCATCGCAGACCATCGTTTCGTATAGAGTGTCCGGCCCGGTGTGGCCTTTGCTTCATTTGCTTGTGTGTGTGAGTGTATGTACGTGAGTGTGTGTGTGATTCGAGTCATGTTGTTTTATAATAGACTACGGCTTTGAAGTTGTTTTGGCGATGACTTCGTCGCTTCATTCTCTTTCCGTTTTCCATAAATTTAAATTATTAATTTTTTAACCACGGATAAGATGACGGCGACGATGATTATGTCGTTTTGTTATTGCTGCCGCTGCTGCGGCCTTTGTGCCGTTTTAACGAAATGAGAGTAATTTGTGAATTTTGTACCTTTTTTCATCTGGTTTTTTATTATTTTTTATTTTTTTTTGTTGTGTGCGTTGTATTCTCCCCTGCCCCCCCATTGTATTTCGGCCGTGGACCAAACCAAACAAAGGCAAACCAATTTGACTACATGCGGCCGAACATCAAAACCGTCGCCATGATGCTTGAAAACAAACACGGCAAGAGGAAGAGCGCTCCACTTGGCCAACACAAACTGCTTACTTGTCCTTAGCTCCTTAGCTGGGAGCAGCAAGAGTGAAATAGGCAGGCAGACAGGCAGACAGCCTGATTAAGGACTTGCAAGTGCAAAGGATACGTGCAGATTATTGAGCCTTCGGCCTGGCAGGACCTTTGCCATAGCTTTGGCTTAAATCTGTTGCAATTAATTGCAATTGTAGCAATTAAATATAATAGTATTATAATGCTTATGCTAGTGTGTATGTTTGTGTGTGTATATCTGTGTGCAGTTTGTCTCATTTATTGAGATAGATATTTATTCATATTATTTACACACATGTCTAGAATATGTTTTGATATGGATTTTCTGAATAAGAATTCAAATATGAAAGTAATTGTAATAATAATATTAAAGACACGTGAAAACAATTCATAATTTTTGTTTTTTCAACTCAAACGGAAACTCAAATTGTCCTTTCAATGTATTTGTGTGTGTGTGTGTGTGTGTGTGTGTGTAAAAAGGGTGTCGCAATCGGAAGCTGTGTGGATTAGTGTTCGTGATAGCTCTTCAAACGAATGCCCTTTGAAGAAGAAAAAAAAACAACGCTATGAAAACAACATTTTCTTGTTGTTTTGCTTCATTTTTCTACAATTTTTACGATACCCTAAGCCCAGTAAAATAGCTCAAATAAAGGGGTATTACGACCTGCAGCCAGTGTGCGTAACTAGAGAGAAAACGCGCTCAAGACCCGGAATAAGGTTTTTTTTTTTAAATCGATAAGAATGAATAATATAAATCGATAGAATAAATCTTTCTTTAGCTTATTGCGGAATAGTTAGGATCTAAACGAAGGTTTCAAATGCATTATTAATCAACATTTAAGCTCCTGATCGATTGAATCGATAACTTGACAAAAACTTTATTTAAAATGTAGCGGAATAGTTAGGATCGAACGCAATTTGATTGCGATTAATTAATTGTACAGCTATAGGGTATCCGCTGTTTGGGCACTCCCGACTAGGCCACTTGTAGTCTTCATTGTGTTTTGTATTCCGTAATCCTTGCGGCTGGGGGCAATCATAGCAATAATCGCACATGTTGGAGCAACCGATGGCACTTGACGAGCCGCACTCCGGCTCCACCAGCCAGCAGTCAGTCAGTCAGTCAGTCAGCCAGCCAGTCAGTCAGCCAGTCAGTCAGTCAGCCAGCGAGCAACCACGTCAGTGGAATCGTCAATCGGCATTGCTGGAGCCGCCAGAGAAATTGACAATGGTAATTGAAACGCGCTCGGTGAGTGCTCTCGGGAAACTCGCTTATCGTCATAAACCACTTATACGGAAAGTATTTCAATGTGCTGTTAGTTGCGCTTACGCATACCCTGCACACACCGGGCATATGCATTCCTAATGCTCTGAAAGCTGTGAGTCGAATATATTTAACTTTGATCAATTGTATTTATTATTTTGTGCTCCTTCTTTTATGCATACCCCGCACTCCTCTTACTCTCTCAGCTTTAACTGAGTCTCTTAAGCCTCCATTCGATACAGATCTATAAATTAAATTGAATAATTACAAACTAATTCAAGTCTCGTTTATTATAAATATAATTTAAATAAATTCACTTACAATTATTACAGGGTATATTTAATTCGTTCATTTATTATGGCCAACATCTGATTTATTTTTTTTTTGCTATTTATTCCCGTTTTTTTTATTTTTTTGAGGGCATGCGCTGAAACTCTGAACCTTGTTTTTAATCCCATCAAAACGAAACTAATGCGCGTCTTATTATTAGAACGGAAGCAGGGGCGGGGGTGCGGATAACGGTAAAGGGGAGTAGGGGAGGCGGTGCAGGGAAGTACGACCCACAGCTGGTGCGGTGCCAGCGCCGGGGTCGAAGTTCGAAATTGGGGGTAGGTGGGGGGCTAATGAGTCGGTTCGAGTGTCGCACGTGCGCCTGCTGCCGCGTCCCACTTAAGGAATAAACTTAAAGAATGCTCTGGCAGTGCCCAATTAAGGGACCCATTAAACAAATGACCATTCAAGAGATTAACTTTGAAATAATCTTGCAGCTTTAAGACGCGCGTCTACCCCACATGGCCGACAGCATCACAGGGTATCAGAGAGTATGTTGACCGTCTGTCTTGCTGTGAATTGCATTGGCTGCAACATTTGGAGGGCGGACAACTCGCTGATTGGAAGCTTGTAGACAATAGTCGATCTCCCTCTCTCTCTCTCCCCATCTCTGTCTCTTTCTCTTGCTCTGTTCTGTTGGCCGCCGCCTCCTTGTTGCGGTTAAGCCCATCGTTGTCAATTTTTCCTGGAAACAATTCCAAATTAATGATGTTTAATGCTGCACGCTTCGTGTGGCACATGCGTTCGGGTCCGCTCCTCGCAATCATCTCGGGAAACAGAAGCAGCCGCAGTCGTGCCATACTGCTGATGATTCCAATACGTATATATATATATATATATGGGGCTGGGGCTGGGGGAGGGAATGGAACATGCACATTCCGGGCGAACAAGCATGCGTAGCATAGGGGAATGGTCGGACATGCGGCGCATTTATGCTTGGCTACCCGGATACCCGGATACCCGGATACTACATATACCCGGCCCTATCCATATCCACATGTATCCATGTCCTACTCGTTCTTCAGCTTACAATCGCCTCGACCACAGATCCCCTTCGCAACTGATCGATCGGTCTATCGGTCGATCGATAGGCAATTAAGCTCGAGAGCAAAAGTTGGCTATAATAGCTGATTGATATATATATTGTACCATATTTATAAATAAATATATACTATATGTACAAATAAATATGTACTGTGCCGTGTACTAAAGTAAAACTTCGATATAATGAATCTGTGAGGAGCTCAAATACAAAAGTTGGCTTTTATTGCTGATTGATATACATATATCGAGTACTATATGTGTAAATAAATATTTACTATATCTTGTGCTACTTATACAAATAAATGAGCCTTGTACTACAGTAAGACCTCGATATAACGAATCGGAGGAGACGCACAAAATATATATAATATTAATTCGCTATTGTAACAATACGATGTTTTTTTTAAAGGAATTAAAAAAAAATTCGTCAGATTGTTAACAGAGTTCGTTATATCGAGGTTTCACTGTTTAAGTATAAATAAATTTGCATATATTTAAATTTACGTTTATAGGGTAGCCGTAAGTCGATCAGCTCGCCAACTTGTCGCGTATGCACTGGCCATATTCACGTTGTTGCCAGTTACAGGGCATCTGTTAGTCGTGCACTTGCACCTAGTGAACTGTCAATGTTTCCTTTCGCCCATTCACAAATACTACTTCAGGTCCTCCATTCACACAAATAGCTTAATGGGGTTTACGTACAAGTAGAGCCAACCAAAACTCATTCTCTCTCTTTCTGATGCTCGCCATCGGGTAGATCTGTTTTGTCTTTCGGTTTGGCATTTTGTGCCAGTTTTTATGGATTTTTCTAGTGAACTCTGCTAAAATCACAATTGTCCACTTGCCCGCTTCCCCATTCAATGACATTCGCACATCCATTCGCAAATCATCAGCAGCAGCAGCAACAACAACAACAAAAATCACTCGTACTCATATGGTAAATTGATTTTGAGAATTTCTCGCGCGTGCATTTGTTTATCCCTTCAAGCGTTAAGTGAACAACTGCGCTTAATGATCACAACAGCAGCAGCAGCAGCAACAACTGCAACTGCAACAACAGCAACAATTGCCGCTGCCTGCCCGCCTGCAATTATGACTATTTGCATTGCATATTACACATTTCACACTGCCAGCTCTTAACTCAACGCCAGGCAGTTTTTCTTACTTATTACTTACTCGTTCTACCTTCTACTTTCTTGTTGTTGTTGCTTCTGTTGTTGTTGTTGTTGTTGTTGTTTATGTTTTTGTTGCTTGCAAGTTCCCAAAACCCGGCGTCGTCTTTAGTTCAGTTGCGGCTTTTCGCATCGGGCAACAGGCCCACAGCATCTGGTTGTCTGCTTGTTATACCCTGTATTTGCTGCAGCAAGGTATTACGTATTAGCTAGGGATTACATAGCATCATCATTCACCTGTCTTTTAGACAAACTGTTGCGATGCTTTTAATTCAGTTTTAACTTAAGGCCCAAGTTTTGGTCTGGTTTACTCTGATTCAACATCTATAGGGCATCAAACAGTCGAGCACAACCGACTCGATCACTCATACTTGTTTTGGGTTATTTGGGATGACGCGAACCGTAGACTAGCGAGAGAGTGAGAGAGAGAGAGAAAGAGAGGAGACAGGAGACTTTCCGATGGGATGGGATGGGATGCGTTACGACGGAATGGCATGGGCTGGGCAACATATCCTCAGTGCTAAGTAGCTAGTAGCTCTTAGAGCAGTGCAGTCCGTTTATAAATAACACATATTCACACTTTCACGTTCGGATTGAGCTAATTGAAACGTATCTGCATAAACTGCATCAGGAACTGCCTCCTCTCGTTGAGCGGCGTTGCCTGCGGCCCGGCCCGGCAACGAAATCCGCATTGCCATCGACATCGGAGTTGGGGTCTCGGTCTCGGTCTGGGTCTGGGTCCCGGTCTGGGGGCCCGCAGATTTCAACAAGCAGTTAAAGCTAAAGCAAAACTCATTGTCATGGTCGTGGGTCGTGCTAATGGTAATGCCTCTCCTTAACCGCAATGCACGCAAACACACACATACACACACACACACACACATCTACTATTTGCAGTTGCTATTTTTGATGCACTGGATGCACATCAATCAATCTCTAGCTACGTCTTTTAAGATCCCTTCAAAAATCAGCTCAGAATATCCTTTTGGCTCTTAACTAGCTTATAATTTAGGATAAATATAAAAAAAATAAATAATAAAAAATAAATGCTAAGAAAATAATAAATAAAAGAAAGAAAATATTCTTTACATACATATTCTATATTTGATTGACTTTATAATAGATATATATTTTACTATATACTTTTTACTAACTTTCACATGTATTTTTTTCCACACTTTCGAGAAAGGGTCTGCAAATATTTTAGATTTGCGGCTGCTACCACTTAGGCTCTGCACTGCTCATCAATCATTGATCATCAGTCAGTCAATCAGCTCAAAATAAAAATATATTTACAGAAGATAAATACAGATAGATAGACGATATATAAGATCAATTAACATATGTTTTATAACCATAGTTAGAACAATCGTTAAATGATCTTCTGATTTTCTTATTGAAATGAAACACGGAAAAATTAAGGTTTATAGAATTAATTCCGATTCGGGGAATTCTTTCGTATCTTTGCGCCGTATGCAACACACATAACAGTGTTGGTAAAGAGAGTGTTTGTTTTATTTTTTTTTTTTGTATTTGGCTTACTTGATGGCCCAGAAAACAGAAAAAAAAAAAACGCAAGCCAGTTGAGATTTGCAATCGTTTATGCGCTGGCCAAAAGCGATGCCAATAGATTGCTTGCTAACACATGTCTGTGTGATTGTGTGTGTGTGTGTGTGTGTGTTAACGGATAGGCTACTGCACATGAAACCCAGCCGCATGCTCGTAAATTGTGAATGGGTTTTGTTTTCCATTTTTTTTTTTTTTTCGTTTTGGTTTTATTTTTGGGTATGGCCGTATCGAAGAGCGCTTTGGGTGCTTCATCAACAGACTTCGGCAATGGCAACGGCAACGGCAACGGCAACGACATGGACAGCGACATCGACATGGATATGGACATCGCCACTGCGATCATTATTTTAGCTTTCAGCGATCGGTGCCAAGTGAAACGACAGCCAGCCAAATGCAACAGTAACAGCAGCAGCAGCAGCAGCAGCAGTTGGCAGCAGCAGTCCGCAGCAGCAGTTGGCAGCATTCAACAATCCGTCGCAAGTAGCTCCAAACACTCATTTCTAACCATTATGCACACATACAGGGGGGCTGGTGGTGGTGGTGGGGGGGGGGGGGTGCGTTACGGTACGGGGGCACGACAGTAAACCGCAGGTGGAGACGTACTTGGAGACGGGGCCCCGAAAGCATTCGTCCTCTAATCACAAGCAGCGCTGAGCGCCTGAGCGTGACTAACTGCGACTCCGACTTAGACTATGGCCATTCGTACTCCTACCCGTGCCCGTGCCCGTGCCCGTGCCCATAGCCGTACCCACAGCCGTACTGCCATTCGTATTGGTCTCCACACATGTGGAGTCCAACTGGCACCCCTTTGCTGAAAGAGCTGCAACATGGTCGCTGGCCGTTGCATTAATAGCGAAGCAATCAGGGCGTTGCAGAAGCGAGCGCCGAGATCATAACGAACGGTTTAAATACAATATATTAAATGGATTTATTATGCCAAGATATTGCGCCTCTGCACGGCCACAGCTCTTGAGCATGTAACCAAGTACCACCCCTTGCCCTTCTGTTAAAGACCAGCAATACACTCAAATATAAATATATAGAAATATGTGCACAAGTACTCAACATCGTCCAGTCCATATAGCTCTGGCCATATAGCAATGGCCAATGGCCAATGGCCGACCACGAAGATTCGTTGTCGCTGTCGTCGTCGTGCGTCGCGCGTCGCGCGTCGCTCATCTGCTGAAGGCTCGGCTGCTAGTGATGGGCGCGTGACACGACTCTCTTAGTACCGAGCTCAAATTGAGATGCAGGAATATTTCATTAATCAACATCTAAACTAAATCTAACTTTTTATGATATCTTTCCTGAAACTGAAATATCGACTTGAATCCTAGAGATGGGCACGTGTCACGATATGAGTGCAGATTAAAAATCTTTTCGTACAACGATGCTATTAAGCTAGGCACGGTATTGAACTATCGGTTCGGCTACTAGAGATGAGCGCGTGACACGAACCTCCAAATGTCGCATACTTTACGTCCACAATTCGAACCAAGTTATAGAACCAGACCCATCAACTGAGGCACTGCTAATTCTTACTTTTTATGATACATTTCATCAAATATTCAATCAATGACTGCACTCCTAGAGATGGGCACGTGACACGAACTTTTAAAATTAGCTTTAAAATTATTCCATTAATGCAAACATAGGTAATATCCACATTTTGTGGTACACTTATTAAAACAAACTATCGGCTTCCTACCTAGAGGTGGCTGCGTGACACGCACCTGCAAATATCCCATACTCTAACCCCACAGCTCAAATTTAATTGCGGCACTTAACCATTAACCGTGGAGCGAATCTGCTTTGCATTTGTAGTGGGCGGCACGCGCCCATCTCTAGAGGCTACCACTTGGATAGATACGATTTCGTAGTCGCAGTTATTACTCAGTCCGGTCGCAATTAATGCTTGAAAGTGGAAACAAAAACTAAAGGTAACATTTGCCGTTCGCCGTTCGCCGTTCGCTGTTTGCCGTTGGTTTCATCGTCCTCACTGAACACGCGCATAAATTTGGACTTAATTAGAGATACATACACATACATACACATACAAATACATACTCGAGTGTACGTACTTTTAAGATGTAGTTCCAGGTAACGCTATCACTCGCATGCCGTGTCGCTATCCACAAGAAAATTGACTATGACATTGTTATCTACCTCACTCCCTTTCTTTCTTCCTCCCTCTCACTATCTATCTCCCCTCTCGATTTTGTTTCTGTTTGGGTGCCGTTTTAATGGGGGACTCCTCTCCATAAAATTTCCAAAGCGCATCTTTCAACGGTTTGTAAATAAAGAACTTTTAGCTTGAATATGAAAATAGAGCGAAAGAAAAGCCCATTAAAATAATATTTTGTATTTGAACTGAATTTAAAGCGAACCCATTTAAAGCCCGATGCCCAATTTGTTCATAATAATAGCCCAACCTATGCATAACCTAAGGTTAATTGAAGAAAAATATTACAACTAGATATGTGAGTATTCGAAAACTGGATTCACAAACCGAAAATTTGGGCCAGACTTTGACTTTAAAAAACAATTAACTGATTTTTATTAAAAATAAATTCAGAATAGGCCAAAATATTAAACAAGTAAGATAGCTCTAGTCGACTACTTAGGGCTAGGAGATACCCTTAACTCCCCACAATTGGGAAATGGTGGGAGGTATCCAAAATCTGAAGTATCCAAGACGTGTGTCTGCTTTAGCTTAACACATATGTATATAGAAAGTTTACTGAGTCAGGCTGTTAAGATGTACGAGATATGCTCAAAAAACTAAAACGTGTTATCGATAACAAGCAAACGGAAAGAGTTATCGGTTTTTCGATATTAACTGTATATGCGCGTGCTATGGAAGAGACTGCATACAAAATTAGAAGTTCCTAGATTTTATAGATGCTGAGATATACTCATTCATACACATCGTCTGTCCATATGTGGAGAGCTCAAATTTTACGGACGAGGCTAAATCGAGTCGGCTGTTGATATTGATCAGGTATATACATATATATAGTTTATGCAATCAGTCATGCCTTCTTCTGCCTATTACATACATTTCCAGCAAACCAGTATACTCTGTTTGCACGTTATTAATGGGTATACAATGTATTTGCAAGTATTACAAATCTTAAATAAAGATTTCACTTTAGATATTCTCTATTTGCGAATTAACAATTTAATCTAATGTGGGCGACAAATGCTGATGGGAACTGTTAACAGCAAACGCAACTTTTCACACACCCTCGCACACGCACACGCACACTGACACGCACACGCACAAGCAGACGCACACATAGACCGTTATATACCCGTGTATTTACTTAGGTAAGTAGTGAACTTGAAAGGATACGCTTTGCTTGGCAATTACCTCACAAGTATTTGGCTGTGGGAACTCTGCAGCCAGGATGATAAAAAGCAAATGGAAAACACACACACACACACACATATATATACATATATATATATACATAATACATATGCATATGTGGATGAGCAGCGCAGATAGGATATGTGTGGTGAACTAGATTTGGACTACCCTTAGCTGAGGCTAACCCTCAGCAGCGAACGAGATCTCAGCCCTTCACTCGTTCAGCCCTTCAGCCGTACAAGCAGTTCGGCGGTTCGGCGGTTCGGCGGTTCAGCCATGGCCATGGCCATCTACAATATGTTGCGTAAGTGTCTAAACAATGGAGGCCAATGCCAATGCATACAATGGGCAAAATGTGCGTAGGCACAATGCCGCTCGCTGGCTGTACAAATACGGAGTGGCAGGACGACAGGACGAGAGGACGATGGGACGAGTCCTCCATGCTGTCTCAGCCAAGCAGATGGCTCTGGCCATGTCTTCTTCAATATCATGCTCGTCATCTGGCCTTTGGCAGCGGATCGCGCGACTTGGGATTTCTATGTGGAACAACGAAACGAATACTACAACAACAACGACAACAACACAACAAAATAAAAATACAAAAAAAAAAAAAAAAAATGACAGCATAATAATGCTCAGGGATTGGGTCTTGATAATGGCGTCTGGCGATGATTACACAATATTTATTTACAGAAATTTTTATTATTATCATTTATGATGCCGAACGGGCCCGCTACTTAGGCCATCATTTGGGAATCGAGACAGTTGCTTCCTTGATTCAAGCACCCAGCAGCCTGCCTGCCTGCCAGGATATGCGAATACAATCGACCAAATACTCTGCCCACTCAATAATCCCTCATATCCCACTGACATCTCTATTCAGTCCTTATTTCCGACTTTCATTAGTTGCCCAACAATATTTTCGATCTACTTGAGTGTCAAATTTAACTTCTCTTTTTTTATTACTATTAAAAATATCATTTAGTCCCATCGTATGCAAATATTTTGACATTCTGTAGTTATAATATATACGATATGATCTTAAAACTTATCTCGATTAACGATTTATTTAACACTTAGAGTAACAGTAAAGAAATACATATATTTTTTATACATGTGCTAATAGATAATAAAAGCAAAATTTAACAGTAAAAATGATTCTATTAATAACCTAAGAAATATGATGAGAAATTTGTTAATTTGCAAAATAAAAAAGTCTTTAAAATAAAAGAAAATTCATATGTATATCTGATTATTGTCATGTCATACATATGTATATTGAATTACTTTGATATGAGTTAAACCTAGAATATGGAGATATGCATATCTAGAATTATAAATAAGAAAGTGGTTCCGTATAGAACTTTATATTAATTTAAAAAATATTTTTTTTTATTTTATATTTTACAACCTAAATGCCATTTGTTCCTAGAATATGCAGATATATCTAGAACTATGAATAAAAAAGTGGTACCGCGTTTGAAATAGATATTAATTTAATAAATTTGATTTTTTAATATATATTTTACCTTCTTTGTGCCAAAATATGGGGATATATCTAGAATTTTAAATAAGAAAGTCTTTCCGCATTTGAAATACATTAAAAATAAAAATATTACTTTTTATCAGATATTTTACAACCTTAACGCCATTTGTAGCCAAGATAAGTAACTTGATAATTTCTCTGTGTGTAGTCCGCATTATGGAACATATACAGAAGCATTCGGAATCTTTCTGCCTGCCCGCTGATCGCATTCACAATAAAGAAAATCGTTCGCAAACACTTTCATTGCACAATGCGAAATGTAAATCGCAGCTGAAGAGAAAAGAAATTTAGTCTAGCGTTAAATATGATCAAAAAAATGTTGAAAAAATGGAGAAATGAGGGTAAAGGGTCGCTTTTGCTGTCTCGCTCACACTCGCCAGTGGCTGCTGCAACAGCTGCGCCGGAGATCGAATGCTCTGCAGGATTAGCGCATTGAACAGATTGGGAACGGCTCAATTATGAAATCGATGCGTAATTTCCTGCTGCAACATTTTTCAGAGCCAAGTGGGGAGTTGGCCAGCAAGCAGTTGCGCGGCGATTGCAATTGTGACCTTTCACCGGGCCGACGCTGGCCTTGAACCTTTCCCATTGCCAGCAGATTAACAATTCAAGGCTGTGACTATTAAAGCAACAAACAACAGCAGCAGAAATATCTATATACAATATTTGTATGGGATGGAAAAAAAAAACAACAGATATATAAAATATATACATGTGTATGTGTGTGAATGTGTGTGTGTGTGTGACGCGATGCGACGGGGCGGTTAGGAATGTTATGTAAATTGAACTTGAAAATCGCTGAAAACAATGGCAAAGGTTTTGAATATTTCTCTCGCTTAATTAGAAACGCAAGGAGGCAAACGCAAATAATTCTCCCCCAAGCCGCGGGGTTACGTGAAAAGCGCGGAGAGTCGGAGACGACGCAACAGCGCGACATTGGCGGCCAGTTTCAGACGAAGTCGGAGTTCGAGCTGCTGCCGCCGCTGCTGCTGCTGCTGCTGCTGCTGCTGCTGGAGGAGGTGCCGCTGACAACGGTGGCGCATAAATTATTCAACAGCTGGTTGGTTGGTTGCTCGGCTCTGCAGCTTGTGGATCGCAATGTTCCCCCCTACCCACCCCTACGCTCCATTCCGTTCCGTTCCGTTCCGCATTGGCGACGCAATCCAACGCAGCTGAAGATGGGGTGTGCGTGTGTGTGTGTGTGTGTGTTGGTTGGTGTCTTGGATAATGTCATATGCATACGCGTGTGTGCAGGTATTTGCCAGCGATTTGTGACGCCGACGACGACTTCAACTGAAAATCATTAATGTACTCGTTGATATCTAAATGTGTATGAGCAGGTGCCCTCTCCCTCCCTCTCCCTCTCCCTCTCTCTCTTTTTGTCTGTGGTCTGGGCATGTGTTTGTATCTGAAAATTGCTCTGGGAGACCAAAAATTTGAATCGTCCCCAGCATTGTTATGCAAATGATGTCGCTTGACACGCAAACGCCACCGTCGTCGACATCGCTTCTTCTTGTTGTTGTTGTTGTTGCTGTTGTTGTCGCTTAGAGATCTCTTTGTTGTTTCCACCTCCGGCGATTGCATACACTCACATTATGCGAGCCAGGCGAACGATCCACTCCATACTCTCACACACACACACACTAACTAACACACACACACACACACACTTGCAGACTATACAACACTCTGTGGCCAAGAAACTGGACAACAAATGTCAACAGAGGCAGCAAAGTGGATCAGTTCTGGTGATCTCATCAACTTAATGGGTCAGTGATTCCCAGTTATGATTAAATTCGTAACTCGTTTGCCTCGCTACAGTTGTAGCCTTCTAGGCAGAATATTTACCCATGCAATTTCATAATTCCTCACGAGAATCGAACCGAAGTGTTTGTACAACCTGTCTCTCAGCTGGACTCATTATCTTTCGACGAAATGAAGACCTCTTCAAACGAAAGAATACGAATTTAAGATATCTTTCTACAGTACGAAGAGGATATACATAAATGTAAGATTTCAAAAATATTATTTTAAGATTGATTTAAGATTTAAGTTGCTAAACTCGTAACCTCCTATCCTCTCTTCATTATTTCTGTCAATTTTATTATTATTGTTATTGTCATTATCATTATCATTATCATTATCATTATCATTATCATTATCATTATCATTATCATTATCATTATCATTATCATTATCATTATGATTATCATTATCATTATCATTATCATTATCATTATCATTATCATTATCATTATCATTATCATTATCATTATCATTATCATTATCATTATCATTATCATTATCATTATCATTATCATTATCATTATGATTATCATTATCATTATCATTATCATTATCATTATCATTATGATTATCATTATCATTATCATTATCATTATCATTATCATTATCATTATTATTGACATTGTCACTAGTCATTATCAATAGCATTATTATCACCATCATTTGCATAACCATCACTATCATTTTGATTAATATTATTATAAGATGAAATAAAAATAATTATCACAATTATTGTTACATTAATTATTGTTGTTATTATGATTATTGAAATTGATATCGTGACTGCATAGTAAGCATCCAATATTTTTATATTTCCTGGTTACTATAGATATTGCTATCGAAATCATAGGCCGAGTAACGCCACAATAAGATCTTCTTTACTTTATTAGGCGAGCTCTCGATTTCTTCGTATTCCCCTGTGAATATCTCGAATCTTAACTTCTACATATAATTCATCAAGTCTCAAACAGAAATGCGTTTTGCTTGGTCGCACTTGCGATCAACTATTGGCGCGAACAATGCTCACAATGCTCACAATGCTCACAATAAAGGTGGAGAGTGGCGAAGGGAAGGTGTCGCTGAAGGTGAGCAAACAGGTCAAACTCGATAAGAATGACACCCAGGTTGTGGTGATCAATTGCATTCGATCTGGCACGCTGCGTGATGTAGTGTCACGTGAGGAGTCAGAATTGCTATTGCTGCACTTGCCACACACACACACACACACACACACACACACACACACGCAGAGAGAAACACACACACATGGACAAACAAGAGGCTGTAATTAGCGAAGCGGGGTCTTAGCCATTGCATGACATTTGGCTTTGGCCACGATGAATGATGCCAAATTAACCAACACTGAGCAGCAGAAGGCTCCGAGCAGTTCATTTCAGTTCAGTTCAGTTCAGTTCAGCTCAGTTGAGTTGAGTTCGGTTCGGTTCGGTTCAGTTCGGCTCAGTTGAGTGGGGCTTGGGGGATTGGGGGCTTGGGGCTCCTGCTCAGCGTCGGGGCTACTCTGGAGCTGCGTGTTCGTTAAGATGTGCCAGCCAGATAACAGAGGCGGCAACAATTTTTCCGAATTGTAAACAATTTGCGCTGCTGTTGTGTCTAGTCGAATGTCTCAGCTGGCCAAAAGCAATGGGAAAGTTGGTCAAGCCGCCGTTGCCCAGCGGCCCAGCCGAGCGATGTGTGAATCGAGCCCAGCATGCGGCGATCCTCTGCAGATCTCTTGATTCATTCGTTAATTAAACAGTGGTCCAAGCGAGCCACACACAAATATCATATATGAAAAATCAAATGCCAAATGGGTGAAAAAAAAAACTGTCATTGGACAGAAGACATGCACCAAGCCAGTCGATCAGTGTGACCGTTCGCAATTAACTGAAATATCAGTAAAATATATAACTAAGTATATACATATTCAAGACTTAAGTCTGTATCTCACTTTCAATTAATTGGAAATTGCGAAAACATACATACATTTAATGCAAGGCTTTCCGTTCTTAACACATTTTATACCCTAAGCTCATTGAAAGTGTATAAACAGGGTATACTATTGTTTTACAAACTTATGTAACAGGCAGAAGAAGGCGTGGCAGACCCCATTAAGTATATAAATTCTTGATCAGCATCTACAGCCCAGTCGATTTTATCCTATTCGTTTGTCTGTCCATCTGTCTGTTCGTTGGTCTGTGTGTATGAATGCGTCGATCTCAACAACTATAATAGTTGGAGACTTGAAGTTTTGTATATGGGTTCAACTATAGCACGTGCATATCGAGTTTGTTTTCGATAGTCGATAACTCTTTTGGTTTGCGTGTTATCAATAAAACATTTTTGTTTTTTCGGGCATATCTGTTGCATCTTAAGAGCTAGAGATAGCAAACTAAATATATATTCAGCTTAAAGAAAACTTCCTCCCAAAAATTCATTTTTCAAGACATAAAGTTGCGCTTCAAAACAAATACTTAGTTAAGAGTAATTCACATATTTCGAAATGTTCTTAAAGATCGCATTATAAATACAAGCAAATATGCTATACATAATTTGGTGGTTCTGGGTATCTCCTAGTCGAGCACACTTGCCTAGAACCCAGAGGTAAGCCCCTACTGCAACCTACCGAACTTTCTAATTAAAGCACTTTCACTGCTAATTATTATTATAATAAAGTTTAAACACGTTTTCGACAACGAGACCCCAATTAAATTTGAATGTATTTGAATGTATTTGAATGCTGAACAGCAGCCGTCTTGTACTTGAGAACATTTTACAGGTGCATGTGAAGGTGGTAACTGAGACCACAACAACGATGCTCATGATGACGTTGATGATGATGATGAGGATGAGGATGAGGCCGATAATGATGAAGCCGAATGCAGCTTGCGTGCATCTGCAAAGCATCGGAGTTCGGTTCGTTGCAATGTCTCCAATGCAGTAGCCGAGCTGCAACTCGAATCGAGTCGCAATGCAACAATATGGCCAGAGCATTGGCATCATAATCAAAGGCCGTCAGTGCACGATTGGATGGAGCAGTCGGAGTTGGAGTCGGAGTTGGAGTCGGAGTCGGTGTCGGTGTCGGAGTTGGAGTCGGAGCACTGCAGGCGTTGCCCCACGTCCAGCTCTGTTGTGATCTGCCCCATTGACAACTGTCCAGGCCAAATATAAAGAGGCAGGCAACTAGCCAGCCAGTCGGCCAGTCAGCCAGTCAGCCAGCCAGCCAGGCAGACGCAATCGGGCTTGGGGGCGGCTGGCTAGCTGGTTAGTCGAACTCCAAGTTGGAGTCAGACAATTGGACGGCCGATCGCAATGGGGCTGGGAAAATTACATGTCTTCGTATCTAAACGCACATTAACCATCGCATTCCCCAGTTGGAGCCGCTGTTGGAGCTGGGGCTAAGGCTAAGGCTAAGGCTAAGGCTAAGGCTGTGGCTAAAGCTGAAGCTGGAGCTGGAGCTGGAGCTGGAGCTGGAGCTGGAGCTTGGGGGCCAGTCGCTGGTTCCCTTTTTTTTGTTTTTGTTTTTGTTTTTGTGGGCAATCGCGAGGGCATTTTCCTCCTTTCTCGTTGCTTACTTTTCTTATTTAATTTCGATCGATCACTTAAAGAGTACGAATAATGAAAAATTGCAGCAACATGCCGCAGGCCAAGAGCTTGCTCTTATAGATAACACACTCACACACATGCACACACGCACACACACACACGCAGAAATATAGAGAAAACAAAGGGCTTGGACAGGAAGCACAGGCAGGTCGTCTTTTCTCTCGCACAGATGGCCAAAGATTCGATTCGATTCGATTCGCTATACTCGTAAACACACACTTGGCTGTGCGTTACGGAAAAAACAACAACAACAACAACAACAAGAGAGAAAAAAAAGACTTTCTCAACAGCGAAACTTTATCAGCCCAAGCTGAATCCTAACTCCCAGATTACATCCGATTTGTGACGCTCATGCGTCGAGCTTGAACTATCGCAAACTCATTTGCGATCCATGCATGTGGAAATCAATTAACTGAAGTTCTCACGATCGCAGACGCGCAGATATAGCTACTGCTTGCCTCGGATTCAACATTTCTATCTTCGCTCAAGTTCTCATGGATCAGCTGCGTTCCATATGTGATGCACAGCAAGTATTAACCAGCGCTAAGCTCTATCCTATTACGAATGTTTTCTGCCTCTGTTTGATATAAAACTTGATTATTTTCGATGTTAACTTTTAAGTTCATATTTCAGTCAGTCGATCAATCATGCATGCTGTCAGTCAACAACTCTTTCAGTTAGCCACATATTCATTCACTTAGTTCGTCAATCAGACAATCAATCAGTCAGATATTCACTTAATGATTGCAGTCATTCAATACAGCAGATCCTGCACTCAATCTATTGGCAGTCAATCATTGATTTAGACAGTCAATCAATCAATCAATCAAGCAAGCAGTCCTTAACTTAGTCTTGAGTTAGTTAATCCATCAGTCCAGTCGGTCAATCAGTCCGATAGGCCCTCAAGCATTCATCTCATGGGCCTATCAGTCAATAAATCATTTCTTCACTCAGTCACTCTCTCAGTCATCTGTCAGACAGTTAAACATTCATGAAGTCAGTCTAAATTAAATTATTTAATAACTTATTAGTAGGTCAGTCAATCATAGATACATATTTTTTCAGTCTATTAATTACTTAATCAGTCAATCAGTCAGTCAATTCGTCGATTCGTCAATCAATCTGTCAATATACTTTTGGGTCACGCATTCAGTTAGACAATCAGTCAGTAAATCCGTCAGTCGCCTCCTCGTAGAACAGCTCACATACATTACGAAAGTGCTTTTGAGTCACGCATTTAGTTAGTCAATCAGGCAATCAGTCTCGCATTCAGTTAGTCAATCGTCAGTCAATCAGTCAGTCAGTCAGTCTATCAGTCAATCAGTCAATCACTCAGTCAATATACTTTTGAGTCATGCATTTAGTTAGTCAATCAGGCAATCTTTCTCATATTCAGTTAGTCAATCATCAGTCAATCAGTCAGTCAGTAAGTCAGTCAGTCAGTCAATCAGTCAATCACTCAGTCAATATACTTTTGAGTCAGGCATTTAGTTAGTCAATCGGGCAATCAGTCTCGCATTCAGTTAGTCAATCGTCAGTCAATCAGTCACTCAGTCAGTCAATCAGTCAATCACTCAGTCAATATACTTTTGAGTCAGGCATTTAGTTAGTCAATCAGGCAATCAGTCTCGCATTCAGTTAGTCAATCGTCAGTCAATCAGTCAGTCGCCTCCTCGTAGAGCAGTTCACATACATTACGAAAATGCTTTTGAGTCACGCATTTAGTTAGTCAATCAGGCAGTCAGTCTCGCATTCAGTTAGACAATCAGTCAGTCAATCAGTCAGTCAATCAGTCAGTCAATCAGTCAGTCAATCAGTCAATCACTCAGTCAATCTACTTGTGAGTCAGGCATTTAGTTAGTCAATCAGGCAATCAGTCTCGCATTCAGTTAGTCAATCGTTAGTCAATCAGTTACTCAGTCAGTCAATCACTCAGTCAATATACTTTTGAGTCAGGCATTTAGGTAGTCAATCAGGTAATCAGTCTCGCATTCAGTTAGTCAATCGTCAGTCAATCAGTCAATCCGTCAGTCGCCTCCTCGTAGAGCAGTTCACACACACTATGAAAATGGTTTCGAGTAGTTTCGCACTCATAACTGCGCATTGGCATTTGAGCAGCTGCAACCCAACCGGCTATCAGCTCAATCATGCAATCCACCCAACCCTGGCCGGCGACCAGCCTGGCTGGAGTCGGTCATGCCGCAGTGTTGCAGTGCTGCAGTGTGGCTCGTTCTGGTTGCAGCTGATGACTCGAGGCATTTGTATTTCCGACCTCGGCCAGATAGCATCTAGCAGGGAGTCAGCCGCAGGTTGACGTCAAAACTAAATCACATTGACTTGAAGCCGGCGATCGCCTACGCCTGGCCAGGCCCAATCCCCTATCCCTATTCCACTCCCTCTCCCTCTCCCTCTCCCACTCCCACACCCTCTCGCTGTCCTTGTTGGCCACTTAATCGCATGTCAGGTGTCTGAGTCGAGCCGCAGTCAAGTGTTTGCTTCGGCACCGGCGACAAATGACAAATCCTGTACCTTTTATTTTTCTTCTCTTCTGTGCGGGGGTGTTTACGTTTCAAGAGTCCTGATCTCACACACACACACACACACACACACACACACACACAGACAGACACAGTCACGGACACTTCAGCTTGATCCTGCAAATGTTTGGCTTCACACAAAGGGGATTAAATCATAAAATGCTTATGACATTCTTTGAACCCAGCCCAAAATTCACATTTTCATTGTTTTGCCAGCCACATTGGCGCATCCTTTTTGTTTGCCTTCGCCCTCGTCCTCGCCCTCTGCCTCGCCCTCGTCCTGCCACTCGAGCGTCGTCCTTCAGGCCAAAGGTGACATCGCTGAAAAAAAAAACCCAACAAAAAAAAATAAAATAAAAAATAACCGAAAAAGTAAATTACAAAAAACAATAAGAAAACAATGATGAACAATGATGGACAATGATTCTCACCACTGTGCGTGTCCGCGATCTGTTTTGTGCCTTTATTCTGCTTCTTTCTCTTTTTTATCTACTAGTGCAGGGTATTCGTAATTTGAGAGCGTTTCGCTTGCGTCAGCAATTGGCAAATTTACGAGTGTGTTGATTGAAAACCGCGATAGTAATGCACTTGCACAGTGGTTCACACACTGACGAACATCTGACCAAAAGTAATGAGCGGTCGATCGGATAGACCTAAGATATATGCATAAGACTTGCAATTTGGAGTGTTTTTGTGATTGAAATGGATTGATTGACGGGTTGTCTTAATATTTAACTGATTGAGCTATTAATTGACAGACTGATTGGTAGAACGACTGATGAACTTAGTGATTGACTACCACATGAACTAACTCTTTGATTGATCAATCTACTTATGGACTAGCGCAAGGATTGACTGACTGAATGACTGGCTGATACAATGAAATGATTGAAAGTCTATTTATTGCCCGATAAGCGCATAAATGAATGTTTGACAATCTAATCCCCTGATTGATTGACTAAAGGATTGAATAACTGACTTAAAAATATATAGCAATAAAAATTCTAATGGACTGACCAACTGATTAATCAAGTTATTGAATTGACAACCTGAAGGTCTGATTGACTGGCTAAAGAATTGATTGACTGAGTGAACAGTTACAAAATTATCTGATTGAAAGCCAATTGAACTCGTGATGGACTGACCAGCTATTAATCGACTGATTGATAAGCTGATTGATCAGCCTGATTGATTGGCTAGAGAATTGAATGACTGAACCAGTTAAACTAATCGATTGTAATGCGATTGAAAGGCAGATAGACAAACTGATTGAGTAATTGATTGACTGAATAGACAAACTGATTGAGTAACTGATTAAGTGATTGATTGAGTGATTGACTGAATAGACAAACTGATTGAGTAATTGACTGACTGATTGATTTAGTGATTGACTGACTGACTGACTGACTGACTGCAAAAATTATAAACTAATAGGATGCAAAGTGCAGCAATTGCAATTCACTTGGCAACATGTGTTTCGTACCACTGTGCCGCGGGCCGGGCCACGTCAATTAACATTAACTGAAGTGAAATTAATTGCCGCGCGATGGTCACTCTAATTGCGTTTAATGTGGAACCGATATGGCCGCAATTTCTGATAAGCGATTAAGCGATTATCGAGTGCGTTTCATTAGCGGCGGCGACGGCGACGGCGACGGTGACAGCGACCCAGGCAGCGGCCGAGGCAGAGGAAGAGGCAGTGGCAGTGGCAGCGACGCAGGCAGAGGGGAGTGCCATATGCTGTTGACAGAGCGATCGCCATGTGGTTGACCGCCGAGCTGGAGAGCTGGCCAAGTCCGGTCGCGGGTCCAGTTGGCGTGACCTTTACGACACAATCGACAACAACAACAACAACAACAACAAGAACAACAAGAACAAAGACAACAAGAAGGACAACAACAACTGTTGACCACATTGAATGCAATATTTGTGATGCTCATTATGAGTTATAAACGATATTTTGAGCCCTAATCACTTGGCCAAGAGGGATAGAGAGTGGGCGAGGGAGACGTAGAGTGAGGGTCGCAGACACTCACAGGCTGTCAACGCATTCGTTGCACGTTTTACCCAAATGTCTGTGCCACACCCTGCCCCTGCCCCTGCCCCTGCCCCTGCCCCTGCACCCAGCACCCTGCCACCGCCTGTAGGACACATTTTGTCGGATCTTTCGTCGTCGGCGGTGGAATTAAAGGCACAATTGTTGCAGCAAGGGCAATTATAGATTATCACCCTGTTGCTCTCTCGCTCGCACTCACTGTCGCCGTCTCCCTCTGTGTGCGACCATCGAGCATCGAAAGAGAACCATAAAAATGACACCACATTGTTTTTATCTTTATCGCATAATTGCGGTCAATTCTCTCGGCCGGGCCTTTGGCTTTGGCTTTGGCTTTGGCCTGGCTTGATTTCAATAGCCGGGCCAACAGTTTTCGGCTTCGGCTGCGACTTCGGCTTCGGCTTTGATCATTTGCCATGGCTAGCAGCAACGCACAACGCGTGAGAGCGAAAGAGAGAGTGAGAGCGTGCGAGCGGGTGAGAGCGGGGAGGGGGGAGCGGCGGGGGCGTCCGCACATTTATCTTCTTGTCACAAATTAACGCGCTCGAAATTAACCAAATCCATAAAACTAGTCACAGCTGTCACATCCAAATCGGAAATACAAAAAATACAAAAAATAAAACCATAGAAAAAGTAAAAAAAAAGTTCTTATATAAAGAAAATTCAAATTGAGAATAGAAAATCAAGAAAAATTAAATAAAAATAACAATAGGAAACAAAACTTCGAATCGGTTTCGTTTATGATCTATAAAATAATTGAATATACTATATAGACTGTTCTATATCTATTATCGAATCAGCTTGAATAATTTTTTTCTCAAATATTTTTGGCTTTCAGCTTGTTAAAACAAAAAAAAAATAAAAAGAAAACAATAATTTTTTATAAATAATTTTACAAATTGTGCTCTTCAATTAAAAATTAATTCAATTTGTTTGTATTCTAAATAAATGAAATAAATTGCCAATCTTTTAAGCATGAAAATAATTTTTGATTAATCTTTTTTATTTTCTAATAGTTTTTATTCCGCATAAATGAAATAAATTGATTATCTTTTTCTTAGTAATTTAATTTTATAGTTGTGAGCAATTGCTATTATTTATATGACAATCAGCTGTTTAGGATATATGTATGTATATATATACTTAAATATAAAATAAATATTTAAGTTAAGAATATACATACATATGTATATTTATATATAGATATTGTCGAATCCGATTTAAATCTGGATATTGATTATTTCACAATTATTTTTGGCTTTCAGCTTGTTGAAAAAGAAATATATGTATATAAAAAATAAACATTTATGTAAACAATATTGTTTGAAAATTATTCTTTATTTGAAAAAAAAATACAAAAAGTTGCAAATAAAAACTTTTCAAAAGTAATATACGTATATAATATATGTATGTGTATAAATAGATATTTATTTATAGAATTTAAGTTAGTGTAAGCGGGGCTTCACTGTAATCGTTTAGGCGAGTATTTGATAATTTGCAACTATTTGCGAGTGTTTTGGATAATTCAAACGTTTCGTTCGCTGAAACCTCAATTGCAATCAACGCGAGAACCGGTTTAACCATCCTTCGCCACACACACACACACACACACACACACACACAGAGACACACACATGCTAAGAGGAAGAGGAAGCATCGAAGTGCGAGTCTTGAGTCCGGGACTTGACGACCTTCAGATTGGCTCACAAAAGCCGCGACGCTCCCACACTCCAGTTTGAAATCTGAGCAGACAACAACAACAACAGCAACAACAACAGCAACATCAACAGCAGCAGCAGCAACAGCAGCAGCAAAAGTTGCCCTCGCAAACGTTTCGTTAATAGTTATGATATACATATACATACATACTTACATACTTTTGTACATATGTATATCGATCAATCTATGCGCACACACACACATATACATATACATACATATATATATATATATATATATATATATATATATATATATATATATATATATATATATATATATATATATATATATATATACATTCATATACATACATACATATTCATCGTTATAAATATGTTTGGCCATTGGGTCAACTTTTATTTAGCCAAAATTTTGTATGCGAAATCCGCAATTGTCGCAATTTAATGTTGTTGCCACACCTTCTGCTGCCCTCACCCACCCCCACCCTCACCACCAGCACCTCTCTTGCACCCACTGCACAGTACTGGCCTGCCCTAACGGCTCCTCGCCGCTTGCAGCGCGCTGCGGCGTTTGCACTGCTTAGCCGACCTTGTCATAAGAGTGAGAAAGAGCGCGCAGTGCGAGTGAGCGAGCGGCATGCTGCTGCTCTAGCCCGTTCGCACTCTCGCACGCTCTCTCTCTCTCTGTCGCGCTCGCGCTGCCCGCCTCGCTCGCTCTCGCTCGCATTTCGAGCCATGCGCGGCCATCCGTTGGCTTTGACCAATGCGCTGTCTTTTTTCGAGCAGCCACGGCGAAGAGGCGACGCGGCGAGGCGAGCGACCAGACGAAGAGAGCGGTGCGGCGAAGAGAGAGAGGCACGGCATGAAGAGTGGCGCGGCGAGGCGAGAGGCGACGTCGACGCGCGACACATTTCACTGTGTCACATTTGCTGCGTGGGCAGAGGCGGCGAACGTTGGCTCAAGGGAGGGTGGAAGGGTGGAAGGGTGGATGGGTGGTAGGGGGCTGGATGGAGGCGACATTACCGCACTCGGCACTCATCATGGGGCTTCGCCGGCTCCATTGGCTGCCGTCGCAGTTGTCGTCGATTTGCTGCCGTTGTTGTTGTTGCTGCTGCTGAATGCGTGTGAGAGAGGGAGAAAGGGAGAAAGGAAGAGAGCGAGCGCTATGTCCATCGCTTTGCATATATGTACATATGTACAAACTGCACACACACACACGATTATATATTTGTGTGCCCCGTTCTTGGACCTTTGACGATTACGACTAGACCCAAGCACTTAACGGTACTTGGTCCAGGACTAGAACGAAAGCCCCTACAAAGCAGTTAAAAAATACATTCGTATAAGAAAATTATCTTCGATACAGTTAAATTCAGTATATAAAAACATTAATTTTAATCATCTTTAATTTTTGTTAGTTTTTCTTTCATTACTCGCAAAACTAATGCAAAAGTTTAGATCTTAAGTATTCGATATTCCAAAATAATAATTCCACAATTTAAAAAACATCTTTAAAAAAATCATAAAATAAAGACAAGCATTTCACAGCTTAAAGAAAATAGATTGATATCGAAATTATATATTATATATAATAGTTTTAAAGTAATGTTATCTATAGTTAGTAGAAGAAATGGGAATGAGTTTTTTTTTATGTTTGAAGCTTGTTACGTTTTATTGTTGTAATTCTTAACACATTTAATATTATTTTTGTTATATATTATTATATTCTTATCAACATTATCATCATTATCAGTACTATCATCATTATTAGAATCGTTATCACTTGTCTAATTATCATATTATTTTTACTATAATCATTATTATTATCATTGGCACTATCATTATCATTATCATTATTATCAGAGCTTAATCTTTAAAAAAAGTTTCCCATCGTATTTATTTAAGTTTTTTTTCAATAAATAATTTCAGAGCTTGGAAAATTGAGGAAAAGCAAAGATGCTTTACACCCACATTTGAACTTAAAGAACATTTAAAATAAGTAAAAATGCATTCGTTTTTTTCTCATACAAATTGTTCGTAATAAAATTAATTAATTATTTTTTTTATGTTTAATTATATTTATAATTTACTTATTTCAAATATATATGTGTGTATTAATTTAAAAAACTCAATGAAATAATTTTGTGCCTTGATTTTATTTTCATTTGCTAAGTAAATAATTCAATAAATTAAATGCAAATGAAAACTAATCAAATTAGCAATCAAAAGAGAAAAACTAAAGCTAATCAAATTAATCGCTTTTCAATCGAATTGCCGGCGGCATTCAATAAGAAAAATAAAGAAAAATAGAGAAAAATAAATAGAAAAAAATGCAATCAATTGAAGAGTGAATTTTGCATCTTTTGAATGGGAAAAAAAATGTTGTGTGAGATATTTTAGCTTATTCCAATATGTATATATATATATATATATATGTATATTCATTATTTAAATATGTGTATGTGTGTGTGTGTGCTTATAAATGGGAGCAGTTTTTGTGGCTAAGAAATCGCTTAAAGTGGTTTAATTAAATTTGATTTGTGTTTGTTTCCATTTGGCATATATATGTATATATTATACATATAGATTGCTATATATATATATATTTCTATAGCTAAGATGTCCAACGAGCAGCCGACGTTGATAAATCGGCACACACATTGCTGTAGAAAGAAGTATGTATGTAAATCTATATAAAACCGCGGACCATTTTGTACCACAGTGCGTGCATGTGTGTGTGTATGTGCGTGTGTGTGTGTGCGCGTGTGTGCGGGTTGGGTTGCAGATTGGGCAACGGCTGAATTTTGTGCTTGTGCTCGTAATTAATTATTTCATTAGTGCACACTTGATTCGAGCCATGCCCCCTCCCCCCGCCCCTTGCAATCATTTAGCCCATTGAATGCGACTGCAACGGCCACAACGACTCATCGATGCCCTACACATTTTAATCGTTCACATCTACTCTTAATTAATGCAATAATCAGTTCAAAGTCTTGCATAATTACTTCAATTTAAAAAAACTATTTTTTTATTTGTATTTCATTGTTTTTATTATTCAACAAACGTACTTTTGTTTGTTAAACTTTAAGCATATTTTGCAGCTGGCTCAATTGTAGGGTGCACGCATAGCGCAGAGAGTCGAAATCAACATCAAAGAGCGCACATTCGCTCTTAAGAGCGAACGTGGGAAACGGCGAATTTGAACTGCTTGCCAGTCTTTCGGCTCTCTGCAGTGTTGCTTTTTTTCATCTTTCTGATTGCTGCTGCTCTGTGTGTGTGTGCTTGTGTGTGTGTATGCTGGTGCTCATGGGCTGGGCATGAGCGAGAGTGAGGGAGCAAGCAATACAATACGCACAGAAGCGAATGGACACTTGCGGCGCCAGTAAATGTATTTGTGTATGTTGCTGTGTGTGTGCGCCGGCCGCCACCAGTGGCCGTTCAGCTTATGCATGCGGCGAACTGTGTGAGAGAGCCTTTGCTTGCGTGTGTGCGTGTATATGTGTGTTTTATGCTGTCTTTTCTCGCCGCTAGGTGGGTCTCGGTCGCCGAGTCCAAGCACGAGCGCCAAACACTGCCCAAGCCCGACGACGACGTCGGCGACAGCAGCATCGGCAACGTTAGCAGCAGCAACCGCGACGGCGACGTACGTTGGATGTGATTTCAAATAGTAAAGTTGAGTTGCCGCTGCCGCATCGCCATCGCAATCGCATCGCAATCGTCGTCGTCGTCGCCGTCGTCGTCGTCGTCGTCATCGTCGTCGTTGTCTCTCTTGTGAACTGCTTACCGATATTTTAGCCGCTGCTGTAGCTGCTGTGGTGGCTGCGGCTGCACTGTCGCCCCCACTGGCACTGGCTGCGCTGCTGCCACTGCCACTGCCGCCGTCGCTGCTGCTGCTGCTGCTGTCGCTTCTCGTTTTTGTCGTTTTGTGTACGTTTCCTCTGTACGTTGTGTTCTGTTCTGTTGTCTTGCGTTGCGTTCTGTTTCTGTTTCTGTTTTGTTGTTGTTGCTGCTGTTGCGCGCGCGCGTCTTGTTTTGCCGTCGCTAAAACGACAAAACGCAGAACAACTGCAAAAAATACGAGAAATACTAAAATATAAAAAAAAAAAGAAAAGAAGAACAAAACTAACAACAATTTGCAACTGACAAACTTTAAAAGCGATGCAGAAAAGCGAGACAAATAAGGAACAAAAAATCCACACACTTTACCGTTCGTTTGCCAACTGTTAACAGTTATTATTTCAATATTTTTGCTGTTTATTTTTTACTTTATTTTTTTGCTGTTGTTTTGCGCTGTGCTCGAGAAATCAACAAGAATTTACAGTTAATTTTTTTTGCGTGTTTTTGTTTTTGCTGTGCGACAATATAAAAAAGAAAGGAAGAAATGAAAAAAAAAAAGAAAAGAAAAGCGTGTGATAAATGCGAAATGCAAATGCAGCCGAATGTGCTGCAAGTGAAACTTGGACAAGCCATAAAAACTGCCCCTAACTGTTGTACACACCCCCACACACACACACACGCACATACACACACACACACGCACATACACACACACACTAACACACATACACACTAACACATGCAATTCACACTCATACACACAATATACACACACACACACACACACAATATACACACACACACAATACACACACACCTACACACCCACCCACACACACTAACACACGCACATACATACACACCCATATAGTACACACACAATACACACACACCTTCACCTACACCTTCACCTACACCTACACCTACACCTACATACACACACACACACACACTTGCAGCGCTGTACATAGTCCTTGGCTATGTACTATAAAAAATGACTACCCTCAATTGTCGCCACTGGCTGCGCAGCGCTCGTCGCTCTGCTCGCTGCGCGCTGCTCCGACTCTGACTGTGACTGCGGCTGCGGCTGTCCTGCAGCAGCTACTCCGACAGTTACTCCTATTCCAACACTGCTTGCTTTTTGGCTTGCATTCCAATTGCCGTGCGCTCTCGCTTCCACTCGCACGTCAACACGCTCACACTCGCACTCACACATACACAAGTGTCGCGCGTCGTTTGTCGCTTGTCGCTGCCGCTGCCGCTGCTGCCATCGCCGTCGTCGTCGCCTTTTGCTCTTCTGCTTCGTCATTTTGTGCGTCCTCTGGATTGGTTTCGGCCTTTCAATTGCGTTCGTTTTTTATTCTGCCTCCCCCTCTTATTCCGTGTGAGTGTCTATGTGTGTGTGTGTTTGTTCTCGATTCGATTGGATTACATAGTCGTCGTCTCTGCTGTCGCCTGCCTTGAGCTACGCTGTGTGGCTGCGTCATTTTTTCTATATATACACACATACATAGATATATATATATGTATATATATTATTTTTTGTCGTTCGCGCCACACGACGACATTTCGTTTTTTTGAGACTCGCTTTTTGCGTGTTTCGTGCATGTGTGTGTGTGTGTGTGTGTGTGTGTGTGTGTGCCTTAATATTGTCGTCGAGTGTCATTGGTCGAAGCCAAACGCGAGCAGCGCTGCCAGCGTCAAGCGTCGTCGCATATTGTCGCAAAAACTTCGTCTCAGCGACGTTTTTTTCCTCGTATTTTTTTTATGCTTGTTTTGGTTTTTATTGGCTTTCGGCTGCTGCTTTTTATTAGAATCCGTGCAGAGGGTTGGGGGTGGGGGGTGTGGCACTTGGAAATGGACGAGGGGGCGTGCACCCAAGTAGCCGAATGGGTTTTTGATTGTGTGTGTGTGTCGTCGTCGTTGGGTGCGGGTGTATGTGTGTGTGTGCACGTTTGTTGTTTGTGTCGTCCTCTCTCGCTGTGTTTGTGTGAGCGAGAGCGCATTAGCTGCATATACACACATGCATTCACGTCTGTGTGTGTGTGTGTATTTGTTTGTGTGTGTGCGAGAGCGAGTGCAAAGTGCACAAAAGTTTTGCCAAGCAAAAATGGCGACAACAGCAGCGACAACGACAACGACGACGACGGCGACGGCGACGGCGGCTGCAGCAGAGGCAGCAAATTTTTTGTGTCGTGCGAATTTTATAACCGTTTTCAAAAGCGGCGGCGTTGCTGCTTCTGCCTGTCGCACATAACGGACGCGGACGGACAGCAAAATCAACAACAACAACAATAACATTAACAACGACGACAACAACAACAATCCAAAACATAATTCAAATACAAACAAAAAAAAATATCAATAAGAAAAAAGTCCAAGAAATTGCACTTAAAATTTTCCTCTTCTATACTTATTTATATATGTATATGTATGTATATATATGTGTGGGTGTGTGTGGGTGTCTGTGTGTGTGTGTGTGTGTGCGTGCAAATTAGTTGCTGACAGCGCTGCTTAACTTGGCCAAAAGAACGCGTTTTGCCGCTTCGCACATTTCTAACACGCAAAAATAACATAAATTTTACAGTTAACCCACAACAGCAACAACCGCAACAGCAACAACAATAACAACAACAACAACAATCTAGCACATTATCATAAATACCAAACATAAACATAATCATAATTATAATAATTTTGTTGTGATCCGATTTAACAGCAGCCCCCAACTACAACAACAACAACAATAACAAAAGGTGCTAACAACAACAACAACAAGAAAATGTATATGAAATTAAATAAAAAAGATAACGCCTAATAGAAGCAAATAACAAAAACAAAAACAACAACAACAACAAAAAAATGCTCAACATTGCAATCGCAAGTAAAAAGTATACAACAACAACAACAATAACTGCACACATACATACGCGCGTCGGTGTGCGTGTGTGTTTGGCGTGTGTGTGTGTGCGCGCGTTCAACAACTAATCGAATTAAACAACAACGAAACAACAACAACAACAACAACGCATCAACGATTGAATGAAACAACGACATAAACAACAACAACAACAACACAAACAACAACAACTTTAACAACAACCAGCAACAAGCAACTAATTCAAAAGTTACACAAAAAAAGGTTCTGAAAAAAGAAGAAAAACAAAAAAATAGCGCAAGGAATTAACAAAAGAAAGAAAGAAAGAAAACAGCTAAAATCTCAGGTGAGTTGCCATTAAGTATTGTTAACTATTATTGTAATGACTGCCTATGCTTATAGCTAGTATATATATAAGCATACATATGTACATATACATATATATATATATATATACATATGATATAGATTTCATTCTTTGACGCTCATTCGAAAAAGTTGAAATTTAGTTTAAATTGTTGCACATGTCGCATACTTAATATTAAGCTAATAAGCATACATACAGTTATATACAGTCATATGCACATATGTCCTATATATATTTATAACTGTAAAGTTAGGATCAAAGTGATTTATTTCTCACTTATTAGGCTTCGGAAAAATCTTCCATAAAATAAGAAATGAAAAAGAAATGAGAAAGAAATGTTTATTAAATAGAAGGGAGCCCTACAAATATATAGATTTTACATATATAAGATATGCTAAGCAAAAAATGTATATCTATAGCAGAATCTCAACTTATATATAATATATTTATACATATATATGTATATTATACATTTTCTTTATTTTATTACATTTTATCTTATTTGGTTTATTTTATCTCCTTTATTTTATTATTATTTATTTAATTAGCTCTTTTATCTACTTTATTCTATTTATTTTTCATTTTATTTTATTTCTTTTATATTTAATTTTTAGAGATCTGTTGAAAATTGTTTTCAAATGTTTTTGAAAATAAATCAAAATCTTATTCGATTACATATCCTTAATAATAGACATACGATACAGCATATATCACAATATATACATATATATATATATATATATATATATACAATACTCGTAGAAGATTAATATATATGTTTTCCATTCTAATATTGTAAATGAGTAGAAATTTTGCATTTAAATCTGAATTTAAACATTTTGCCAATCTAATACACAATTAGGAAAAACTTTCAAGAACTTGATAAAAATAAATGCAAAAGCTAAAACAAAGTCGAAGCAAAATGTATGCAAATATTACATAAAATTATATAAAATTATTAGTTATGTATATTATAAAAAAAACGTTTGTTCTTTATCAATAGAACTCAGGCTAAAAAAGTTGTTTGCCAAGTGGAAAATTGAATGCAAAAAAACGAATTTCAAAGCAATTCAAAGAAAATCAAACTAAATTGCAAATGTCATACCGTCCGTCCGTGTGTGTGTGTGTGTGTGTAAGTGTGTGTGTTTGTCGCTGTGTGTGGGCTGTCGAGAATTTCGACATTTGCCAGTTGCCTTAATATTTACATTTACAGCTTTTGCCTTTTGTCAATCGCGCAGCTCTAAATAAGAGAAAGGCGCCGAGAAAGGGACGGAGTGTGAGCAGCGCGGTCTGGCCGTGGCGGGGGAGGAGGGGTGTGTGTGTGCTTGCCGAGGTGCTATAGGTATACAGCAATAACTATATAGCCATATAATCGGCTGTTCGTGAGCCGTAAACACGGGCATTGTAAATTTACACCATGCTTATAATTAGCAATAGAACGGCAGTTGACTTTTTTCGTACCTACACACACACACACACACATATATATATATAAATATATATATATATATATTATATACCGTCTATATATTTATCTATACATGTGTGTGTGTGTTTGTGTGTAGACAGTTGCATCTGCGGCTGCATAAGGCACAGCCTCCGCAGCTAAAAAGTTACGGACTTTGCTTCTCACACTCTTTGTCTCCCTCTCTCTCCCCCTCGCTCACTCTCTTGGTCTGTGTCTTTGTCTCTGTCTTATGGTTGAATGCCAGCAATAATTGTCGCTCAGGCGTTGACGTTTGACGCCAGCTTCAGCGCACCTGCAGCTGCCGCTAACCAGATGCTTTAAGCCTGCAACACCAACACCAACACCAACACCAACAGCAACAACAACAGCAACAAAAACAATAACTACAACAACAATAACAATAGAGTTTGTTTTGCCCCACCGCAGAGTTGGCCACAAAGTTAAATATTGACAAATTGCTGATAAATCATTTATGATAGTGTCGCCACCTAGCGGCCCGCACAGCAAACACCTTCAGCAATAATTTACTTACAACAAGTACACATAATTGTACAGTATATATATGTATATATATATATATATATATATATTGTGTATTTCTTTATTTATTTTTTTTATTAAATAATTATTACAATTTTAAATATTTGCTTGGAATATAAGAATCTATAATTCTATAATTGTTAGTTAAATTATATAATTTTTTGTTTACTCTTCAAACAATCCGAAATTTTGCAATATTTATCGATGGATCGTAAACTTGTCTGTTTTCCTATTTTCCAGCAGTTCTCGATAGGTTTTACGATCTCAAATATCTTGAACTTTTTTACACTTGATTTATGTAATCAAGGTCTTTAATTCCATAAAAAAATATTTCGCTATCAGTATCGTTTTTTTCCCTTTTAATTTTTGTAGTTCCTAAGTATTTCATTTTAAAATTCTGTACTATTTATTTTTTATATTTATGATATTTGAGAGTTATATAAGCTTTAACTATTATAAAGTTCTGGTTTAGTTCTTAAGTATTTCATTTCAGTTTTCTTAATACCTTATTTCTCATCTCATATATGTAAGAATTAAACTAAATACATCCATTATATAGCTCCTAAGTATTTCATAGATTTTTCTGAACGTTTTATTTTATCTTATCTAGTAACCTCCTCCATTATATACTTATTCTGTAGCTCTTAAGTATTTGATTTTCGTTTTCTGTTGGTTTTCATTTCTCAGATATCTGAAAGTTTTACTAGGTTGAGATATTAAAGTTTTGCCATATCCCAAAGTTTAACGGATATGACGGGCCTTTCTCTCTAGTTCTCAATTATGCAACTGCAATTAACGGTACTCGTTTCTGGCTGGTTCCTTCCTGCCATAACTTAGGATCTGTTTATCCTTTCGTCACGAATTAACTGGCCAAGGGTTATAGCCAAGTTATAATGAGCTCTTAAAAGCGATGCGGGCGCGAGCGAGACGGCGATATCGTGCTGTTACCTTTCGTCGATTACTTGGTATTACCCCCGACCCCTTTTGGAGGTTCTTGTTCTCTGCTTCCTCTTCGTTCGGGCAGGACAATAATCATTTTGCACGCTTCAACCAATTCGAGTTGCAGTTGCACTCGAGTTCCTTGCCCCGCGGTGGCGCAACATAAAATTGCATCCAGCAGCAGCAACAACAACAACAACAACAACAACAACAACAGCAACAACAATGCACACATGTGCCTAAGGGATGGGATGGGGGACAGGGGGAGGGGGATGGGCAGGGGTCCGACATGTCGTCGTCGTCGTCCTCGTCGTCGGCGTTGCCCAGCGCCAGGTCTCATAATCCGCTGCTTTTGCACTCAAATTGCGGTGTCGCCGCCGCCGACGCCGCCACTGCACAGTGGTACGAAGCATAGCGAACGCTGCATCAAAATTTAAAAATTATTTATTTATTTTTATAAAATTACAGTATCAATAATAATTAATGGTAAAATTAAATTAGTAAAAGTATAATATACATATATAGATAATATTTATATCAATATATACAATATAATATATATACTTGATATAGTTAAAATCTAGTTTGAGGCATAAACCGCAGTCTTAACCATTAATTTTATTTAAATGCAAAAAAAGGAGTTAAAGAAAGAGACAAAGAGAGGAAGAAAACGAGAAAAACAAATTCTATACATATGTATTATTATATTTTCTTATCAATTATTATTGAAACTTTAATTTTAAAAAAATATCTATATATAAATATATATAAAATATATGTATATTGTGCTTCTTCTGCTTAGATATTAATTGATAATAATTGATGGGAAAATAAAGTTAAGAGTGGAAGGCTGATGATATAGATAATAATTAAATATACACATATATAAGATATTAATGTTACATGAATTAATGTTTTAGTAAATATCGAATCTAAATCGATAAAACCAATCCCAAATTCCTGGAACTTATTCATATGCAAAAAAAAAAAAGAAAAGACAAATTTTAAGAATTCTTTAAAAAACGTGGAATAGTTTTTGTTACAATTCTCGTTTAATAACTATATGACTTAATTATTATGTATGCTTGTATGCATATTTGGGCTTGCTTTTATGAATATTCATGTGTGGGTTCTTAAGTTTCCGAATGCACGAAATGGCAATTTGTGACACGAATCGAGTGCATAAAATGAAGATTTGAAATTGGAATTCAAATTGCGTTGCGTCAATTAAGCAGAGTGTAAAATGCGGCGCGATTAGCCGCAGAAGCCGCACACACACATTCACATAGGCTAATCCCGTGCTAAAGAGTGTGGCACATGTGTGTGGCATGTTGCGCGTTTGGCACCACTGTGCGTGCCAAACACTGCCGCACAGCAAGTCTCCAGATGTTCAAAGCTCTGTACAAGGCAATGTTGTTGCTGCTGTTGTTGTTGTTATTATTATTGCTGTTGCGATCCGATCCGATCGGATGGAATGGAATGGAATGGGATAGGATGGGATTGGATGGGATGGGATGGGATGGGGGATTTGCAACCCCGTTGCACGGTCGCGGCTGCAGATGAAGACGACAATTCGAGGCTTATGTGTCAGGTGCGCGAATGAAACAATTTATTGCATTGTTGTTGTTGTTGTTGTTGTTATTATTATTATTGTTGTTGCAGTTGTTGTTGTTGTTGTTTCGTTGTTGTGGCTGGTTTTAAATTGAATTTCTGGCCGCAAAGCGCGTTGCTCAAAGTTTTTATTTCGCTTTTGTTATTGCTCTTCCTTTCAACTCATAAACGTGCAAAGAAAGCGAACGACAGATAAAGAAAGGGAGAACGTGACAGAGAGAGATAGAGAGAGAGAGAGAGAGATAGAGAGAAAGAGAGAGAGAGGGAGGGAGGGAATCGCGTCAAATTGGCTCAAAATAAGGATCAAGCAGGAACTCAATTTGTTGTCACGGCAATCAGCAGCAGCAGCGCCATCTGTTGGCCGGCAGTTGTATGCATATAGGAAATGCAATACTCGATTAATTGCTGCCATGTGCAGCGTGTCGTATGCGTAATGCCCAACAGTTTCATTCATAGTTCTACATTGCTTATCTCCAACTATATATATATATATATATATATATGTGTGTGTGTGTGTGCTTGAATGCTGGCATCTGAGCAAATCTCAATCACAAATTTAATCGCAACGGGGTCGCAGTTCAAGGTAATCGATGCGAGTGCACAAATGCAATTGCAGAAGCAGATACACAGATGCACAGATGCACAGATACAGATACAGATACAAATACGGATGCAGATACAGACACACAGATACAGTTACAGTTACTGTTGCTTTGCTCGCAGTCTTTAATCGTCGGGCCTGAAATAATAAGCAACAACGAATTGCTCGCTTTTTTAAACTTCACACACACACACACACACACACACTCGCGCACATGTGCGTTTATAATTCATGCACAGCATTTTTTTTTTTTGCTTCATACAAAATCAATTGAGAGTCACAGTCAAAGTCGCGAGGCCGTGAGAGATTTTCGCGTCTCCATCTCCAGCTCCAGCTTCAGCTTCAGCTGCAACTCCATTTGTTTGCCTCCATTTGTGGCTCCATTTTGTCTCCATTTGTGGCTCCAACTTTGTGCATCCATTAGCGAAAGTTCAACGCGGTCGACAAGGTCAATAAAAACCGAAAGAAATAATCAAATAATTACGCAGCCTCAATTATTAATACGCAAAGCAGACAAAGCGGCGCGACTGTGCATACCCTGTAATTAATAGTTATTTAGCTCAGCTATTAATTTGCATTGGATAATCGAAGCTTATATATATATATATAGTTGATAATTTTTATATTTATATATATATGAATGCCTTTTTCTTAGCCCATTTAAATTTGGCTAATGGTGCAAATCTCAGTGTTATGGCAACAATTAGTTGCATAAGCTATGTGTTCACAATTCTAGCCACAATTACAGAAGCAAAAGCTAGGGTATTATTGAGTCTAGCACATTGAGCAAGCGAAAGAGGAATTTATTTAGGATCTGGGCTTTGAGATATTGAAGCAAAACGTTTTATATATAAGATATGACTGATATATAAAGGCAATGTATATATAAGCGTTATGTATAAATATATTTATGTTTATGTATTTATGTATATGTGTCTATATGTATTTGTATTTGTATTTGTGGGCTGTGGAAAAACAAATGAATTGGCAAATCGAAGTGCAGGCAACTTTTTTTCTGGCTTTTAAGTATTTTATATGAAATTATATATATTATATGTGTATATACATATGTATATATATTATATACATGTATGCTATCAGTGGCAGGTGTTCAGAAGGGTTGTGGGAGGGGGAGGGGTTGGTTCAATGACAGTTGAAGCCATTTCAATTGCTGCTCGCTTGATTTTTGTTTTGTTGCTGTTTGTTTGTTTGTTTGTTTGTTGCTTGTTTATTTGTTTGTTTGTTTGTTTGTTTGTGCGGCATCTTGAAAGATGAAATGTTTTGTAACTTTTGGCTAATTTGTGACATGCGCGACCTTAATGGCTTCTTTTCACATCGTAAACCGCGTTTAATTGCTCCACAAAGCAGGAAAAATCCAAATTTGACTTCAGCTCCACCATTTCTTCTTCTTCTTCACCTTATTGTTGTTGTTGTTGGGCTTAATTTTTTGTTTAGCGGTTGACAATTCTATGACTGGGTGGGAAGCTTTTAGATAGAGACATGACTTGAAATGGAAATTAATTATGCATTTTTGATGGCTGAGAAATGTTTCAGCTTCTTCTTTATTTTGCTCTTTTTTTCGTTTTTTTTTTGTGTGTGTGTGTTTTTTTTTTTTAATTTTTTTTCCATGGGACGCGCTCATCAGCTTTCCAACTAAGCCAAGCTGGGGGCTAAGTAATATGCTTTTATATTCAAATTAACACGCATGCCAAACAGTTGTTGTTCGTGTTGTTGTTCGTGTTGTTGTTCGTGTTGTTGTTGTTGTTGTTGTTGTAGAAAGCCAGAGCTTGAAGCTGGAATCGAAAGCCAAACAGCGTCTCAGCCTCTGCCTGGCTTCGCCTTCGCCTAACTTTTAACGAGCTGCGCTGCCAATGGCCCAGAGGCTGGCTTTTATGTTTATGTTGATGTTTATGTTTCTCTTTGCTTTTTGTTGCTGCTGTTGTTGTTGTTGTTGTTGTTGTTGTTGTTGTTGTTTTTGGTGCAATGATGATTTTCGATTGGCTTTTGCCGGCCTGCAATTAGTGGCCGACTCTCAAGGTCAACTCCTCGGGCTGCGCGGTTGACATCCACATCCACATCCACATCGATTGTGTCACACAATTAAACTTGTATTTATTGATCAAAACAGGGACAATTTATAATAGCTATACCCCCCCCTATTCCACCCCGTCCCTTTGGCTGCTAGCTGTAATTGAGCTCACGCTGGCAGCTGGAAGCTAATGACAAGCCCGATCGAAACGGGGCACGCATCCCGGCCAGCTTCAGCTGCAGCCACAGCTACAGCTACAGCTTTAGCTTGAATGCGTTCCATTCGAGAGCCCCTCTTGGCCATGATCTGGAGTCCCGGCACTTTGCACCATTATCTGCTGCAATTGCCACGCCGCATGGGTTGGTCGCAAACACGCAAACCAACTTGCCACACACCGCTCCCCACTCCCCACTCCACACTCTCGAATCCCCACTCTCGACTCCAACTGGGGATCGGGCCATCGTGCTGATATGTTGATTAGTCAATGTTCTTGGTGGCTTCTGCCTTCTGCTCGGTGTGGGGGGCGACGCTCGTCATAACTGGCAGCAGTTGGCGCTGTGCTGTCCGCCGCCAGACCCGAAGACAACATTAACAACGGGATGACAATCCTACACAGTCATTGTTACCCCCCTCCCACCCCCCTCGATCCCGACATCCCTCGCTCCCAAAGTCCATTATTATTATTTCTTCTTCTTTTTTTTTTCGGACTGCTAAAAGTTTCTCGCATGCGATCTTCGATCGAAAGTTTTCAGCTTATGTTTGGCTTAATATATCAAAGAAATGATATTTCACTTGCAGTGGTTGAGGATTTAAATGAGTCATAGCTCATCCACAAATAACTGTAAAACCGGAACCGGCAATCTGCAGACATTAGTAGCTGCGATTTACCATGAGGAAGCTGTGAAAATGTTTTGCGAAGCTTAAAGTTGCCTGCAAAGCATAAGTAGGTGGCAACACTTTGACTCTCATGTTAAGGTACATGTTAAATTCACAATGAACTTTAGTATTTTTTTTTTTTAGCAGCTGGTAGCAGATGCCGAAACGAAATTGCATGCTAATGTACTTGTTAAACTTGCAATGAAGTTCGGTATTTTGTTAGCAGCTGCCGAAATGCAGCTGCATGTTAATGTACATGTTAAATTTGCAATGAACTTCATTATTTTGCTTAGCAGCTGCCGAAATGAAATTGCATGCTGCCGAAATGAAATTGCATGCTAATGTACATGTTAAACTTGCAATGAACTTCAATATTTTGCTTAGCAGCTGCCGAAATGCAGCTGCATGTTAATATACATGTTAAATTTGCAATGCACCTAAAATTTTTACATGTTAAATTTACAATGAACTTTAGTAGTTGGCACTTTAAGACCCATCAAATATCCAATATTATAAACAGCAACTGCATGTTTAAGTACCTGTTAAACTTGTAATGAACTTTAGTGGGTGGTACCGTAAAGCCTATCATTCTGCTAAACAGTTAGAAGAAAATGAAGAAGGAAAATTAAAGTACATGTTAAATTTGCAATGCATATGAGTAAGCGGTTAAGTGGCTAATAAAGCAACATTTAACTCACGCAAGTGCATGTTAAACCTGCAATGAACTTTAGTTGGTGGCACTTAAAGTCCTATCATATTGTATTAAGCTTGCAAAGACCTTTAGAAGATGGTTGCAACGACTATAACTTCATGTTAAAGTACATGTTACACTTGCAATGCATATGCGTAAGCGGCTAAGTGGCAAATAAGGAAATATTTAACGCACGCAACTGCATGTTTAAGTACACGTTAGACTTGCAGTGTGGATCTTTAAAGGCCATATTTCTGCAGCTAATAAGAAAGCATTTAACGCATGCAACTGCTTGTTAAATTACATGTTAGACTTACAATGTATATGAGTAAGTGGGCCTATAACTATATTTACCACGAACTTTCGTCTAGTAATTATGTGGTCCAAAGCAATTTGGCTTTAAGGATTTGGTAGTTCGTTTCGATCGGTCTTCTAATTTCGCTCTATTGCTTTGGCAAAGGAGTTCAACTCGGACTCGAGTTGGAGACGAAGGAGAAGAACAAGAAGAGCAGCTACAACCAATTACAATTACACGCACAGAAGAACGTAGAGCGAAGAACGAAGTCGAGCAATGCGAAGAGGGAAAAGGGAAGTGGGGAGTGGGAAGTGGGGAGCCGAGAATGGGGCTCGCTTCGATGGTTCGCTGCACGTTTTCGCACTGCCCTTTGGTTAATATTTACACCTTTGAGAGACGAATCCATCAAAATATGGCAACTCGTTATATGGCTAATGCTAGTGGGGCCTGTCGACTCTATATAGGGAGCGGGAGAGATGGAGAAGGGTGTGTGGGGGGGGGGGTGAGAGGGGGATGCGAGGCTCACGATTGCGGTTGCGAATGCCAGAAACGGCAGCCCGTTGACGGCGGCTCGTGATGAACCACGCAGAAGGTGAAGAGTAGGAGGGAGGAAGGGTGACAGGGGGGGGGGGGGTAGCTGCAGCGGGTCACGTGGAGGGAGTGGGTGGGGTGCAGGGCGGACACTTGTCATGTCGCACGACTAGGCCCGGGCCATCGACATCGACATCGACAGAGAACCGAACCCAAAGCCGAACCGAAAGCCGAACCGAGGCCGAGTTTAGTTTCTGTTTGAATTTATTTAATGGCATGACAAGGTCAAGACGCCACTACCACAACCACCAGCCAAACGGAGAGACGAACGGACAGACGGACAGACGGAGGGACGGACGGAGTTTCGAGCTTCTCTGGCCGTGGCTACCTGCCGACTGACGATCGGCGAGCGCACAAGTTGGGGCCGGGCCATAAGTCACAAAGCAATTACAGTGAATTGCTTTCTACAGGCGGAGCGGCTCCAGCTTTGCCACAGGATCGAGCTGCAGCTGGCAACTGGCGGGAGGAGTGTGCGGGGGAGGGGTAGAGTGCAGGGGCGGCCAATCCACAATAAATGGCGGTGCAGGAGCGGGAGCTGTTGCTGTTCGACCAGCAGCGCCTGGCGGCATGCAACGTCCATCTTTGACCAGCGGATGTGAAGAGCGTTGGGTGTGAGAGCGTCGACAACGACGACAACACCAACAACAACAACAGCAACAAGAACAACAAGAACAACAACTATGACGACGACGACGACGACGCTGAGCGGCAGCTGCGTCTCTAAAATGCTGATCGCACCTGGACAACCAGTGGCGGCGTTCACCGGCTTAGCCCAATGGGCCCAGTTAGGGCATTAGCCATGGCTCCATCTCCATAAATACCCATGGAATGGGGCTTACAAGCTACAAGTTCTGCCTGCATCGATAGCTAAGTGCAGTGTCATGCACTTGGCTTACCTCTAAGCTAACTCACAATTCTAAGTACTTAAACATCGATATTTATCGATAACTAATTATGCATTATACGCATTTTAATAGTACTTGCATATATATATATCTATATATATATTGATATCTAGCAAATCGATATCAGTGTAAGCTACCAATTAATGTGTTCTAATCATCGATAAATACTGTTATTGTTACAAATCGTTTGTTACTCGATCGTAATATAAATGATGATTTTCAAACTACTGATTAGTGATAAATTGTGTTATCGATAGCTGCAGTGAACGTGTGTCTATCAACTAGAGTTCAAATTATCGATTAGTAAGTTGTAATTATTGATATAGCAAACTTACGCAAACGTTTCTTAACCATTAAGAGATTCTAATGTAATTACTAATGATTATCGATTTAGTTTGTTAGTTATCGATACACAACCGCTTGTCAATTAACTCCAGTTAAGAATGTTGATGAACGTGTTCTGAATATAGATATATTATGTTAACGAATGCTATGAGAAATGTTTGACAAGCGATAACAGATTGAATTTATTACTTACCGTTTATCGATTAGCAATGCTACCGATAGCTGAATTAGGGTTTTTTGATTGACAAACATTCATTTCAAATAAAGCTTAACTGATCGATTATTTATGTAGTAAATATCGATATACCATATTATCGTAACCGTCAGCAAACGTTTGTCAACCGATAACAGATTTTAGCTTGATTGTTAATGCTTATCGATGAATAATGTTATCAATTGCTGAAACGAATGCTCGACAGTCAATATAAATCGATAAATAGTTGCGACTTACTTGTAACTTTTGATCAGTTTAGGCAAATTAAGGCTGTGAGTGAGAACTTAAGAAAGGGATCTAATCATCCCCCCTTCAATTGTTAAGCGGCGGCGCCCGTGCATTTATTGCTTGAAGTTGAGGTTAAGTCCCGACTGTGCCCCGTTGGAGGCGGTGGCAGAGGAAGAGGCAGTGGCAGAGGCAGAGGCAGAGGCGGCGGAGGCGGCATTCAGGCCGAAAGCTCTTTTTGCGGAGCCCGAGTTTCATAACACTATAAAGATGAAATTGAAACCGATTACCGCACTCTTGAAAACGATCAAGTACCACGAATGCTCGCGGACACATTTTACTCATGTAATTTTATTGCGGCTGCGAATGATTGGCAATTCTGGCTAAAAGACAAACGCAGGCAATGGAGCTGGCATTGAGGATGGCTATGGGAATGGCTATGTGTATGTGTATGTGTATGTGTATGGGTATGTGTATGGGTATGGGAATGGGAATGGAGGGAGGATGATGTCCAGAAAACCAGTTGCCGCTGTTGCCACTGATCAGCACGATGATGATCAGCGTGATGATGACGATGATGATGTTGTTGTTGAAGATGATGCTGAAAAACAATGGCAACCAAATCAGCAAAGAGAACGAATCGAAGTCGCAGTCGCAGACGAAGTCGAAGTCGAAGTCGCAGTCGCAGTCGAAGTCGAAGTCGAAGTCGCAGTCGAATAAGCAGCCAAACACAGTTAGACGATGAGACACCTGCCAGCAAGGTGGAGAAGATATTCTGTTGCCTCCAGTCGACGCAGCGCAGATCAGCGCGGCTCAATCCAGACCAAACCAAGCCAATCCAATCACTCAACAGCAGAAACAGAATAAGAGAGTGAGAGAGAGAGAGACACGACTGAGTAAGAAAGAGAGAGAGAGAGGTAAAAAGTATGGCAATCTCAGCCATCATAAAATGTGCGAACGAAAACTTTGCCCCGCCATTTGCCGCATTGGCATCCGCGTCGTAGATCAGCGAGCATCAAAAGCAACAACAACAACAACAACAACAAGAGGGCAACAACAAAAAAGAGAAGCCACTTATCTGCGGCAACAGGAACAGGAGCAGCAGCAGCAGCAGGCGGCGGCAGAGGAAGAGGTGAAGCAATGGGCAATGGGCAATGGGGATTGGGGAATGGGGATTGGGGATTGGGGAATGGGGATTGGCATCGACATCGGCATCGGCATCGGCATCGCTCACATCTCACCTGGCAGCGGCGGGCATGAGAATAAAAAGGAAAATAAATGTAATGCCGCATAAAAATAAATAAATAAAACCTTTCAGACGCAACCGAAAATCCAACGTGCTGCACAGCTACAGCTAAACAAAAACCAAAAAAAAAAAAGGGGCAGTTGCACGGCTGTGTTGCACGCTGCCAAAAGTGAGGCAAAGGCAACGTAACGTCAGTCAAGTGAGAATATCTATATAGATGGCTGACTGATTGATGGCTGCTGAACTTGTTGAAGAGTTTCAGATGGTTCCATGTCCTTCCAATAAGTACCCCTGGTTAGCAGCAAACAACAACAACAACAACAACAACAACAAGACACCTAAGAAACCGACAAAAAGAGTACAGCGCAAAAAAAAAAAAAAAAAAAAAAAAAACACAAAAGAAAAAAGGAAAAACAAAAACATAAAAAAAAGAAAATCAAATAAAAAACCTTAACGAAAAAACGTGAGAACAGTTACCGGAGAACAAACATGTTGAGGTGCAAAAAGCTTAAACTATCTAATTTATTGTCAACGTTTTCGCGCAGTGTAGCCTTTGAATGCGCTTAGAACTGCAAATTCCAGGTGTTGCGAAATTAAATTATGTTCTACTTGTCATCTAAATCAGCTTTTAACTTTTTACAATACCTAAATAATGCTCATATTCAATAATCGATTATTTCTACATATACTATCGATTATACCTCTGGAAGTCATATAATCGGGCAATCCGATGTTTGAGCTGTTGAATATAACATAAAAGTTGTTAATATTTTAATAATGATTAGGTTGAAGGTCTGAAGTTAAGAGCCTGGCATATCGTAAAACTGATTAGAGAGTTTAATAGAACATGTTTTTTTTTTTTTTTATATAAACCAGCGATTATTCCTATATGAATCATATAATATATATATATATATAGAATTGAGCTAACAAAAGAGTGTGGAATATTTTAGGAATATTTTTTTTTTTTTATCAAGAGCATACTGTCATGTTGTAGACTGATAATTACAGGGTATGGACAGGTATGTCAGTGCGCGTATACGAGCATTGATGGCCAAGTATTTGCGATGAGTGATTGGCTATAACAACAAACCGCCAAAACATGAATGAGTGCATACTCCTACACACACACACACACACACACATTCACACTTATACATATATATTTATAAATATATGTGTGTGAGTGTGTTTATGTGTTTGTATGTGCATGGAAGCTTGTTTCTGTTTCACTTTTTATCGGTGTTGGCGATCAACGCGTCGGCGATGATCAAAACAAAGAGTCCTGCGGAGCCGTCGATAGGATGAGAAAATAAGATAGCAACAAATTGCCTTGGCTATGGGTGTCTGTAATCGTCAGATTGGGTAACATTTGCTCGTAAAAGTATCACCGATGAATCGACACACACACACACACACACACCAATACACACGCACAACAAGAATAACTAACAAACAGTTTTCCATATCGATGCGGACGATGGCTGCGTTTGTTGTTGCTCTCGTTGTTGTTGTTGTTGCTGTGGTGCCTGGGAATGTGTGATCTGATGGCCAAAAGCGACGCCGACGCGGACAGTATCAACACCAGCAACACTTACAACAACAACAATAATAACAAGAACAACAATATTGGCAACCGCAGGCAGATCCATGGCCTATTTCGATTGCAGCTGAAGCTGCAACTGCAACTCGGACACAGACGTTCGCTCTTATCCGCTGCCCGAAGGTCCATTGCTGTGCATTTGCGGCATGGTCAAGGAGTCGACTCCAGCACCGACGACCACATACGGTGACTGACCAAGCAGGCAGGCTAGCAGGCTAGCAGGCTGGATGGCTTTCTGGCTGGCACACCTGCCCGCCCGATCTGCTCTTTCCGCTTAGTTACGCAGTGGAACCAAACTTGAGCTGCTGATCCCCAGCCGATCGGCATAAGGCTGATCAACTTTTGTCTGGTTTAGTTACGGCCTAAACGTCGATGCACCCACCAAGCGAAGCTTCAATCTGCCGCCCGGAGCCACAATTGCCGTTCGACCAGCTCGACTGCGATTGTCGTACCTTAACTTGGCTTTAACCTCGTTCAGAGCGCAGTGCACAAATTCGATCTAGCTGGTCATGACCCGATCGGTCCTTGGCTTACATCCGAGCACAGCTCATAACTAAATTAAACTTGTCGCTCTCCATTTAAATTAGCTTCTCGCATAACCTCAATAACGGCTCTTAACAGAAGTACCCCATATCGATGTCCTCTTCAGCAGTAACCGTATCTCTCAGTTAGAAGACGGTTAACAGACAAGACTTTAGGTCGAGTGTGCTTTACTAGCCGATATCAATATTGCGATGAATTTTGATTAATTAAATTAAGTTTTTCCCCAAAAATGGAAAAAGGGGGAAGGTATCTAAAAGCTGAAGTATCCAAAATGTGTGTTTCCTTTAGCTCAATATATATTTAGTTTGACACCTCAAGCTCTTAAGTTGTACGAGATAAGATTGAAAAACTAAAACGCTTAATCGATAATAAGCAAACGGAAAGAGTTATCGATTATCGGGAACAAGCTCTATGTGCATATGCTATAGTAGAACCTACATAAAAAATTGCAAGTCTCCAGCTATTATAGTTGCTGAGATCGACGCATTCATACACATGGACAGGGCTATGCTATGAATATATAGATAGGAATATATATACTTTATGGGGTCTGCCCGTTGCACACACTTTCACAAAAACATTATAAAAATGTGCTAAACGATCAATTTGTTAGCCAAATGTGAATAACTAACTGCAAATAGAGATATGTATTTCTTTTGTGTGAAGACTTCTCTGATTGCCTCTCATTATACGGCCTTGATTGATCTTGAGGCTCTGCCTTATATGCAGGAAAATCCTTTCAATGTATTTCCCCCCTGCCTACACAAAGGGGATCGACTATATTGTGTCAAATCAGAGGCAGACAATATATCAATGTAAAGGGCTTTTGATTGACAGCCTGCAGTCAGTTTTCTGCACCACCATCGAACTCGACTTCATTCTATACTCCTTTGCCCGCCGATTGTTTACATAATTTGTTAGTTCTTTTCGTTTAATATTTTATTTTGCTGTTGATTGGATTGACAGAGTCGAGAGCCGAAGTCGAGAGGCACTCGCAAGTGTTTTTTCGGGCGACACAAAATTCACCTTCTGCCATCTTCCACTCAAACGCCTCGAAGCGGTCTCTGCGAATGCCATTTGGAGGAGGCGACGAACTATTTTTCCCCGTTAACGTGTTCACTTTTCAAGTGCTTCCTTTGTGACTGCCTGCCAGCCTGCCAGCCTGCCAGCCTGCCTAACTGACTGACTAACTGACTGACTAACTGACTGACTGACTGACTGACTGACTGACTGACTGAGCGCCTGTCTACGTGCAGAATGCTTGGTCGGCCGCCATAAACACTGACACAGCCATGACGTGTGCCTTTCAAAGAAACGCAAACGCGAACCGGCGAATGCCAGTCCCAGTCCCAGTCCCAGTCCCAGTCCAAGTCCAAGTCCCAGTTCTCAGTCTCTCAGTTGCAGTCACAGTCACAGTCTCAGTCTCAGTCTCCAGTCACAATCGCAGTGTCAGCTCGTGCGAGCGCGAAAAGCAAAGATTATAATGCCAAACAACTTCAGAACGTTCTTTAGGCAGTTGACGACGCCAAAGTTCGTCGTTAACCCTTATGTGGGTATCATGATTTATGCCCAATTGACACGACGACTTGTTTCTGCGCCTCGAATAATGGATCATGTGTGCTCCAATACATACATATACATATATTATACGCTTATATAGCTGGGCAAAAGCACACCCAGTGCACACCCAAGGGTTAATGTCGAACATTTGCTTAACACTTGATTATTAACTAGACAACAACCAAAATACCCTGTTGCAAATTTTGCATAACTCATACGGGAAATAATAATAATTAAATCGAAAAACTAAACTCTAATACATAGAATAAAATTTCTAGAGGATCTTCTATTTATATGCCTGTTTGTATATTTTATTTAGGCTGAATAGATATTAATTTTATATTTAGAAGATTTTCCAAGATTTCTCCTACTATAATTTGTTTTTAAAAATCCTTAAAATTAAGCACACGACAATTTACAATTAGAATTAGAATAAAGTTTTTAGAAGATATTTTGGTTATATTCCTATTTATATATAATAATCATTAAGGATGATTAGGCAGATTCCTCCCACTATAATTTGTACTTAGAAATGCTCGAAATTCATTATATAAGAATTTATAATTTGAATCAAAAGTCGATTTTCTTAGCATCTTTCCTTTCTATATATAATTAGTAAACATAAAAATTAGGTTTAAAATTTGAGCTTCCAAAAGTTAGGGTTGCGAACTGCACGCAATGTTCAGACCGCCGTCATACCGCACAGCGGCAACACACAGTTTACAGGGTATGCAAAAACTTAGCTCATTTGACGTCGCACTCGAAAGTCGCGCGCACTCTCTTGTCGCACATTCAAGTCAAATGTCGGAGCCAACTGACGGGGCCCTCGTAGCAATGCGAATGCCGGCGGTACAGCTGAAAGAGTCAACCAGGTGGACGTGGATGTGGATGTGGATGTGGATGTGGACGTGGATGTGGACGTGGATGTGGACGTGGCACGACACAACGACAACACGACATCATTTTGTACGTCACTCAAAATGTTCGTAGGCTGTCAGGGAGACAGTTCAAAAAATGAAATATATACATATACACATTATAAGAAATTCTAAAACGCAAAAAGAGACACTCACTCACACAGACACATGGCAGCCAGTCCGTCAGTCAGTCAGTCAATCAGTCAATCAGTCAATCAGTCAGTCAGTCAGTCAGCCGGCTAGCTAGCCAGTCATTCAGTCAGTTAGTCAAGCTTCATTGTTCGCATTGAAGGTGGATCAGCCCCAGATCCCGAGGCCCAGGACAACCCCAACACCAACACCAACACACACACACACACATTGAGAGCCAAGACGAGGGTGCGAGCGCTGCTCAAGTGGCCGCTCCTGCTGCTGGCTACGATGACACGGACACGGACACGGACACCGTCACGGACACGGACACAGACACGGACACAGACACGGACACGGACACGCTTGGCTGCTATTCAGGTAAAAGGCAGAGAAGGTGAGGGCTGGGGCACCTTTTGATTTTATTATTGATTCAATTACAACGTCAATGGCAAGGAGGCGCATATGGTCGGCGTCGCATACGGATTGTCAAGTACGGCACTGCCAATCACACTTTTACCATCAACTTATCAACTGTCATTTTTTATTCTCATTCCCATTCTCATTTTTTAACTACTCATTCTGTTTGCACTTTTCGTATTTTCGTATATCATTTGAGAATCGTTTATGGGTCTCTCCATGCGGTTGACATGTGCCTTTTTACAAAATATAATACACATCTGATAATGTTGCTAATTGCCATATACAATATTTGCATTGTTAAAAACGAATTTAAGCCGCTAACTGTCCAAGTTTTTAAGCCAAACAAACTTGAGAGAAGGGCAAGAGCACACAAATATCGATAAGCGCGATCTTTAGATATCCATTACTTAAATGTAAGTTACTTATATTAAGATCTATCAGTTGTTGATTTTCTTAAGTATATATATAATATATACACATCAGTTGATTTTTGTAAAGTTCGGTTTATCGAAGTCTTAAACCATCGTTTATCTTTCAGTCTTTCAATTTGAATATTTTCAGTATCGTTAAATTATTTTCCCAACTATAAATGTGATATATATATTTTTTTGCAGGGTATTGTCAGCCGTGTGGACACTGACTATTGCCCGCTAGCTGACAAATACCTAAATGGAACTGCTAATAAGCCGTTTAAATTATTTTTTTTTCCTCCTGGGTGCTAATGACAATAATATTTGATTAGCTAGTTTAATTGGTTTTCTTTCTCCACTTTGTGTCAAACGCTGTCAACTTGGCTCGCCGATCAGATCGGGCATCATCAGCTTCGCATACCCTACTAAACTTATTGCCTAATGATTTATCGATAATTATTGATCGATAGCGTTGTTCGGAAATGTTTCACAAATTATCGCATATTTATTACATCGAATATTCTGTTCGAGTTTATTTCCACCTCAATTTCCGAATATTCCGGATAGTTCGTCTAGTCTGTCCGGTGAATGGATCGTGGGATCTGTTGTTTGCAGTGGGCACTTAGCACTTTTTTGGCCGTATCGTATTAGAAAACATTCGGATTAAATTTTATGGTCGTTTATTATATTTTGTCATTTGATTTAAATTAACACCATTTCGTGGCATTCCATCCGTCCCGAATACAAAATGTGGCACCACAATATTTGCTTTTAACAACTGAGCATCGGATTGTCATTGAAAATGACATTTGTTTGCTTTGTGTAGATGCAGACAATCGATAGCATTGTTATCGATATCAATCGGAAATATGACAATAAGACATGTGCCTGTAGATCTAATTTGAATTTATTATTTGTCTCATTGTCATTCAAAACGATATTTGATTGATTTGCATGCACAGGCTCTATCGATAGAATTATTATCGATTAGTCACTGTTTGTTTGATGACTGGCTGAAATATGACAATGACGCAAATGATTAGATATAATTTAAATTTAATTTTATTTCATTGTACTTTAAAATTATATTTAATAATATTTAATGGTTGCACAGATCTAAACGATAACATTGCTATCGAATCCTTCCCTTTTAGTTAGGATTTACCTCGAAAAAACTGACAATGAGAGCTTAACCTAATTATCATATTTTATTATAAGTATGTTATCGATCGATAATCGATCAAATTAGTATTACAATTTTAAATAATCATATTTGAAGACTTGTCTAAGCTGTCTCGAATAACTTTTTGAATTTGATTTTTCGTTGCAGACGTTGATTTGGAAGCCAATGCAGTTTTCCCAATATGTAAGTATCGAATGCCTCTCTCATTGATCTGAGCTTTTGAGTAAGAGATATATCTATATTCCTGTTTCTTTGTGCACCTAAAGTTTTTGTTTTTTTTATTTTTTATTTTTTATTTTTGCCGGTCACTCATAGGCGTTTTGACAATGTTACAACAGACTAATTTTTATTGTTTGTAGCATATCTTAACCGGGCCGAGATGCCCCGTGAGATTCGCTTCAGATAGGGGGCAACACAATAGAGTCACAAAGCTATTAAAAACTGATATAAATCTCATTAAATGCGATGGTTGTAGCACATGAACAAAGCCGCCGCCTTGCCTTCAATCAATCGTTTGTTTCTTTCGCTCCCGGCTACAAATAAGATATAAGAATGGGCTCTTATGTTCGGTTCGGTTCAGCTCAGTTTAGTTTGGTTCAGTTCGTATCGTTTTTGGTTTGCTATTGCATCGAATCGTTCGCTTTTGGCTCTTCTTTACAGACGCCTTTTATATGCCAACGTATTTACGACTTCTTTCCGTTCGCCTCTCTCCTCCCTGCCCAGCTTCATCTTCTCATCTTCAGGGCTTTTGGCTTACCTCTGGCCAACTGACCGTATCATAACTCATAAATTTGTCGTCAAGCCACGTGACGCCACAAAAAGGGGGCGTGAACGTTGCTGCACTCAGGTAATTCGCTTTATTAGACCCCAAATCTGAACATACTACGAACTCTCATTGAGATGTCAAATCGCAATTGCCACAAAAACTCTCTTGAACTACTTCAGATCGCAATTTCTTCTTGATTACCCTAATATAATGTCAAGCCCATCGATAGTCCTTTAAGAAGATAACTCTGTAAAGATCCATTTATAAAAATGAAATATTTGTATAATAATAAGTTGGATTACTTTTACTTTTACTTTTACTTACTGTATTATAATACAAATATCTCAAAGCGTCTCATTTTCTTTGTTTGTTTGCGTGTGGGAAAGCATAGATCTCAGAAGGTACTAGAGTTGGGGACCTAAAATTGCCAATATATATTCCCTAGTAGTGTCTGTTGTATAAGCTTATAATTTTTTCTCGATATCTATTGCCATTTTCGTACACCCTACTATTATGTAATTTACAATCCTACTCCCTAGCCAACAATTTCAATAATACTACTTTATTGAAAAACTGAGCTGTCAGCAACGTAGAATTGGACTTGCAATCTGGTCTTTACTCCAGTTGTGTCCATTTCGGAGTTATATATATGGGGCATAGTGCCAAATTCGCACCTTGCCTTCGTTCCGATCGATGCACAGCTCGTACATTTGCCTCTTGCCAACTGCTGATTTGGTCCGCTGAGCATCTTGGCTCTTGATTCAATTACACGGACCCCAGCTCCAAATTGCGATCAGTGAGCCAAAAGGTCGTCTTACAAAGCTGTGAACAATACGCAGAATGCGATCTCCCGCAGTGCCTCCCAAAAAAAAAAAAAGAAGAGAAGAAGAAGAAAAACAAAAAAAAAAAAAAAAACATTCACAAGCGATCGGCTCTCAACGGACATCGGACTTTGGGCACAAGTAGCGCCACAGTCAGAGTCCCGGACGCAAACGCAGCTGAAAGATGAATATGCATTTGTCGCCCAAAATGTGTCAGTGCCAGCTTCGGTATAGCTTCGTTATAGCCTTGCCGATGGACATGTCCGAATCCCAATCCGCAATCCAACTAGCTTACCCCTCAGCCCCCCAGCTTAACCCCTTAGCCCCTGCGCCCCTTGCCTAGCTGTACCCATGTCCATGTCCCTGTTGTCCATGTCCATGTTCGTGTCCATGTCCTTCCATTGAGCGCTCACCTGGATCCCAGCGTCTGTTGGCGCTTTGTCGTTGCCTCTGCTTCCCACCTTTGGATGTTGTTGTCGTTGTTGTTGTTGTTGTTGTTTTTGTTATTGCTGCTGCTGCGGTTGCGGTGTAGCTGTTGCTGTTGGCGGTGCAACAGCGGCGTCCGTCAACGATCCTAAAGCGATTTGCATATTAAAAACAACAACAACAACAATAACAACAACAACAATAACAACAAGAAAAATGTTTGTTGAAATCACTTTGTTAAGCTTTTTGTTCGGCGGCAGTCGGAGGCGATCAGAGGCGTTCATAATCAAAACTGAAGTGATGCGATGGTCACGCTGCTGGCGGCTCTGACTGTGCCACAGACAAACCCCCCCACCCCTCCGTCCACAATCCCCACTCCGTAAGCCAAGCGACCGAAACTAGGGAAAACATTGGTAGATCGGAGCGTTGGAGCGTTAGTTGCCGACTGGCTGGACCAAATGATATATATATCTTATGTATATATGTATATATATGTATATGTATATATGCCGCAATCCGTGTTGACACTTTTTATGTGTTTAATAAATTAAGTTTTACAAAATAGAGAACGAGAAAAACAATACGACACGCTGTCGCTTCTGAATACCCTTTTGGATCACCCTTTGGGGTTTATTTTCTTCTTTTTTTTCTTTTAAATCTTTGGGACATTCGGTTTGGTTTAATGGTTGACATTTGAAATTTTTGTTGGTCGACTTTAACACGCATTTATGGCTTCTGCTTTATGGCCTTCGAAATGCGTTAAAAGAGATATATCTATACATATACATATGTACATATATACATGTATGTGTATGTATATATAGCCAATAAAGATGATTGGTGTCTGGAATGGTATTTTTTGTGGCTCTCACAGCTTAACCGAGATAAATATTTCTCTTTAATTTTCGGTGGTCTTTCGAAAATTATGAAATTATGAATTTCTAGGGAAAGTAAATTTGCTTCATTAGCATAGAAGTTTACCTGGCCAAGTGGGAGCTACTTCCAAATTCGTTCACACCAATTATGAAAATGCTTTTATAATTGTTTATTATAGGCAGCACTAAAGGATCAACCGTTGCACTTTTTAATTGGGGAAAAAAGTCGAGGGTATAACTGGAATCATGTAATAGAAATATGTTACGAAACACCTTGAATCTATATATGGTAGTTAAAGGTGTGTACAAGTGTGTGATTAAACAAATAGAAAAATTCTAGTCGAGTGCGCTCGACCAGCATTTACCCTGAAAAATGCACATGCATGCCAAAATTGATGACTTTGCGTTTACTTTCTATCTGTTAAATTAAGTTTTTCCCCAATTTTGAAAATGTGGAAATTGCAAGAATATTATACCCTGTTTACACATTTTGAATGTTTCCAGGGTATAGTAATGTCACTTAATCTTAAGTATAGACAACGCCAGAAATAATTACTCAAATATATCAATAGAAAAAAATAAAAACAAAAAAAAAAAACAAAAACTTGGAGCTGAGAACCCGTTTGGCAACTGATTCAAACGAAATATGCCAAACTGAATAAATCAACAGACAAACCAAAATTATACTATACACATACATATATACAAATCTTTATATATGTATACATTTGTGTATCAGCCAAAAGCAATTAAAACTTGGCCAGCGTTCATCTCTTCTGGGCAAGTGGCAAGAGCGTCGACTAAGCTCGGCGTTCAGCTTGGCGCAATCGAAATAAATGTCATTACAACAACAACAGCAACAACAGTAACATTCATGAACAGGTGGCAATTAAAATACAATTTGTGCAGTATTTAAATTACTTGCCAAGATGACATATGTCATGCAAACTGCCCACAGACGACAAACAACAAGCGACACACAAGGAACACAAACAACACGAGCAATTGTCGTAATAGCAATAACAATACGAGCTATATTCATATATATATATACTATACTATATATATATAAATATGTACCTGTATGCATAGCTGTATGACAAAATTGTCAATAACAAAGTCATTTATTGAAAGTGACATTGTTCAGAGCTTAAGTAATTGTTTGCCACATGGACTTTCGATATCATGAAAAGAATAAAGTTAACTATGCATGCTAATCAGGAATATTGTATATATATATGTATTATCTGAAAATATATTTTAGCAGATACAAAAGTTAGGGCATCACTATAAAGATTATGTGTATAAGCTTAACTTTTAATGCTGATGCAGAATATATACATAAATATTGCTTAGATTGGATTATCTGAAAATATTTTTTGTTTAGGTCATAGTTAAAAAAATTTGGAAAGTGTATAGAGAACAAGTATATTTGTACATATGCATGTGTATTAAGATATATATATATATATAGCTAAGATTGGACTATCTGAAAATATACTTTAGGCAGATCTTAAATAACAGAATTGATTAGCTTATTCAAAAATGATAATGTTCACCAAGAATATATATATATATATATATATATATATATATATATATATATATATATATATATATCTATATATGTATATAGATATTACTAAGATTGGATTAGCTGAAAATATAATCTCTGGAGATCTTGGTTTATAAAATTAATTGATTATAAAATTCGACAAGTATATCGGTCTAACTGTTAATGCTGATCACGAATATATATAAGTCATTTATATACACTATTTTTCTATATCTTACTATCCACAGTATTGAGCTATTCACAAATAGTAATCGATATTGAATGATAATTAATAATAATTTCGTCTGGTCAACTAATTTTCATCAATAATTCGCAAGCAGTTAATTATTGCTTCTGATTCGAATACATTTACATACTCGTGGATGCAACAAAATGTTGCTCAGTGTTCAATATGCCTATTTAGGTAATATTAGGCCCGTTTCTTAATGACCAGCTAATGTTGCTTACCATTTGGGAGCAATGATGACGATGACGATGACGATGACGATGACGATGACGTTGCCGATACCCAAACCCAAACATAATTTGCGTATCCGAGTCGCACATCGGCGATCAACGATCGCGATCGCGATCTCGATCGACGATCGCAATGGGACTTTAGCTGGAGTTGGAGCTGGGGTCGGAGCTGGAGGTGGAGCTGGTGCCATGGCGGTCTTTGGCTAGACATCGACATGGAGATCGGCTCTTTGACATGGGAATGTGAAGTGGAAGTGGCCATGGTCGACAGCACGAAGAGCGTCGCCTCTTCTTCTCGTATTGGCACTGGTACTTGTCTCAATGTGTGCGTGTGTGCGTGTGTTCGTGTGTGTGTGTGTAGACATTGTCATGTCACGCCGGGGCAGCTCTAGAGAGCAGCTCGTTCAGCCAAATGTCCACTCTGTGTGTCCAACGACCGTCTGTGCGGCATCGTTGCCAGCGCTCTCAAAAAAAATACCTCAAGTGTCCACTCAGAATTTGTCACATCATTATTCTTATTTTTCTTTTAAATAATCATATTTACACACACACACACACACACACGCTCGCACTTCCACTCACACACACGCACTTGCGCCTGGGAGGTCTTTTGGCCACTTCGTTAGGCCATTTCGGTGGAACTCCTTGAGCTTCGGCAGTGGACAATGTTTCACATGGAGACAGCCGCACTGACAGCCACGCAGAGGGGTGGGGGCACAATGAAATAGCTGTGGCTGAGGGGAGGGAGCGGGGTGCGGGGAGCGGGGAGAGGAGGCATGCTCTGTGGCACTTTGATGACAAGACATGAAATCGAATGTTCAAAAGCCAAACACAATAATCGCTAAATAATCAGTTATTTAACTTACAAATCGAGTGACAATTAGTTATACATTAAGAACGAAAGTCAAGTAGGCATGATCGAATAGCAAATACCCTGCACACTTCATGTAAGGCCTTACCTGATGTTATTAACCGAATAACCTTTGCTCTTTCTACCTTTATATTTTCTTAAAATGTATTTTTCATTGTTCGTCATGAGTATCGCCTTTCTATGCGATTTTCATTTTTGTTTGATTAGCCTGTTTCATCTACTATTAATTAATACCCCTCTCTGATTGTATATTTTTTTCAATTTATTCGCTCTCTGACTCCCTTCCTATGCGATTCTCATTAACTTCACTTTCATGAGTATTACAATTTAATTAGTCTGCTTTGCCTTTTATTAATCTTCGGATTTAGATCCGAATATAGCGAATAAGCAATACTCCTTTTATCATCTTTTGCTTTCTATGCGATTCTCATTAACTTCAACTTGAATGAGTTTTATAATATAATTAGCCTGCTTCAACTATTATAGGTCCAAAGCTGCTTCTGAGCATAATGGATAAGTAACAATCTTTCTCTTACTCTCATCTACACTTGAATAAGTATAAGTCTAAAGCTCTGAGCTGTTTCTTAGCATAATGAATTGGCAATACTCTTTCTCTCGCAATTTTGCCTCTCTATGCGATTCTCATAAATTAAAATGTAATTAAATGAATGATGATCAGTTTTACTTCACATATAGATATCTATTTTTGTCATCTTAATAGCATTTCCTTTTTCTTTTTCCACTTTCCATTTCAGCTTCGAAAATTGGCGCAATATTCGAGTAACCGACAACGAATCAATTAGGATCTGGAAGTGAAATCATCGAAACCCGTATCTAAAATCCGTATCTGCATCCGTATCTGCATCTGCATCTGTATCTAGTCTACCGTATTGTCACCAACTATATAGATTAACAGTAGCTTGTAAGGCAGACGCTCTTGATGAATATTGGGCAGGAAAAGCATACGCATTCGCAGTCGCTCACGCATCCGCATCCGCATCCGCATACTCATCCGCAGCAGCCGCAGCCGCAGCAGCAGGCAATCGGGAATCGCAGTCACAGTGGTTCTGGTGCTGTTGGAGGTACTGGAGCCGGTGCATCCGATTATCCAGCGCTGCTGCTTGGCTATCGCTATTCGCTGCCGCCGGGACATGATCATCGACTGCACATCGAGCACCTCAGGCGCTCCGCGGCGGAGCGAGTGAGGAGTCCCAACGGCTGCTCCATGGTTATGACACCCAGTCGACGCAGCTCGCCACCTTTAACGCTGCCGCTGCCGACGCGACATGCCGGCTCCGTTGGCCAGTCCCCCACCCAGTCCCAGTCCCAGTCGCAGTCCCAATCGCAGTCGCAGTCGCAGTCCCAGACTCATGTCCAGGCCCATGCTCATGTCCATGCCCAGTCGCCAACGCAGTCGCAGTGCATGAGCGCCCACTTTCTCCACTTGCACTCGCAGCTCCATCAGAAGCTCTCCGCCAGCTACTTTCGCAACCCGCCATCGCCCACAGAGAGGGAGAGAGAGCGTGAGCGTGAGAGGGAGAGGGAGAGGGAGAGGGAGCGAAACATCGCTGGAGGCGGAGCATCGCCGCCAGCGACGAGCATGAGCACGGCGCATCTGAATCCGCTGAGCGATCTGCAGAACATGCAACCCTTTGACTTTCGCAAAATGAACTCGACGTCCGGTCTGGCGGCATTCGGCGGCCCGTCCGGCGCCACAGACTTTGTGCACCATCAGCACCAGCAGGCGGTCCACCTGCAGCAGCATGCGGTGCAGCAGGCGGCGGTGCTGGCCCAGGCGCGTCGTCGCATCAATGAGGCAACCACCGCCGGCGAGAAGAGCGCCGCTGTGGCAGCTGCCGCGGCGGCGGCTGCTGCTGCCGCACAGAGCAATCAATTCTTCAGCGCGATGGCCATGGCCGGGCATCCGCTGCCGTATCACTTGCCACCGCCGCCGCCACCACCCCCACCCCCACCGCAGCAGCAGCAGCAGCAGCAACAGTCGCAGCAGCAGCAGCAACAGTCGCAGCAGCAGCAGCAGCAGTCGCAGCAGCAGCAGTCGAACAACAATCAGCTGTCGGAGCATAGTCATAGTCACTCGCCAAATCATGCACAGGTGAATCACAGTCACAGTCACAGTCATGGCCACAGTCATGGCCACAGTCATGGCCACAGTCACGGCCACAGTCACGGTCACAGCCACAGTCACAGTCACGGTCACGGTCACAGTCACAGTCTCAGTCACAGCCAGTATCAGCACCATCACAAGGCCGCGCAGCCCACATCGCCGGAGGATTCGAGCGTCGGCGGCAAGTCTCGCCATCTGGTGGCCGCCATCGGCGGGGACAAGTCGAACAGCAGCTGCTCCTCGTCGAGCGCCTCGGGCACACAGTCGGCGAGCGGCTCGCAGCGTATGACACGGCTGGCCTTGGCCACCGGCACCGGTTCCGGTACCGGAACCGGAACTGCAACTGGAACTGGAACCGGTTCCAGTTTGCGGGCCAGCCGCAAGTCAGGTCACTCGCCGGGCAGCAAACGCCAGTGGGGCACCATGCCGGCCAATCTGGGCACGCAGTTCATCAATCCGGTGACCGGGAAGAAGCGCGTCCAGTGCAACGTCTGCCTGAAGACCTTCTGCGACAAGGGAGCACTAAAGATTCACTTCTCGGCGGTGCATCTGAGGGAGATGCACAAGTGCACCGTCGATGGATGCAGCATGATGTTCAGCTCGAGGCGTTCGCGGAATCGTCACAGCGCCAATCCCAATCCGAAGCTCCATTCGCCGCACTTGCGCCGCAAGATCTCCCCGCACGACGGTCGCAGCGCCCAGCCGCATCCGCTGCTGCTGCAGGCGCCCAACGGGATTATGGCCGGACTGGGACCGTTCGGCAGCTTCCCGCTGCTGACGCCGCCGCCAGATCTGCGCCATCATGCGCTCGGCGGCATGGAGCAGCTGAAGCATGGCGCTGGCCAGGAGTACCTGCAGCGCTCCTATATGGACAACAATGGCATGCTCGGCCGGTACGACGGACAGCGGCGCAAGTTGGCCCTCGATCCGGGCGACGATGACGATGACGACGACGAGATCCTCGAGGTGGGCATTCACATGCCCGATGACGGCGATGACGATGAGGACGACGAGCCGGATGGCGACGAGGACGACGATGATCCCGATGCCGATGGCATCGTGGTCGTCGGCGATGAGCTGGAGAGCATACCCGACAAGGACAAGCACAGTCACGATGATTACATGCTGGACAACGACAATGAGAGCGACGAGCGGTCCACATCGGCCATCTCGAGTCACAGTCTCGGTCACAGTCACGGTCACAATCACGGTCTCGGTCACAGTCACGGTCACAGTCACAGTCACAGTCACGGTAACAATCACAGTCACAGTCACAGCCACAGTCAAACCAAAGAGCAGCAGCAGCAGCGGCAGAGTCCGTACAAAGCAGAGCCGGAACCGGAGCCGGAGCCTTGCCCGGAGGCCGACGAGCAGCACGAGGATTCGCAGAGCCTCACGGACTCGGCGCACGCCCTCGGCCAGACGCCGGCCAGCAAACGCAAGCGGAAGAGCCAAAATCCGGTACGCTGCACCGTGCAATCGGATGAGAATTCCTGCGACAATTCGCTGGATAACTACGACGTGGCCGCCGACTTGTCCATCAAGAAGATCAAACTGAACGACGACGCCGATGCGGAGCCAACAGACACGAATGCCCCGCTGGCCGCCACAGCCAAAGAAGCCGAGGCACTCACCTCCTCCACAGAGTCCACCAAGGCGATACCCTCGCCCCCGCTTACGCCGTACACCAGCGAAGCCCGATCGGTGATCAAAATGGAGCTGGACGATGAGGAGGCCGAGCACCGGCCCAAACCGAATGCCACCCACGAGCAGAAGCAGCTGGCAGCAGTCATGGGTGCGTACGGTCAACGGGATGAGGCAGCCGGAACGCTGGATCTATCGGTGGGCACGGCCAGCGGATCGATCATCAAGCAGGAGCCGCTGGATGAGCTGGCCCTGACTTATGGCGCCGACGCGGACGAGAATCGTTATATGCGCATCAAGCAGGAGCTGCTCGGCGAGGATGAGCACATCTTTGGACGGGCTGCGGCCGTCGACTGTCTTGGCAAGAACTCCAACAACAACAATAACAACAACAACAACATATCGACTGAAAGCCTCGCCGGCAAGGAAGGCGACTCCAACGGCAGCATCAAGGCAGAGCCCGTGCGCGAACCGGAGCTAGAGCTAGAGCTAGAGCCAGAGCCGGACTCAGAACTGGACCCGGAGCCCGAACCGGAACCAGAACCAGAACCGGAACCGGAACCAGAACCGGAACCGGAACCAGAGGTGCCCATCGACAAGGAGAATCCATTGAAGTGCACCGCCTGCGGCGACATCTTTCAGAATCACTTCCACCTGAAGAATCACTACCAAAGCGTCCATTTGAAGCTGCATCACAAGTGCAACATCGACGGCTGCAACGCGGCGTTTCCCTCGAAGCGGAGTCGCGACCGCCACAGCTCGAATCTCAACTTGCATCGCAAGCTGCTCTCCACCAGCGACGAGCACAGTCTGCTATTGCCGCCCGATCCGCTGCTGGAGCTGATGACCATCAACAACAACAAGGCGTTCGGCGGCGCTGTCGGCGCAGCTGGGAATCCATTGGCCGCAGCTGGCGGCATGCCCAGCAGCATTCAGGCGGAGATTCTGGCGCGCATCTGTGCCGGCGCCCATGGCTTGCCGGTGCCGCTCTGCTTCGAGGCACTGCAGCATCGTTTCGCTGCCGGCCATCCGCATGGCCAATTGCCGGGCGGCTTTGGCGACGTGAATGCGAATGCGAATGTGAATCCGAATGTGAATGTGAATGCGAATGCCTTTATTGCGGCAACCGATCCCCGGCTGCTGCTCAATCATGCCGGCAATCCGCTGCTCTTTCCGGGACTGCCGCGACTGCCGCGCTTCCCCCATTTGACGCCCCACATGCTGGCTGCCGGTGCCACCGGTCTCAGTCCCTTCTGTCGACGCACCTCTTCCGATTCGAACTCGCAGCACTCGATTACGCCGCCAGTGGGTGGCGGTTCGCTTATCGGTTTGCGCACGCGTTCCGGTTCCGGATCTGGCTCCCCCGATTACGAATCACAGTCGACGCACCCACACATGCACATGCAGCCCGCCGGCGAGGACTCCGGACAGAGCCAGCGGCAATCCCCGGACCGTATATCATGACCATGTACCTCGTTCTATGCCAAGGCGCTGGCATTCTATCATTGAAGGATCGTCGTGGACAGCAGCAGCAATTCATTCATGCAATATCAGGCTAAAACTTAGGACTACACACAGCATTGCTCATTATCATCGTGTACTTATCGATAAGTCGACATCGATACAGTTATCGATCGAAGGCAGTAGGGAGAGGCGAAATCCGCTATCCAAATTGCAGCTTGGCTCGCCGGCGCTCATTATAAACAATACTTTTACTAGGCTAATATAAAATATTAGATGGATCAACTAGCATTTTTTTTTCTATATATACACGCATATATGATATATATACAAATATAAAATAATGAAGCCCCCATTTTTTTTTTGAACTTGTATTTATAAAAACTGTTGTTTTATGTACAAGCATGAAATTGTAGAGAATTGATAAATAATAATAATAATAATATTATTAATAATAATAATAATAATAAAAATAATAATAAAGATAATACGTATTATAATTATAATGGCAAAAGAATAATAAAGCAAATTAATATATGATTAATAACGATATATATTGTTAGTGATACTCGATTATGTAAGCATAGCCTCTAAGCGCATAATTAACATACATATGTGTGGGTGGTGTCGACTATATATACATATTTTTTTTTTTTTTTTTATTGATTTGTACTGCGACCCCCTGGAAAATCCCATTTGTATTGTATGATAAACATAGCAAAACAAAAAAAAAAAAAAAGAAAATAAGAAAAACGAGTCAACTATAAAAAAAAATAAATAAAAACAAATGCTTTCTTCAATGGGGAAAAACTGATTACCAATTACTGAATCGATAAGATCTGTCTTTGTAGTTTAACAAAAGTTTTTTTTTTTTTGTTGTCTTCTTTTACGAGAATCCTAGAGTATCATATAGTGGGATAGTTCTGAAGCAGTAACCAGGCAAATACCTTCAACTCATATTTAAGCTATATATGTTTGCAATAAAATATCATGAAAAATATAAAACTTAACCATGTTTTTTTTTTTTTGTTTTTGGGCCACTTTTCAATGTCTTCTTAGGTCCTCGACTTAACACTGGATTGCATATGGAAATGTTTCTACGGAATGCTATAAAGATGATCCAAATCAATAAATAACTGCATTTTTTACCAATACTTGGACTTCAATTCTGATGATTTTAATATAAATCATTATTGAAAGTTTATATTCAAAATAATTTCAGACTTGTTAGATTTAAGTATTTCCAAAGTACACGAAGGTTTACCTGTACTAAAGGTTTGTATATGATGCCAATTATGCGCTTAAGATAAAGAGGGAAAAAGGAATTATAATTAATATTTTTTATAGATGAGTTAGCCTGGTGATCCATTAACATTTAGCAGCTTATCGATGATATTACTGTTTTTTAAGAGCTAGATAGATTAGTTATACTTATACACAAAATACTGATATTAGAAATACTTAATATAAATATTCATATATAACATTTGGATTCAGAAGACTGTCGTTAGAGAGTTAGGTAGATAGGTAAAAAAAACTTTTTTTATACGAAAAAAAAGGATTACGGAAATACTTTGTATAAATATTCATATATAACATTTGGATTCAGAAGACTGTCGTTAGAGGTAAAAAAAACTTTTTTTATACGAAAAAAAAGGATTAAAGAAATACTTTGTATAAATATATATATATATATATATATTTAGATTTGAAAGGCTGTCGTTAAACAGCTAAGTAGACAGGTAAAAAAACACATGGGTTATATTTATACGAAAAAGAAGGATTAAAGAAATACTACAGTTATACACATATTATACATTATAAATGAGCAATCCGCTAATCAAGGCAACTGAATAAAAAGTATCAGAGTTTAAACTCTAAATAGAGTTTGATAATACATATGTAATAAAGTGCAAATTAGTTTGATACACCCGATTTCTCAGATTCAAAGTCTTATGTGAAATTATGCTATTTGATTAAGTTAACGATATATAATCAAGCTATGCTTATATACTCCTAGAACACGATTGCTCGGATTAAGGATTAAGGAAAATGCATAATCTTCAGTAATGAAATATTTAATTTGTCATTTTCCTTATACGTGAAATGCATCTTAAATAAATGTTTGACTTTGATATAGGGGTGACTGCTTGGCTGGCTGTTGGGATGCCATTGGAAAAGTGCAAAGTTTTAGGGGGTTGCTATGCATGCGATTTTAATTTGAGATCGATTAAAATGGCTTGTAAATTTAGTCGCCTCCGCGGGGGCGTCAGCGTCCAAATAAATAAATGCATTTCGAATGGCGCACATATGGGTAGAGCTAACCGTATCTATTCACACACACACACACACACACACACATACACAGTAACTGTTAGTATCTCTAGCCGGGATGGCAATCGGTTGTGGTTGTCCATGTCACCCCTGGGTCGACGGCGACGCCATTTGCCAATGCAATGGCCTCCCTTAGGAGAAAATAATAGAGGTTCAGAACATACGAGTAGTGCAATTTATTTAAAGTAACATTTTAGTGTTTCCTTCCGCTGAAATTCGTTCTCTTCCTTCCTGTTGGCAAAAGTCTCTCTGGCACCGGTCCCGGTCCCGGCCCCGACCCCCCGACCACTCGACCACCCGACCCCGTCCCAAGTCCCGACCCCGTTCCTGGCCCAGTCGGAGTTGGCCTGCAGTATTCCTGCTCCTGCCATAACAACAGATTGTGGGCAAATAAAATTGCCACAATGTTATCGTTAAGCCTGCAGGACACGCAGTAACAACAATAGCAGCGACAACAACAGCAGCGACAACAACAGCAGCAGCGACAAAAACAACAACAACAACAACAACAACAGCAACGCCGTATCCGTATCCACGGCACGTTCTCAGCCGCTTACATACCCTTACACTAAGCCAGCGCACACACACACACACGTACACAGCTGCACTTGCATTTGCCACCATATGGCGGCGCGCACACACACACACCTGCACATCTGCATGCCTATGTGTGTGTGTATATAGCGTACTTAGTATTTCTGACTGCATTTCATTTGCTACTTTATTTCGACTCGTATATGCAACTATCTGTAGCTTGTGTGCTTGTGTGCAATTACACACAGACACACAGACACACATGCAAATCGGCGACAGTTACCCCACGCACACTCACACACCTGCGCTCACACGCACACGCACACACACTGTCTCTCGCAGGCAAGAGATATGACATTATTACATGGATAATCTTGTTCTAAATGCAATTTGACTCTTGTTTACGACCCGCTTTGTAGACCTACGTAATTCTACTCTTTTGTGCCAAAAAAAACACAAACTCACACACACACACACACACACACACGCTATGGAGAAACTGATGAGCGTGTTTGAAATTTTACGGCGCTCGTCGCAAGGCTTTGAAAGGCAAACAAGCAACAAAATACAAAAAGTGCTATTGGTCAACAATCAGATACCCTGTGAAACATTCAAAACATTCCTTCTTATTCACAATACAATTTTCGATGTACTTTTTTATATTATGTTTTGTATAATAATTACTTTTTTAATAAAGTCAAGTTAGTTTTTTTTTTAATTACATCATATTTTTTAAATTTGAAAAGAACGTTTTTTTTATTTTTTGTTATTTTTTTTCTAATTTTTTGTATTGATGCGTGCTCGATACCTGATTTATAGGAAATAAAAATCATTTTTTTAATAAAGTCAACACTTAAGATAGTTTTATTTTTTAACTAACAGGTGATTTACTTAATATGTATTGAATTTGAGAACAAAGTATTTTAATTTTTAATATTTTTTTTTTATTTTTTAACCCATATATTTGATACCTGATATATAAGTAATAATAAGCACTCGTTCAATACAGCCAACACTTATAATAGCTTTATTTTTTAACAAGAAATATTTATTGAATTTAAAAACAATTTTTTAAAGTTTTTTATGTTTTTGGCTTAGGCTTCTGCTTTTGGTCCTATTTTTAATACCTCATATATTAGCGATCGGTTTTTTAGCCTTTAAACCAAAGTTTAACCTATTTTTATAATCTCTTTTTATGCTATGATTTGTCCCAACTAATTTTTGATTTAAGATAATGCCGACAAATATTTTTAGTTTATTTATTGATATCATAATATGTTAAATAGATTATTTCAATAATAGTTTTTGTTATATACATCATAAAATATCGCAAAAAAACAAAAGAATTCTAATTTTTTTTAAAATATGTTTTGTAAAAAAAAGAAACAAAAGTTCAATTAATAGATATACATACATAATATGTACATACGATTAAGAAAATACTTTTTAGTCGCATCTATCATTACAGGGTATACTTAAGTAGATGCCCCTTTGACGCCTTTGTACGACTACAATATGTATTACATAATTTAAGCACTGTACACCGACAATCGGCGAGGCAAGTAAACAGGTAAATATCAGTGGAGTATATAGCACATGCATGTGCACATATGAGGGCAAATGCATACCTATGTACACTACTCATACGCTTCTATAGAGATATATATATACTTATATATGTATATATGTATATAGACACCTTGGATGCCACGGATAATGCAGTCTACATATGTCTAGCCCCTAACGTGCAATTGTTAAATTTTGTCTGCCACTGGCAGTGGGTGGAAATGTGGTCTCGGTTAGGATCTGGCTTTGGGCTAGGGCTTGGGTCTGGACTGGGGTCTGGGCTGGGGTCTGGGTCTGGACTTGGGTGTGTTACTCGATTTGGGTCTGTTTACGGTTCCGGGACCGTGTTTTGCACAGCACAATCGCTTTACAGATGTGCCAGCCAAAAAACTGATAATGTACAGAAACTAATTTGTTAGCAAGGACCTTGCAGTCAGTCAGCCGTTGAATCGCATCGTAAATATTCCACACATATGCTAGCATATAGCTAACCATTACCATATGAAGCAAGCCCAATTATACAAATTTTAAGGCACATATATGTATATGCCTTAAATTAAAATAGGCGTCAAATTTATCCTGAACATATTTCTGAAATACAAAAGCGCGAAGAATATATTCAAACTCAAGCCAATATATAACATTTAAAATGTATACTAAATAATGAGTCTAGGCAGCTAATCAAGGTTAATTAATTAACCAATTAGTAAGAATCCTAATATTTAAGTTAAGCTAATGCCGCAATCGTAGATCCAAGTATGAAGCTACATAGTAAATAGTTATTATAATGCATATCAATATAAATTTATAAAATCCTGAAGATATTCTGTCAAATAAAAGATACAAAAATGTATTTAAATTATTGCACATTAATAAGCCAATTTATAATACATTTTATACTAGGGGCTCGAGTTTTTAAAATAAAGTATGTTATGAATTTATCGTATTATTATAATATTATAAACAATATGAATTTAAATAAAAAATGATTTTAATCAAAATGTGTTCAACTTATTGCAAGTTAATAAGCCAATTGAAATAAAATTGTATACCAGGCTTAATTCACCTTTAATTAATCAACCAATTAGTTGTCCAATACTCAGGTTTCTGGGCTCGAATTTTAATGTTTAACTAGGTAATGAACTTATCGTATACGAATGTGTAAAACAACATAGTTAAAGTTATATATATATATATATACAAAAAAATTAAATAAATAAAAATGTATTCAAATTATTGCACTTTAATAAGCCAATTGGTAATGAATTTTATACTAGGCTTAATAAATTAATAAAATAGTTGTAAAATACTCCGGATTCTGGGCTCGAGTTTTTAAATTTAAAGTAAGTACTGAATTAATCGTAGATGAAAGTGTAGAGCAAAGAAGTTAATGGTTATTTAAATAAATATGAATATTAATAAAAAGTGATATTAATAAAAATGTATTCAAATTCTTACACTTAATAAGGCAATAAAGATGAAATTTTATACCAGGCGTAATTAATTAACTGAATAGTTGTCAAATACTCCGGATTCTGGGCTCGAGTTTTTAAATTTAAAATAGGTAATGAATTAATCGTATATGAAAGTGTAGAGTAAAGAAGTTAATGGTTATTAAAATAAATATGAATATAAATAAAAAATGATATTAATTATTAATAAAAATGTGTTCAAATTCTTGCACTTTAAGAAGATATTAAAGATGAAATTTTATACCAGGCGCTATTAATTAACTGAATAGTTGTAAAATACTCCAGATTCTGGGCCCGAATTTTTAAATTTAAAGTAGGTAATGAATTAATCGTATATGAAAGTGTATAGCAAAAAAATTAATGGTTATTTAAATAAATATGAATATTAATAAAAAGTGATATTAATAAAAGTGTATTCAAATTCTTGCACTTAATAATGCAATAAAGATGAAATTTTATACCAGGCGCAATTAATTAACTGAATAGTTGTCAAATACTCCGGATTCTGGTCTCGAGTTTTTAAATTTAAAATAGGTAATGAATTAATCGTAGATGAAAGTGTTCAGCAAAGAAGTTAATGGTTATTAAAATAAATATGAATATAAATAAAAAATGATATTCATACAAATGTATTCAAGTTGTTGCACTTAAATAAGGCAATAAAGATGAAATTGTATACCAGGCGCAATTAATTAACTGAATAGTTTTCAAATACTTTGGATTAAATAAAATTAATATAAATTAAAAAGTTATTCAATTTTTTGCACATTAATAATGCAATTTTTAATACATGTTATAGCAGAATTCATTAATTAACTGAATAGTTGTCAAATACTCAGGATTCTGGGCTCAAGTTTTTAAATTTAAAGTAGGTAATGAATTAATCGTAGATGAAAGTGTTCAGCAGAGAAGTTAATGGTTATTAAAATAAATATGAATATAAATAAAAAATGATATTCATACAAATGTATTCAAGTTGTTGCACTTAAATAAGGCAATAAAGATGAAATTGTATACCAGGCGCAATTAATTAACTGAATAGTTTTCAAATACTTTGGATTAAATAAAATTAATATAAATTAAAAAGTTATTCAATTTTTTGCACATTAATAATGCAATTTTTAATACATGTTATAGCAGAGTTCATTAATTAACTGAATAGTTGTCAAATACTCAGGATTCTGGGCTCAAGTTTTTAAATTTAAAGTATGTAATGAAAGTGTAGAGTAAAGAAGTTAATGGTTATTTAAATAAATATGAATATAAATAAAAAATTATATTAATTATTTATGAAAATGTATTTAAATTCTTGCACTTAATAATGCAATAAAGATGAAATTTTATACCAGGCGCAATTAATTAACTGAATAGTTGTCAAATACTCAGGATTTTGGGCTCGAGTTTTTAAATTTAAAGTAGGTAATGAATTAATCGTAGATGAAAGTGTTCAGCAGAGAAGTTAATGGTTATTAAAATAAATATGAATATAAATAAAAAATGATATTCATACAAATGTATTCAAGTTGTTGCACTTAAATAAGGCAATAAAGATGAAATTGTATACCAGGCGCAATTAATTAACTGAATAGTTTTCAAATACTTTGGATTAAATAAAATTAATATAAATTAAAAAGTTATTCAATTTTTTGCACATTAATAATGCAATTTTTAATACATGTTATAGCAGAGTTCATTAATTAACTGAATAGTTGTCAAATACTCAGGATTCTGGGCTCAAGTTTTTAAATTTAAAGTATGTAATGAAAGTGTAGAGTAAAGAAGTTAATGGTTATTAAAATAAATATGAATATAAATAAAAAATTATATTAATTATTTATGAAAATGTATTTAAATTCTTGCACTTAATAATGCAATAAAGATGAAATTTTATACCAGGCGCAATTAATTAACTAAATAGTTGTCAAATACTCAGGATTCTGGGCTCAAGTTTTTAAATTTAAAGTATGTAATTAATTAATCGTATATGAAAGTGTAGAGTAAAGAAGTTAATGGTTATTTAAATAAATATGAATATAAATAAAAAATTATATTAATTATTTATGAAAATGTATTTAAATTCTTGCACTTAATAATGCAATAAAGATGAAATTTTATACCAGGCGCAATTAATTAACTGAATAGTTGTCAAATACTCAGGATTCTGGGCTCGAGTTTTTAAATTTAAAGTAGGTAATGAATTAATCTTAGATGAAAGTGTTCAGCAAAGAAGTTAATGGCTATTTAAATAAATATGAATATAAATAAAAAACGATATTAATACAAATGTATTCAAGTTGTTGCACTTAAATAAGGCAATAAAGATGAAATTTTATACCAGGCGCAATTAATTAACTGAATAGTTTTCAAATACTTTGGATTAAATAAAATTAATATAAATTAAAAAGTTATTCAATTTGTTGCACATTTATAATTCAATTGGTAATACATTTTATACCAGGCTTAATTAATTAACTGAATAGTTGTCAAATACTCAGGATTCTGGGCTCGAGTTTTTAAATTTAAAATAGGTAATGAATTAATCGTAGATGAAAGTGTAAAGTAAAGAAGTTAATGGTTATTTAAATAAATATGAATATAAATAAAAAGTGATATTAATTATTAATAAAAATATGTTCAAATTCTTGCACTTTAATAAGATATTAAAGATGAAATTTTATACCAGGCTTAATTAATAGTTGTCAAATACTACAGACTTATGTAAATACAAATATATATTCAAATCATAATATGAGAATATTTAACCGTTAACAAACTAACTAAAGAGTTGTCAAATTCTCCGTATTCTACGCTCGAGTTTTTAAAATTGAAGTAGGTAACGGACTTTTCGTTTGCGAAAGTGTGAAGCAACGAAGTTATAGTCAGTGCCATAAATATGCACACAGCTAATAAAGACAGAGACGGTGGTATTGCCGAGGAGAACGCTAATCCACGCAATAATCGTATTGCCTGCGAGAAACTAGCTTAATCTCAAGAACTGCCGGATTAAGACACTTGGAAAGCCACCCGGATTTCAATAACCGGTGGACAAACGAAAGGGGTGCGTGGGCAGGCAGGTAGGCAGGCAGGTTGCGAGCGGGTTGGAATTTACGTTTAGGGCTGAGTTTGGCAAAGCAGGTAGCGCTAATCCACTTTACAGGCGCCGTGGGTTAGCCACAAACGGTCGAGTTTGTCAACCAAGACCCGGATTAATGAATGAAGCCGGTGGATTAAGCTTTCATTGATCTGCTCTTCCAGGAGTTCGGGGGATTAGCTGGGCGGCTGGTAATTTACGCTGAGGATCTGGCACGTCAGGACAACGTCATAATCCGGCGGATTAAGAACAGTTGCGACTGCCGTTTCGCGAGGATCAACAGATAAATAGGCCAACCTGAATAGAAGTCCAGCACAGTCAACTGCGAACTCTCACGCTTGACACATCTATCTGTGAACCCAGTGAACCCAGTGAACCCAGTGAACTCAGTGAATTTAGTGAACTCAGTGAACCCAGTGAACTTCAGATACATAACGATGGACACTCCGCAAGTCTTTCAATCCAGCTTCTCCATCCGCTCGCTGCTCTCCGGCACACCAGTTGAGGAGGTGCAGCAGCCAGTGCAGCCGCAGCCCAAGGAAGAGGCAAACAAATATTATACGAGCTCCAGTCCGAGTGTATCTTGCAACAGCTCGGAGGATGCTACCTCCGAGGATGGCAACACGAACAACAACGCAGCAACCGCCAGCAGCAGCAGCACCACCAGCAGCACCACCAAAAGCAGCAGCAGCAGCAGCAGCAGCAGCAGCAGCAGCGGCGCCACCAGCAGCACCCCCAGCACCAGCAGCAACGTAGCGAATTCCAAGTCGGATGTGAAGCCCGCCTTCACGTACAGCGCTCTGATTGTGATGGCCATACGAAGCAGTCCGGAGAAGCGGTTGACCCTGAGTGGCATCTGCAAGTGGATAGCCGACAGCTTCGCCTACTATCAGAACCACAAGAGCGTCTGGCAGAACTCCATCCGCCACAACTTGAGCCTCAATCCTTGCTTTGTGCGTGTGCCGCGCGCCTTGGACGATCCCGGACGTGGCCACTACTGGGCCTTGGATCCCTATGCCGACGATCTAACCATTGGCGAGACAACCGGCCGTCTGCGTCGCAGCAACAGCTCCCTGCTGAGCCGCACCAAGGCGGCGGGTCATATCAAATGCCACAGCTATGCGGCACATCCGTATCAGCAGCTCACCAGCAATCCGGCAGCGGCCGCTGCAATGATGTATGCGCAGCTCTTCAAGCCGCACGCCGCCTACTTTCCCATTGCAGCAGATGCAGCTCATCGCCAGCTTCCAATGCTGATGCACAGCGCGTATGCGGGAATGTCGCCATTGGCGATGACATCGCACCCAGCACAACGATACTTGCAACACCAACATCAACTGCAACAGCAGCAGCAGCAGCAGCAACAAGCTGCCTCATTGCCGCATTATCAACAAATCCAGACTCCGGCTCAGGCTTCAACATCGACTCCAGCTCAGGCTTCAACTTCGACTCCAGCTCAGGCTTCGACTTCAACTCAGGCTCTGGCTTCAGCGTCGACTTCAGCTCAGACGCAAGCCCAGCAGCACGCTTACTATCAACAACAACAACACCTCCATCAATATCAACAACAACAACAGCACAATTATTATATACCACAACATGGACAATATGCAACACCTTATGCCAACAATTGGATGCAACAACCAGCTCAAAATTCGTGGCAATAATTTAAAAACCAATTCAAAATCTGTGTATATGTGTGTGTAGCTGTTTTTTTTTTTTTTTTTATTTTTTTATTCAACATCAAGTTTCCTTACTTTGGCGTAAAACGCGTTCAATTTAAACGATTTTTAACGCTTGTCAAATTTTTGAAATTTAACTAATTTTTTTTGAATAGCTTTAATCGTACTTTAATTTAGTAATTAAAACCAATAGTCAATAAGTTTACCATTTAAGGTTATATTTATCTATAGATAAGTTAGTTTACACGCACTGTACAGCGAATAGTTTAAGTAAAAAACTTTATTTTATTAATAAAATGCGTTAACTATAATTAACAAGAGTTTTCATTTTAAATATTTTTCCTTTATAAAAGGTAAATTTCATGCAGAAGCGAAAGATTTGCATTGTCAAAAAATTCATCCGAGAAGTTCTACGAATTTCCTGCAAATATTCGTTTATATTCCTTTATATATATTTTTTTGTATTCAATGATTATGTAAAAATCCGATTTTAAATGGATTCGCATATGTGTTCGAAGCTGAATACAGTTATCTGAAAAAACAGCAATACTTTCGATTAAAAAACAAATCTTACAGTTGAACGCTTCTGAATATACTTTATAATGTATATAGATATTTGATGAACAAATGTATCTTAAAAATAAAAGGATAAACAAATTTATGTTAGGAATAAAGAAAAGCCAAAGTAAAATCTCGGACAGCTAGAGAACATAATATTTTATTCTAGCCAATTTATCTACCTGCAGCACAAAGACGGAACTGATTGAGATCTGATAGACAAGTTGGCATAAAAAACGGCGTTGAATATCTGTGAATATTACTATATGGTAAATGCTATTAAAGGTTATTTCTTTATTACACAATATCCTTCACACTCATCATATTATTGTTTATGAAGTAAGGTCTTTTTACAAGTTTTAAATGGTTTTTTTTTCAGGCAATAAGAGATCTCTTCTTAATAAATCGAGATGTTTTACGCAATCTGCTTATTAGTTTAGTGTTTGATGTCAGAGATGTCTACTTTATTATTCGAGGACTTTCAAATGATCTTTTTATAAATTTTATGAAGTTTATGATAGTGGTGATCTCTTCTTTATAATTCGAGATCTTTCAAATTGAATACGAAATATGAATGATATCTTCTTTATCAACATTTTTGTCCTGCTTTCGTAATCTTCATCTCGTCTATCAATTAAAAGTAGCGTCAGAAACTTTTGGCTAATTGGCGAATAATTCGAGAATTTTATTTATATGTAGTTTATGATATCTATAGATAGAACTCGAGATCATTTATGCACTCTTCTTATTAGTTGTATATAAACGGGTAAATAAATAGTTTAAAGACATAATTTATGTCTGCTTTATAATTTGAGATCGGCGAAACGATCTTTTTATTAATTAAATATAGTTTATAATATTAAAGATCTCTTTTTTATTATCGGAAATATTCAGGCTATAATCTTTTATATATAGTTTATGTTGTGAAAGATATCTACAATTCGAGACTCTTCAGGCAAGCTTCTTATGCCTATTTTATAATTCGAGATCTGTCAAATGAGTTTTTAATAAATTAAATAATTTATGATAGTGGTGATCTCTTTTTTATAATTTGAGATTCTTTAAGGAATCGTTTTATAAGTTGTATATATACGAGTATGTAAATAGTTTTGATGTGAGATATGCCTAATTTATAATTCGAGGTCTGAGCAATTATCCATTTATAATTTTTATATATGATTTTTTTAAATTATGAATTTTTACAATGATATTAGTTATCTTTCTTTAATAACTGGAGATGTTCAGGCTATATTCTCTTATAGATAGATGTGAAAGATATCTACTCTACAATTCAAGACTCTTCAGGCAAACTTCTTATATCTATTTTATAATTCGAGATCTGTCAAATGATTTTTTAATAAAATATATATTGTTTATAATATTAGGGATATCTTTTTTATATAATTCGAGATCAGATATTTCAAATTAAGTACAAGTTTATGATGTGGGAGATATTATCTTTATCTTTATCAAGACTTTTCTTCTGCTCTTTCAATCTTCATCCCCTAGATTAATAAAAAGTGACGCTACCTAGAAGTCAGAAACTTTTTAGGCATCTAAAAAAATTATCTTTTTATAAATTATATAAAATTATATATAATATATGATGTTGGTAATCTCTTTTTTATAAATCTAGATCCTCTAAGCAATCTTCTTATTAGTTGTACATATGTATAAGAGTACATAAATAGTTTGTGATGTGAGATATGTCTACTTTATAATTCGATAACTGTCGAACGAACTTTTGATGAATTATATGCAGGTTATGATATTAGAGATCTATTTTTAAAAATGCAATCCTTCAAACTGAATGCAAGTTCAACATATGGAATACGTCTTCGTTACAATTCAAGATCTTGCGTCTGCTCTCGCACTCTTCAACCCCTCGACCGCTTGAGAGTACCGCTACCTAGATGTGAGAAACCGCATCATAAAAATCTTTGGTCGGGTTGACAAAAGAGACGCCGCTTAGTGGATTAGCAACAATCCCACTTAAAGTGAACGGCTTAAAACAAGCTCAATTATGCTAAGCCTGGGATTTGGATTAGGATTTGTACACGGCTGCTGTTTGAGGCGAGGGTTGTGTTGTGCATAATTATGGTCAATTCGCGGACTAAGCCCGGATTTAAATTTCAAGCCTTGCCTTTTCGGTGCACCTGTCGCATGTGCCCGAAGCGAGGGTCAACGTCATCATCGCGTTGCTCTTCGCCATCACTTTTGCTATTACTTTTATTACTTTTATTACTTGTATAATTATAATTATTTTTACTATTTATTTTTTGTTGTTGTTATTATTATTATTAATATTATTATCAACAACAACATCATAGAGCATCTTGTGGCTGCTGGCTGGCTGGCTGGCTTAGCTTTGGCTCGTAACTTAATGCTAGCGGTCAATAGCATTACGCCAGCAACAACAACAACAGCCAAGGTAACAACGACAACAACAACAACAGTAACAACAACAGCAACAGCAAGAAATGGCTTATGAAAAGAGCTAATCTGATAATACAGAATTGAAAGGGGCGGTCACGGCACGAATTTTGCTACACGCTCTCGATGCTATGGCCGGAGCTTAGGCCAAAACTGAAAAACCGATTCGATGGATGGCTGTAGTGGCGGTGAGGGGGGAGGAGGGGAGTAGGGAGGGTGTGGCGAGGTAAAGCGCCAAAGTCTGAGGCTGGACCTCAGCCAAAGTCAGAGCCTCAGCCTGGAGCCGATGCGACGATTGACGACGACGACGACGACGACATCAACTGCCCCACCAGCAGCAACAACAACAGCAACAATAACAACAACAGCAGCAGCACCGTCACAAACATATTGGTATAGTGCACCACATGCGAGCATTAAAACAGAAGGGATCGATGATCGGACAGCGAAATTGCATTTGTCTTGCAACTGCAGCTGGGGATCTGGGATCTGGGTGCTGGGTGCTGGGTGCTGGAAGCTGGGAGTTGAATGTTGCCAGTTGCCAGTTGCCAGTTGCCAGTTGCCAGTTGGCTGTTGTTGTTGCAAAGATCTGCTGCACACTCGTACTTATTATTGGCCAGGTACATGGCCATAACGATATCGAGTAAAGTGCACAGTGCACACACACTGTGTGTACAATGTTCGAACATGCATAATGACGAGGAGCTGCATGCTGCATGCTGCATGTGGCATGCCCCCAGTTGCTTGTTGCTGCTGCACATGCTGCTGCTGCTCGTAATCTGTTCGCCGATTGGCGTCTGAGCAACAGATGTCAATAATTCAGCTGCAATAGCGGTTCTTTCTAACGATAGTTGAGCTCCACATATATATATATATACACAGATATTGTATTTATGTGCAACGCGCCACACTTTGTGGCACTTTGGAGCGTTTTAATTTGCTTAGTTCCTAACTGGCTGATTGCTTCAATGGTTCAATGGTTCAATGGTTCAATCGTTGAATGGCTGAATGGCTGAATGGAGGCTGGAGGCCAGAGGCCAGGACTTCTGCTTGGGACAAAAGAAGAGATTAACGAAATATGCGCAAAAGGAACACAAAATCTGCACAAACTCAATTATAAAAATTTCAACCCAATCTCAATTCTGGCGAAAATGTTTTTTTTTTTTTTCTGTTTTTTTCTCCAACTTTTTTATTATTGCCGTTCTTTGGCTTTACTTCGTCTGATCCCGATTTCCGAGCCCTTACCTCTGTGTGTGTGTGAGTGTGTGTGTGAGTGTGTGTGTGAGTGTGTGTTGTTCTGTGGTCATTCGTCATTTTAAGTTTGCACACACACACACACACACACATGCTACCCCAGTCAACAGACAGTCCCTAGCCATTGACACTGATATGTGTGGCAAGGTATGTCTTTTGAAATGACAATCTGCAATTTGCTATTCGAAACCGTTTAAAGTAATTTATTTTTACCCTTTCCGAGGACGCGATCCGCGTCGCCGCCGCGACTTGTTTTCCATGCACATACAACTATATATTAAGTGCTACATATATATATAAATATATATTGATACACTCTAACAAACATATTGTTTAAAAAACAAACTTTGATCTGAATTATATTTATCAATCAGCTGATTTTCCTTTTTTCGTTGATAAATTTATTTAAGTATATATATGTATGCATAAATGTATATATATATATATGTTGATATAGTATAGCTAAGGTGCAAATCATGTTCCACCTTATTAATATTTATACGTCAGTTGATTTGTCTTCTTGATTGTTCAATAAGGAATATAAATGCGAGACATTTTTGATAAATGTATATATATATATATGTTGATATAGTATAGCTAAGGTGCAAATCATGTTCCACCTTAATAATATTTATACGTCAGTTGATTTGTCTTCTTGATTGTTCAATAAGGAATATAAATGCGAGACATTTTTGATCAATTTATTTGCATGTGTACGTAAGCTTCATACTTACATAATATAGTGCAAATCATCTTCCATCTAAATACTTATCCAAACAAATATCAATCAGCTGATTTTTCTTGTTGGCTGCTAAATAAGAAATATAAATTTGAGAGATCTTTAATGAATATATAAATAAGTGTATATACATGCCTAGATTAATATATGTACATTCATATATATATGTATTAGTGCATAATATATTATATTTCAATTTCGATCAATCAGTCGGCTAATTTATAAATAAAGTATCACATAGATTTGATAAATCTCAGATGAATATATATACATATCACATACATAAACTTGAATTATTATACAATCAAAAATATAGCTATTGCTGATATATCTTAATCACTATTTTAATATCAATTTAATTAAGTATATCAATTTGATAGATCTTAACTGAATATATATACACACATATAAACATTTACATATGCACATGAAGCATATCTAAATTGTAATTCATCTTCAATCAAAATAATAATAATTATCAATCACTACAAATTTTGATCAGTCTTAAATCTGTTTCCTTGTTCACGTAGTTTTAGAAGTTGAATTTCTCTCAGTGCAGCTGTCTTCATCGGCGTCTCTATAGAATGTCCAACACTGGTCAGCAATAAGCGTTGCACGCGCAACCGGATGTCTGGCCAGATTTAGACCTCCATACGGTGCCACTCACCAACACACACGCGCGCACACACACACACACACACACACACATGTGTGTGCACACAATTATTACGAACTAACAGAAAAGAATTGGCACAACACCCCCTACCCCCTATCCCCTACCCCCTACTCCTCCTCCTCCCACTACTCCTTCCTCCCTTCAACGTGGAGCATTTGAAGCGCTCTTCGATATTCTGGTGACAAATGATGGAAGGGAGCAGAAAAATGACGCTGGGAAATTCGTTGCGGGGCCGATTAAAGGGGGTTATCGGTATGACACGTAATTAATGGTCTCTGCTCGACTCGAACATAACTCAAAGAGTTCGACTGACTTGCTAATCAATGTCCAAACTATACTCTGCCATATCCTTGCATTATATATATATATATATACTTCCTTTGGCTGTCAGCTAATAAAGCAAAAACAGAAAAACAGAAAAACAGGAAACATTTCGTTATGGTAAATTGAGTTCGTGAATATTTTATGCAGTCGAGCGATACAATAGTTTACGCCCGAAACCAAATCCAAGTCCGGTAACGAAATCCTCTCCTGACGTTGTGATTGAAGAGTCCGCAACAACGGTACACGCACACGCACACGCACACGCGCGCGCACACACACACACAAGCCTCTGTCCATATGTCAACCCTTTTATTGTGGGTTGTCATTTGCTGGTCAGTGGAATGTCTTGGTTCTTGGTTCTTGGTCCTTGCTCAGCTCATAAATAATGCAGCCAATTAAGGGAGCGTACATGTCACACATTACATCATGTTATGCATGAGAGTACACACACATACACACATACACATGTGTGCGGTACAGATGCTGGTCAGCGTATCCTTCTCAACAAGGACACGCTCAGACAGGAGTCAGCAGACAGCAGGCAGCAGACAGCAGGCAGCAGGCAGAAGGCAGAAGGCAGCACAAGCTCATGCATATGTGCATAAGTAACTGGCCTTAGGAATCGGCATAAGTAGTTGTGCTTCGATCTAATCCCCCGGCTTTTGATTTACACACCTTTCACTCTGTGGCCCACAGCTTTAAAGTAATTAGCTTTACGATGCGTGAAGCTATTAATGCGTAGCAGAGTGTAAAAGTTTCTCATAGATATACATTTGTGACTGTACAGTTTTTTATTTGCGAGAATTGCGTAGAAGAGCTGCACAATAATTAATTTTTGTAATTAATACAAGGGAATGCACATATATGCATAAATTAAAATAAATTTAAATTAATACAAATGCATACACACATACATATATTTATTCAAATTCTTACATACTTGCTTACATATATTAATACCTGTGACTATCGTTGTAATCATACCCACGTAGCTAGTACACACATACATTCATGTATTATACAATTTATTCACATATATACATATATATATATATAGATCTATTCCAGATCCTAGACATTTGGATGTTGAATACATTCTTGAAGATCAATAAATGCAATTTTTCTGCTACGTGCCGAATTACTTACAGCTGTCAAGTTCTCGGCTTCAATCAGGCTCAATCGGTTTTTCGTAACTCCCTTGGCCAAGTCAAAACTTTTCAGTTAGTCGAACACTTGACCCATTTAACGACTGGTTGGCATGGCAAACGGACTTAAGAGGGAAAAGTGAGAGTATCGCATGAGAGTATTCGCAGGTTGTACCAATGATTGACAAATCACATTGGTCTTGGACATGGAACCGAAATGGAACTGGTTCGTTTTGAATAAACCGCAATTAAGTCCGAGTTATAGCTTAAGACTTCATCGCGCTGCAAGTGCTGGTAAATGCTATAAAAAAGCCATAAATGGGATTAAGCACACTCAAGGTAATGTCATCGCGTTTGCTTTCGATTCACTTTCACTGCGACAATTTCACGCAGCTCTCACACTTGGTCACACTTGACCAACAGTTGGTCGCTTCCTTAAAGCGACTGCGAAATCGAAATCGAAATCGAAATCTGGCGATCGTTTTCAGCTTTAAGGTTTGTTTGACTCGTCATTTTTCTAAACTTAGTTCCAATTGCGGTCGCATAACTTCTTCTTCCTATTTTTTTTTTGTCTTCTTGGTTTGGTTTGGTACCGTTACGAACGCCGTAGTCTTAATCGCCCATGAGACACAATTCTTGACAACTCTTTAAACTCTCAACTCTTTCAATCATATGCATAATCACATTATTTACATAGCTCTTCATATTGGTCAAAATAAATCGTTTTTTTTTCAGAGCATTCTGTTCTCCATGGTTACTTTCTTCGATAATTGCTTGCAGCAGCAGTTTAGCTGTCACTTTCAGTGTCCTATTATTTGCTCTTTGTATATAAACAGATTTATCTAAAGTGATCTCCATTGTTACTTTCATCCTTGTTACCTTTAATCCAAGCAATGGCTTTAACACTTACAAGCCCAATTCTCCCTTTTTTTCTGAAAAGTTACTTGAAATTCACTTTTCAGAACAATGCCTTTCTCTCTCTCTCTCTCTCTCTCTCTCTCTCTCTCTCTCTCTCTCTCTCTCTTTTCTTCTTTGGAGTACTGTTTCTCATTTTTTTCCACTCTTTCTCTCTCTCTTTGTATTTTTATGTGCCTCTCTCTTCCCCTCTTTCTCTCTCTCTCTGTATATCCATGTGTCTCTCTCGATCTCTATATTTTGTCTATTTGCCACTGCTTCTCGATTTTCCTCTGACTCTCTTAAACTTTCTCTTTGATTATCAAATACTTACACCCACATTTCCGTTCTCAGTGTTCGCTTTTTTCTTCAATTAGTTTCTTTCAGTTCTCCTTTTATTCAAATGCTTGACATCCACGGTCACTTAAATCGCTTTTTCACCTTGGTGTTATATTACTTTATTTACAGGTAACTAGGAAATTCCCAAAAAAAAAAAGTTGAAATTCTACGTAACCATCCCTCTTTGTCTTACTGTCTTCACTTCTGGCACTCTTTCCTTTTTTCTCCGTGTCACCATCTCTGTCTACATTTATGACCAATTTTTACCTGTATCACACTTTTTTTTCTGTCTCTCTCTCTCTGTCGCTGTCCGTGTTAGCAGTATCTCCTCTCTCTATCTCTCTCTACCTCTCTTTTGCTCGCTCTTTCTGTAACTCTCTCTTTGTGTGTCGCTCTCTGTCCTCGCTTTTTTATTTTCTTTTTTTTCTTACTCTCTCTCCGTCTCTCTCTCTCTCTCTTTCTCTCTGTCTCCATCTCTGTGTGTCTCTCTCTCTCTCTCTCTCTGGCACCCTCCTTCCATAACTTTAGCCTTTCTCCCCGTTTCTCTCTCCGTTTCTCTCTCTCCGTTTCTCTCTCTCTCTCCCTCTCTCTCTATCTTTCATTTTTTCTTACACCCTGTCTGACTGAGAGCAGTCTTTCCCTCTCGCTCTCTTTCCACTTTTTCTTACTCTCTCTCTCTCTCTCTCTCTCTCTCTCTGTCTCTCCATATGTAAATCTAGTTCTCTCCCCGTATCTCTCTCCATCTCTCTCTCTCCCCATCTCTCTCTCTCTCTCTCTCTCTCTCTCTCTAACTCTCCCCCTCGTTAACTGCCTCCACACCCTCATCTGTTCCCCTCTATTCCCCTCCCTCTGGTCACTGGTGACGCGCTCACTTGTGTGTCCTCCACGTTCAGTTGAAACACAGTTTGCAAACTGTGAACATGCAACGTCCGCTCACAGCATGTGCGTAAATGGTAATGAGTCGCAAACAAGTTTCGCTGTCTATTATTTTCGTCCCTATTAATTGCGACAATTACGAGTCGATTTGTTTCTCTAGGTGTCAGTCGGTCCGCTTATTCCGTTCGTTTAGTCTGCAAATAAAAATAAAATGCATGTGGCTAATTAACAATAATTAATAATGCAATAGTTTCAACCAAATGAACACACACACACACAAACACACACACACAAGCATGCTTGTGTATGAGAAAGGTCCAATTCATGTTGTCTCATTGTCTTTGTGTTTTGTCTTTGTTGGTTGTCGGTTGTTGGTTGTCGCTGTCGTTGTCGTTGTCGTTGTCGTTGGTGTTGTCCTTGTTGCGGTGCCTTGTTGCAAGTTGACTAGCCGCTCTTCTTGAATTGCGTGTAAGGGGCACATTTTGCCAACATGCGTGAATAAATAAAAGTTTCTAAAGGGATTGTCACCCATGCCACTAAAAACAAAATCCGCCTGTCATATATATCACTCCACAGAGGGGGCCCCCACTCCAAAGGAGCCGAGCTGCCAAAATGGACTGGGCGCTGTTTTCTGTCCGACCCGGAGCCGTAGCCGTAGCCGTAGCCGCGGTCGCAGTCGCAGTCGCAGTCGCAGTCGCAGCCGGACGTAACCGGCACATAAAATATGACAAACTTAACAGCGGCACGGACTGTGCATAACAGCAAAGACAACACCAACAACAACACCAACAACAACACCAACAACAACAAGCTTAAACAACAGCAACAGAAGAACTGTCGGCATGGCCAGAGAGCCATGGTTAAAGCCAACCAATGGACACCCACTTCGCAGCTGTCAATCGTCTAAATCGTTATGGCCACTTGTCGGAAAAAACAAGACACACAAGAAAGGGAAAAGCGCGAGAGAGAGGGAGAGAGAGAGAGAGAGCAGAAGAAAAAAACTTACATATGCAACCATTAAAAATGCCACAAAGTCAGTTTTTAAATTATTAACGACAAGAATTGTTGTGACCATCGACGTCGATGACATGTGACACGACGCTTGGGAGGAGATAATGAAGTCAATATCGTCTATCGATTACGACTAACTAGCTATCTATCAATATATAGATATAGCTAGCTATCAATATATAAATATATGTATATCAATAAAACATTTAAACAGATATTCCATAAGATAGTTATCCTCACAGCTTAAATAAAACATGGCTAGAGTTAAATAAGTTAGATATCGTTTATCGATAACAATAAACAACAATCCATATATACCATAATTATCCTCTATATACATTGGTATATCATTAACACCCTCCAGCCGTTATTCGACATCTTATAAGAAGCATAGCTCAAGTTAACGAAACTAATATCGTCTATCGATAACAATCAGTTGCTATCTATATACACTGCAACTATCTACAGTTATAGGTACATCATTGAAACCCCCACGCCATTATCTTGACATCTCATATAAAGCATGAATCCTGCGATAATGCAACTAATATCATCTATCGATAACAACTATTCACACTTGCACACAAAGTTTTAGATGTAGCATATCGATGAAACCCTAATTAAACGGATATCGCACAGATCGTTTATCATTTATAATTGACTTCCTGCAAATAAATGACATCAAGTACTCGAGCTTGACCATTGGCAACCCTGTCGTCACATTCATTCTCATTTAAAACGATATAAGGGCAACGCTGTGGCGAGAGTCAAATGATATCTGCCCAGATCTTATGTGTCCTTAAGCCAGGCCAATTTTTTGACGCAGGCTCCGACGACTGCATCAATGAGCTACAAGAGACTCTTAATTTGCTCGAATTGCAGCTATAAATAATTTAACTATCTCCCATAGAGTCTATAAGTATATATAGAAAATGAATATATTAATATATATATATAGACATTTGATAATAAATACTATATAATAATATGTCTAGAATGATAATGATAATAAAAATCATACTTACTGCTTGCCTCAATACGAACTGCAATACAGTTGAGGATCCAATAAGGTAAAATAGACCTATAGACCTATAGACTGGGTATACGAAAGATTTGAGCAATATGTAGGTTATATTTGGTTCGTTGAGGTCGAACTTGTGTTTCATATAAACTAAATTGTGGTCCGGTTGGAGCGCAGTTAGCGAAGGCGCCAATGTTTGCACTGCGGGGCGCATTTTGGATGCAGATGAAACGAATCTGCTTCTTCTTATTCATTTTTTTGTGTATTTTTTTGTTTGTGCTTTGCAAAGATGAAGAAGAAGAAGAAAAACCGATACGATTTACCTTCTGAGTGGAGATATTTAGGCGATTTTATTGCATTGCCCGTGAAATGAGAAATAAAACAATGTTGTCGCTGAGCTCCATCTGTGATGGTGTTCTTGTTGTTGTTGTTGTATATGTGTGTGTGTGTGTGTGCGAGTGTTTATGTGTTGCTTTCTATTTGCCGTGCAGGAAGGAAGTTGTGAATCTTTTTGGGCAACACACGGCTGACAGCAAAGATTGTATTATTATTTTTTTTTTGGTTTTTGTTTTGGAGTAGGGTGTTTCTTCAGCTTCCTCTTCTTCGTCATCTTCATCTTCTTCTTCCCGTTCTTCTTCAAGGGAGAGAATGACGTCGGTTGGTTTTTCGTTTTCGAAAACATTTGAAAAGTAATCGTTCAACGAACCGATTGACAAGGTAATCTTCCTCAAAACATGTGTTCACAATATCAAGGCCGTGCCACACACACCCCACACACACGCACACACACACGCACACGCACACACACACACACACACACATGGGAAATGGACAACGGCTGCGGCTGCGGCTGCAAAAGTTTTGGCAAAGAAAAACCCCCCCTTCCCTTTGATTTTCAGTTAATGCTGCAAGCGAATGAAAATGATGCAGGCAAAAAAAAAAAAAAAAGAAACAAAAAGGGAAAAGAAAAAAGAAAAGGCAAACGTGATGGGCGAAAGTTGAAGCCTTCTGATAAGATTCGACGAGCGGCCTTTTGGGCGGCATTGAAAAGGGTTTTCTGGTCAGAATTTGATGGTGCTCGGGGTGAACATTTTCTCGCTTCATCACTTATGCATGCTTTGGTCTATTAGATTTCCGTTTCCGGTTCAACTGTAACGCATGAAAGTTACACAACGTGTTTGAGGTTTTACGCTCTCTTGGCACACACGTCAATGCGATTTGAACCGCTAAGGCTCACACACCTGGCCCGGCTTATGCCCGTGCCCGTGCCCGTGCCCGTGCCCAAAACTTCATAAGGACCAACTGTGCCCGCCGATTCAACATCCAACACAGATTCCCCAACCACAACACTCATGTATGTATTATATATTTTCTACTCTTTTTTCTTTGTGAATTGTTTAATACTTGCATTTCCATACTCTAACCTGAATTGAGGTCCTTCGAGCATTTTATGTGGGTTCGAGGGAGTTTTTCGATATGCCAACAAATGTTCGTGATTGATTGTGAATGATAGTGAATGATCGTGAATGATAGTGAATGATCTAGAATGATAATAAATGAGCTTGAATGATATAGATTGATAATAAATGAGCTTGAATGATAATGGATGATATGGAATGATAATGAATGATCAAATGATAACTGATCTAGAATGATTGAATAATATTGATTGATAATAAATGAAAATATATTATTATGTATGATAATGAATGAAAATAAATGAGATTAAATTATTTAAATGATAATGAATGATCAAATTATATTGATTGATAACAAATGAGCATAAATTATTATGAATGATTATGAATGGTCAGGAATGATAATGAATGACACTGAATGTTAATGAATAATTCTGAATGACATTGAACAATAATTAATGATAATGCATAATTCTGAATGATAAGGAAAAATTCTAAACGATAAGGAATGATCATAAATGGCCATAAATGTTCCAGGCTGATCTTTTAATCCAAAATCATTCGTTGCAAAAACTTTGTGAATCCTTGAATCTATATTTAGGAGCTAAAACCCAAGTCATAGTAATAGTAATAATTATACTAACGTGTATTAAATACAAAGTAAGGTAGCACTAAAGGAAACCAGAGAAAATACACAAATTTGTGAATCAAATCTCAAATCCTCAGTCGAAACAACCGTTTGGTTAGAGTATCAAAACTTCGTTGTGCATGCGCATCGAAGTTAAGCCAAGCACTTTGAAAGTCTTTGACATTGGGTGCCAGAGGTTTAGGTGGACCCTTTGTTGATGTAAGCATTTAATTCGTTCTAGCCCGTTGGAATTCAAGCGATAAGGACGAACGTTTAGGACGCGAATCGTTAGATGGATGGATGGATGGATGGATGGAGAATTGGATGGAGAATTGGATGGAGATTTGGATGGAGAGTTGGATGGATGGTTGAGTAAGTGGTGGACAGCCAGAGTTTTTCAGAAGTTAGCCAAAAGACAAAAGGGTTAAGGCTACACGAAAGCAAAGTACAATATGCCATATGTGTACATATGTGTACATATGTGTATATATACATATACTATATAAAGGGGATGGCACCGTTTAACCTTATCCCCGTTGCTGATTTCTTAAGTGGCTGCTCGTACATTTTAGGATTGTTTTGCTATTGCGTAATAAATAAAAAAACACTTTTTCACAATGATGAATAATCAATCAGTCAATCAGTCAATCAGTCAGTCAGTCGGTTAGTCAGTCAGTCAATCAGTCAGTCGGAATTTTTTCGTGAATATTAATGAATGTGTCAGGAACTCCTTTGCATGCTTCACTGACAAGTGCTCAAGGGGCTTAAAACTTTTAACCATGTATCATCGTATTTGTACTTAGACTTAAATTTCCATCAAAAATGAAGCTTACCTTATGAATAAAAAGCAGGTGAATACCTTTCCTATATGCCTAATAGCTTGAAACTATAAAGCCTCGAATTCTAGAAAACAGAAATATTCTATAATTATTCCTATTAGGAAAATAGTATATAGAAAGTGAATTTTATGTTGTGTTATCCTTATAGCTTACCTGAAATATTGCTGGAAATGTCTCTTGATTATATACAACGATGGATATTAAAATATGTATTGTAAAAATAAGCGTCTTACCTAACTCTCATAGATAACTCATGCCAAGACTTAATTAGGCAAAGGGAAAGATAGTCTAATCTTTAATCTAATAAAATAATTTAATAATTATATAGTAATACACAGTAATTAATATATAGCCACATGTTTGATTATCTGAAGGCAAATCTAACTTAATTGAGAGGCCATTAAATAAATTGAAAGCCTGCGATTCGACAATTGGACGACTCGAGGAGTCGGGAATTCATCAATTAATGAAAGATCAATGACAGCGAATCCTTTTGTATGTTACGTAAAGGATCTCACGCAGGGACATTTTCAATTGTGACAATTTCTCACTCCCCATGATGCAAACTATGCAATTAATCAAATTTTGTAAAGCTCTCAATATGACAAAAGTGGAATTAATGATATATGTGTGTACAATGAATGCCTCATGCCAAACCAAATGAAGAGGACCACTTGTAGAGGGCCAAGGGGAGTATCAAATATATATATATATATTTATATATGTGTGTATAAAAAGGGAATACAAAACGAAACTGAAAACTGAAAACTGAAAACAACAAATCATCAATTGACAAATCGATGCGCATCACTAAAAACTCATTATTCCAATAACAGGACACAGCAAGCCACATTCGGTCCGGTTCGGGCCTGGCCAGAACTCTCGGGCCAACGGGCTTGCACATAACCATCATCGGCTGTACACAGTCCAACCGTCCAACTGTCCAACTGTCCAACTGTCCCTCTGTCTGTATGTCTGTATGTCTGTCTGTCTGTCTATCTTACTGACTTCAACATCATCACCGCCCCCACCTCCACCTCCGCCTCCGCCTTGAGCTCCGGCAGGCAGTCCGGCAACATTTTCAAAATCGTCGCATTCGTCATCGTCATATCAGCCGCTCATCTTGTAGTTGAGTGCGAGAACAGTGGTCATTATCTGTTCAGATTTTGTTGCCTGCGTATTTGTGACGACAGACAGACAGCCAGACGGACAGACAGACAGACAGACAGACAGACAGACAGACAGATGGACAGACGGACGGACAGAGCAAAGGGCAGCTACAGCTGCGACAAGAAGAGAGTGAAACAATTTTGTTGCTGACTGCAATCATTGCCAGGATCAGGAACCTCAGCCGGGTCCACATATCGCATCAAGTGCTGGCAAGTGGAGTGAAGAGCAGGGCTAAATCCACTTTGCCTCATTCGTAATTTAGCAGGTTAATGGCTAAAAGAAGGCAGCCCAAACTGTAGCCGAAGTCGAGGCTGAGGCTGAGGCTGAGGCTGAGGCTGAAGCTGAGACTGAGGTTGAGGTTGAGGCTGAGGCTGAGGGCGACAGGCGTTGTCCAAAATGCTGGCCACAAGGAGCGAAATATGAAAAGGGAAGAAAAAAAAGAAACAAGAAGAAGAGCGAACTAGAAGTGAACAATGGTTGCGTTCTTGGCTCAATAAAAATGGCCTCAGACATTGCAGTCCAAGTCTGACTCCCAGTCAACAGCTCTCTCTCTCGCTCTCTCTCTCTCTCTGCTGGCCTGTCTGCGTCTCAGCTTAGTTTAGCTGGTCTGTCCATCTCTGTGGGGCCGTCTGGCAGCAGCAGCCTGTCCATCCATCTATCCATCGAGCGAGAGCAGCAGAGACGCGGCCACATACATTATTCCAATTCTGATGGTCATCATCTTTATCATTAACTTTTTGCCATCGACGATAATGCCCCCATGCCATGTGTACCGCAACGCCCCCGTTAAGCCGCCACCCCCTCCACCCGCCCCCTCTACACGCACACACACACACACACATACATACGCACGCACAGTGGAGTCGACAATGGCGCAGAGTGAATTAAAAATACGAAAATGAAAATAAATCATCATCAGAGACGCATGTCAAATTCATCTCTTGACTGCGTGCTCTGCGGCTGAGATTCAGATTGAGATTTGAGACTGAGACTGAGACTGAGGCTGGGACAGAGGCTGAGAATTGACTCTGTCCCTGTCTCACTCGCTGTCGCCGTCTCTGTCTGTCGGAATGTTGAGCTGTGTCATTCAAAATGTAACATGATAAAAATAATTAAGGCAACAGGCGCACAAACAACAACTACAACAACAACAACAACAACAGCAACACTGTTGATATATTAATATATGCAATATATAATATCTGAGTATGGAATTTAATAACGGACCTGCATAGTTGCACAGAGTGGAAGCGACTAGTAGATACCCTAAGCAGGCACACAATTAACACAAATGCTGCGCACTTTATGCAGCTGCTGTGCTTCTCCTTTTCAGCTGCATTCTTTGCATTTTATTTGTGCATTTCGCATGGCATAAATATGACACACAGATATGTATGTATGTAAACCAAAGCTTGTTTTAATTGCGAAAGAAATGGGTCAACTGTACCAAATAAATGAAATGTTTGCCTTAAGAGAAGCAGCATTCCAATTTTCATTTGAGATTTCTCGAGATAGAGCAAATATTAATTTCAAAATTAAATATATTTCACACTGCAATTTTTCTAGCTTATGTAGTTTCCAAGCTCTACATACAGCTGGAAAAAAGTACAGACGATCGACCCGTTATTCTTATCATTAAGATACATCCATTGAGATTGGGATAAAATGGTTTTGATTTAATGTAAAGGGTAGTTCGATGGCGATGTCTCTTATTTTCTTAGTTTAAGTATTAAAATAAACATTATCTAGTTTTTGAATAGGACGTATTACTCATAATATCATAAGTTACTGTAACATTCAACATTCAGAAGAAATCATCTTTGATATCATAAAGTATTCACGTAATCATTTAATTAATTTCAAGCGCTACAACTAACTGTATTATTAAGCAAACTGTTTTAAATAAATTTTATGATATCTGATATCTGATATATGATATGTGATAAGTAAAAGTGTTCTGTTGTAACATAACCGTAAATAGAATTGATGCCAGTCAACGAGAGTGTCAACTCGAATCAATCATTCGTAATGATGAAAATGAGAAGATTGTCGACCTTTGAACAATGTCGATAAACCTGTCGGGAAATGTGTGAAAAGCCGAATCGAAACGATTTAATCAATTGGAGAACAGCTTGTGTGTTTGGGCCACTCAAACCGAGAGACGTCCTTCTTAGATGTGTCAAACGTTTTATGTGGTAATTACCTGAACCCAATCTCCGATCTAACCAAATGTGACTCAAACCGATTTCCAACAAACTGAGCAACCTAATCGGCTTAGAGTCAGTAGCATTAAGCTGAAGCCGATGCTGAAGCCGATGCCGATGCCGAACTCGATGCCATTGTCAAAGAAAACATGTTGGAATTGTGTGCTGACAGCCGCACGACTGGATGATACCCTGTAAATGCAGCTGCATTATGATACATGTTTATTGCAACTTTAATTTGAAGGTTTGAATTTAACTTTTTGTTTTACTTTTCTGCAAATGTAATTTTTTATGTTTTTTTGTTTGTTTCGTTTTATTTTTTTTTAATCGTGCTTATAATTAAAATAACTATTAAAAAAAGCAACATAATTGGCTGTCAAACGATATATATGTCATTAAACTATCGTTTTTTACCTACGCAGCATACCCAACATGCATCGCTTTATGGCTGCAGGGTGTTAAAACTTGGCCATAACTATTTATTGTCAAGAAACGCGTCGCTCCATGGTTGACAGACGCTGGACAATGGGCAACCGTGTAATCAATCAAAATTAGTTGTGACTTAGAGCCCAGGCAAAGGCAGAGACAGAGGCACAGTAGTGCATATTGTGACAAACCGGGGCAGTGGTTCGAACCCCGCAGAAGCGCTCACTTAAGGCCACATACCAAATGTCGCTCGTTGGCTTTGCTAAGTACTCCATTCAAATTTCAATTATGAAACGACACACAAAGCTACCTGCAAGAGAACTAACTGTAATGGGGCTACACCTGCGTCGTATACGATTGTATGTGTGTGTGTGTGTGTATGTCGGAGAGATCTTAAAGTTCTAAAGCTTACTTAACTCAACTTCCAAAATAAGCCAAACAACATTCGATTCGTAATCTCAACTCTGAAGAAATAAATGCTTTTTATAGTACATTTGCTAAACTTAGTGTAAAAGGCAGCTAAAGGCGTGGCCAATTCCATAAAAGTCTGTCTGTCCAACTGTATTAACGCATCGATCTCAGAAGCTACAAAAAGTAGAGTTTTCAATTTAGATATATTTAATTTCTATGACAAATGAAGTTCAATTTAAAACATTTGTTTTTAATATATCGATAAAAATCGATCTTTTAACTGGGATATTAAGCCATTACTTATAGACCATAAGAAGAACATATCAGGTAAATGGGTTTTTGGGCTTCACTACAAAAGAGTAATTCCTAAACATTGATTTTATTATTGGATACTTCTGCAATAAAGTAAAACCGTTAAGCGAAGTATCACACATATAGGAAATAGCTCAATAGATGAGGCAATCTAAATAAGCAAAGCAAATCCGAAGTATAAGTAATATAAAAGACTAGTTGACCCATCTAATTGCCTTAGTCTAGTCAGTGAGGCAACTTCAGGTCACGCTCAAGGTCAAGCATTCATCATATAAATAAATAAATAAATATAACTAAATACCAATAATTAGAGCAACAAATTTTCCACTGTTTTCGAGTTGTTCTTTTTTTAATTTCTTTTGTCCAATATTTTCCGTTTTTTTTTTTGGGTCAATCTGTGCTGATTTTGTGATATAGCAAAGTGTGTGTGTGTGTGTGTGGCAATGCCTGCATGCTTATCCAGATGCAGATAAAGTCGACTGCGTCTCGCAACCAGCAATCAAGGCGCTTAATAACAAGCTCCAGCAGCCCCAACCCCCAGCCAACAGCCAAGAGCAGCCTCCCCTTTGCCTTCGCCTCCTCGTTCGTTCTGCTCTTCCTCCTCCCTCGCCGCAATCCCAAGTCCAAATCCAAATCCATGTCCAAGCCGCTGGGACACAACTGACAGCTGCGTGAGTAGCGATTCCCACAATTGCGAGCAAAACTTTTCCCTTTTGACTTTCGCACTTCAATGAATCCTCTTCAAGCAATCCTAACTGTTTCTTATCGCCCGGCAGATAATTTGGCGATGTGACTTACAGTGTAACATATAATAAACTCCATGTAGGAAGTATACTCTATTCCAAATGCTTAAGAGGAACACTGATAATATCTATAATCTGCTTGGTGATACGAATTGCAGCTTTAATTCTATAGTTTATTTTCTTTATTTTAAAATCTTTAAATATCCTCACATTTAGTTCGAAAAATAATTAATTAAAATTCCATATCTTATAGTAGGTTATGATATCTACAATATTTTGAATACTTTGAATAAACAGATGAATATGTTTGATCAGGAATATATAAACTATATAGATACAGCCTTAAGGTTCTACTTCAAATTGAAGATTTTATTACAACTCTCTAATAACCTCGCTATAAAAAGGATCTGGCTATCAAGGACAAACACACACACACACACACACATGTGATCCCAGCTTATGTTTGTGCATAAGTGTAGCCCTGTAGATACCCTATAATTTGATGCGTAGTCCGTTTTGTGAGGTCCTCTCATCAATGACCTTGCGTAATGCCAAATTGACAGCAGCTCCAAACAGCAGCACCAAATGACACACCAACAACAATAACAACAATCACACACACACACACACACACACTGTGAAACACACACAAATGAAGAGTCGTTAAAAAAAGATGGGGTTATAAAAAAAGGAAAACAAGAAAAGTTCTCAGGTAACCAATGGATTGGTTCAAGTTAGTGATTGCAGAGTTTAATAGCCGCATTATTACAGCCAAACAGATCCATGCAAAGACCATAAAAACAAGAAGTAAGAGTGTTTTAATCGGGTGTGCCCGATTAGTAGATGCCATAAGTCATTTAATGGAAACATAAGATACTTTAAAAAGTGAATCTGATCTATAAAATCAAGATCTTGCAGTCTGCAATGACAAACGAATCTCGAAATCGAAATAAAACTATGTGACTGATGTAGCGGAAAATAAAGACTGACTTCCAATGCGTATGGCATGTTAGAATATATATTTCAAGTTTCAAATCTGTGACTTGTCTAGTTCTCGAGATAAAAGAGTTCATACATATGGAGCATTAGAAACAGATCAAATGAAGGAATTCTTCGGCGTGTTGCAAGCCAATACACCCTTCTAAACCATTTTGAATGGGCTGAGGGTATAGAAAAATGAACTCTCCGCAGAGTCTGGCAGCACGTTCGAGTTTGAGGCCTTGCCCCAAACAACGGCAGCCGCATCGGGAGCCGCATAAAGCAGTTGTTGCAACTGCAACATTAATGCGCTGCAAGTTAATGAATATTGTGTTTCATAGCCAGCCGCAGCAGAAGGCCGAGTCGCCTTTAACAGCTACCGACTGGAATCCGTTTTGGCCCGGCTCAATAGTTTGAGAGAGACGGCGAGTGCGAGTACGAGTGCGAGTGCGACTGCGAGTGGAAGAGAGATGGAGAGATCTAAAAGCTGGCAGCTTGTGCTTATGCTTATAGATCGAATGAGCCGTGGAAGGTCGTGCACGGCATCAACGGATCGAGCAAGCGCCGTCTGCCACACCAAGCCGCTGCATGCCACAGCCAGTTGCAGCAAACAGTGTAGGCGTAATTGTTTTATGTTGCTCGCTTCCTCAGCGAGTGAGAAAGAGAGTGAGGTGGCAGGGGCAGGGGCAGGGGGCAGCATTGCGCCGGATCGAGTTCGGCACAAAAGTTACGAGCTGCTGCTGCTGCTGCTGCTGCTGCTTCTGCTGCTTCTGCTGCTGCTGCTGGTGGTAGCTGCTGCAGCTTCAGCCTGGGCTTGGCTTCGTTCCAGAAGCATGCAGCATGCCTTTTAAATTGGCCAAGCGTACCGCCTACCTGGCCTACCTGGCTGGCAGCGTGGCCAACGCCAACGCCAAAGCTGAAGCGTTGCAGCGAGCTGCACTTGACTCGCGCCGCATGCGGCATGCCGTATGCCGTATGCCGTATGCCGCATGCAACTTGCATCCAGTCCCTAAAACCCAATGAGCGCATTTTCAATTTTATGCTAATTAGTTTGGATTTGGCCAAAGATGCGACTGCGCCGAGGCGTTGGCCCAGGTGCCAGCGCAGCCATTCACCATAAAAGCGTACGCCTTCAACGGCGTCTTAACGTGGCCCAAAACCGTATGAATGAAACTGTGGCCCGCTAATAGGCCACAAGTTAAACGTCTTCTACTGATTGCCCGCCCCTTGCCACAAAATTCGAATTTCAATTGCTGCAATTGGCGAGGAATTTGGCTCAAATCGCCAAGCTTTACACATTGTGTTTTTTTTTTTTCGATTAGTGTCTTTAAGCATTGCTAAACACCTCTGATTGAATCAATCAGATGAAGACAATTGGGCCAAATGGACCCGCTGAGAAGGATCAATATATGAGGTTTTCACATTTGATTGATTCATTGTCATCCAGCAGAAAATTATGAAAAGATAGAAGGACTGAGAAAAAAATTGAGGGAGAGAGAGAGAAAGGAAGATATACATATATGGAAAAGATATTGATAGGGAAAGAAAGAGAGAGAGAGAGAGAGACAACTATCGACACAGAAAAAGAAAGAGAGAGAGAGAGAGAAGAAGAGAGAGAGAGAAGAAGAGAGAGAGAAAGAGAAAGAGAGAGACAGGCATAGAAATACAGAAAGGAACACCGAGAGACAAAAAGTAAGAAGAAGATAGAGCGAGAGGCCATGATAGAGTAAGAGATGAAGAAAGATAGAGACATATGACATAGACTTTCTTGGAAATTCCTAGCCAAAAAGAGCACTTTGCTCTATACAATACTAATAATCGATGCAAGGGGCATCTAAGACTTTCTTCAACTTATGAGAATCACATGGAGAGGCTTGCTTGATTTTGCTTATAGCTGTAAAGTGTCCTTATCACAATATTAAATTTCCCATTTAAGTAATATTGAAAATCAAATAAGTACTACTAACTATTCAACTGTAACTGGATAAGAAATTTGCAACCAGTTTATAGTATAACATGTTTTATATAGATCGAAATACTTCGCTCACTTAATTAAATGCGATTGTGGGACTTAACTTCACAATATTGCGTATGAAAACGATGAAGAATACATTTCCTGAGAATGCAGACCATATTGCCTATAGAAATGAAGAAGAAGAATACATTTCCTGAGAATACAGACCATATTGCGCTGAAAGGCCCAAAGCAATTGCAAAGAACGTTAATTGAACCCAATGAAAATTATGGACAAGCAAATTTTCCCACAGATTGCCAAAGGTTTAACGATACTTTTTTATTCACTCAATTTGGTTGCTGCTGCCGCTGTTGTTGTTGTTGTTACTGTTGTTGCTGTTGTTGCTGTTGTTGTTTTGCTTTTTTGAACGTAATGAGCCTTTAAGTCAAACGTAGACCTGACAGCTCGAATGGCTTAAACGTAGCACAGAAGCTGCAACTAACCACAAATCACAATAACACCCAAGCCTGATCTGCAGCCCAAAAACCGATGGTATGGGATGTGGACGGGAACGCATAATCATTATCACTCAAATTGGGGGCTATACACACACACACACACACACAAACATGTGTATACGTAAGTGTGTGTGTGTGTGTGTGTGTGCCATGCCTGGGCCAAAGACCAATTATATATCGAAAGCCAAAGCCAAAGACGAGACTGAGAGAATATGATCAGCATATTCGTATGCATATGAGATGGTCTCTGCGATCCCGGCACTTAAACGCTCCACAACCATGAAAATGGGCAGGTCCAGCATCGAAAATCCCAATTCGAGTACCGTAACTTAAGCCCATGAATTAAGCGCGGCCACAGCACATGATGAGAACCAAGCTGAAAAGCCAAAACCCAAAGCTAAAGCCAAAGCCAAAGCCAAAGCCGAAGCCGAAGCTGAAGCTGGAGCTAAAGCTGAAATGGAATCAATGTCCAAAGACGATGACCACCACGATTCCATAATGTGGGATTCAAATTTTGCACACATGTGTGTTCCAGTCTCTCTGTGTGTGTGCGTGTGTGTGAGGTGGAGATAAGTTTATAGCTTAGTTGTTAAGTGGAGTTCTGGAGGCGAACATAGACCAGCGCCTCGAGCCTAATAAGCGAGATTAGCCTCCAGCCACAATTTTGTGCCCGTAAGCAAAATTATGGCCCACAGCCGCAGAAGCTTTCAGCAATGGTTTTGGCTCTTTCTTAAGTGTTAATATCATATCATCGCCTGGATAAACCACGGATAACGGATAACGGATAACGGTTAAATACTTCTTGGAGCGCAGGCATGGCTTTTCCTTAAGATTTATTTTCATATGTTTTATAATTATTATAAAACAAGTTAATTAAGAAGTGCACGTAATTATTTTAAAAACTTTTAATATCGTATATAAATTATATAATATAAATCTTGACATATGCTGTTGTTGACTGCCTTTCTATGCAACTCTCATAAATGTAAGTAACTATATTAGCAATCATTTAACGATTAATTTAAGTTAAACTAGAACTCCTAGAAAAGAGATTAAAAAAATCAATACCTCTTTTTCCTACTTCTCTCTGCTTCTTTTTTCTTTGTATTTCTTTTTCAGACCTTCTTTCTCCCGAACTACACATCCGCAAATTATATTTCTTGTGTTATTTTATTATTACTTACTATACATAATAATAGATTTTGAAAGATTCAAACGAAGATTAATATTTATTTGAAATAGTTTATGGATTAAATTTAAATTGAATAATGTCAAAGCCGTTAATATCTAGTTCTCCCACCATAATCGCATTCAACAACCATTTAGAAGCTTTGAAGCTAACGCCTTAGCGCAAGCACAAACCGTGCTATCCCCATCTTGTGGACTGCTTTTGCAACTGCCGTTAAGCGAAGACACACACTCGCGGGCGCTTTAAAGCGACACGTTAGCCAAGACACGAACAGTGCACAAATTGAACGTAACGCGTTACTCACACAACGACGGGCTGACCTATCTTAACGAATCAACAAAACTGAACGAAACGTAGCGGCTGTAAGTTAACAGGCTAGTTGTCAGATTCAAAATACATGCGACTTTCGTGGCGAGCGGACGTGTTTTTTTTGTTGTTTTAATTTTGTTGCTTGTGCCTAAGTACTCGACACTGAGTACACGCTTAGTGCGCGTCGTAGATTGTGTTTATTGTTGTGAGTACTACTGCAGGCTGCTGCTGTTGTTGTTGTTAGTGTTGTTGTAGTTTTGGTAATTGCCTGCCACACACACACACACACACAGAAACACGCACAGCTAGAGTCAGTCATGAGTTGGAATCGGTACGCGCGACCGTGTGTGTGACTGTTTGTTTGTATCTGCAACTGCTGCATCTGTATTGTTCCAACCGACGTGCGCAACGTATATTTTCGTTACGGTAATATTCGTACATATTGAACTATATTTCTTACATTTTTTTTTTGTAGTTGTTTTATTTTTTTTTTTTGTAGTCATGAAATGTTATTAGAAATTGACGACAAGACACGCCAAATTAATAACACAACCCAGTCGTGCTTTGTGTATTTGTGTGTGTGAATATGTATGTGTGTGTGTGTGTGTGTGAAGTGTAGCCGTTGCTGCAGCCGTGCATCCGCAGCAGCGGCTGTGCTTAAGCAAGAGTTTGAACGAGACCAAGTTGGATGATTCTTATTGGATTGTTGTGGTTGTTGTTGCTTTTGCTGCTGCCGCTGTTGCTTTTGCTGCTGCCGCTGTTGCTGTTGCGTTGCCGGTGAATGAACCCAACCGAAAAAAAAACGCACAACAAACGTACGCGACGCTTATGTACGTGTGCATGTGTGTGTGTGCGTGTGTGTGTGTCTCTGTGACCACAAAATGGTGGTAGAAGGTAGAAGCATTAAACATTTCTCGAAATATTAACCCAACTGTGCACAACGGCATAAAGCCTCAAACAACAACACCAACAACAACAATAGCAATAACAACAGCAACAATAGCAACAACAACGAAAGGGAAGTAAGAAAAAGCCAAACGAGCAAAAGCGTCCGCCGTTTTGTTTAATGTCTTTTTCACAGTTGCTTTTTGTTGTTCAACTCCTAAAATTGCCGCAACAACAGCAACAACGATAACAGCAGCAGCAGCAGCAGCAGCAGCAACAATTATCATTTACATACTATCTCTCCAATTAGAATGCACACACATACACACACGCACACTTTGGTATTTGTTATCTTATCAGCTTTAATCTTTTGCAATCTGTTAACAACGAAAAAAAAAAATATATACAAAAAGCAACAACAAAAACAGCTGCCATTGAAATTGACTGACTAACTAAAGCTGTTATATATGCATACACATATATGGCACACACGAATATAGGTGTGTGTGTGTGTGAATTTACATAGCTGCATGCTACATGCATTACTCAGAGCTTTTTTGCGTGTGCCATATCCGATAGCCGATACCGGTTTAAGGTCTTAAGGATTCGCAACTCGCAACTCGATTCGCAGAAAGCGGGGTGCGCCAAAAAGCGCTCTCTGCCCTCTTCCATCTCTTCTCCATCTTCTCCTTTTGCTCGGCTCGGCTTCTTCTTTCGCTCAGTCAGTGCTGGCAAAGTGGAAGCCAGTTCTAGCGGTTGTTAGATTTTGATGCAATTCTAACTAAATAATCTAAGGAGAAGGAAGTATGAATTTGACACGTCATTATTTTCAATTTACAATAGGTAAATTAGATAATTATTATTATTTAGTAATTAACAGTACACTCATTTTTATAAATAATACTACAAGTATTGTTGTAGCATCACATATAGATATAATTATATATATCACGTATGCATAGTATCACGATACAAACAATAATAATATGATTGTTGTCAACAAGATTGAAGATATTTTTAAATGTGATTTGTTCAGCTAGTAAACGCTTTTTAATCAATATTCGTTAAACGTATAGCCCTGTTTGTCTATACAATTGATTATTTTTTCCTTTGTTTAAGGTCGTTTTCTTTATCAAGCAAAATTTACAGTTGTGTTTTATCATAATACAAAAAATAGGGCAACAATTGATAAACAGACAAAATAGCCAACTTTATAGCTAAATATCAGGATATATTCAAGTAATATAAGTCAAAATATGAGATATATAAGATATACATAAAAGTAAATATATTTGAAAAATAAGTAAACAAAAAAGAAAAAAGCAACTGCATTTATTTAACACACAAAAAGCCAAATTTAGGCCGGCAAAAAGGCTAAATAGGCATCACTGGCCGTCTGTTAGCACGCCGCACACGAAACAGTTAAAAAGTAAAAAAAAAAAAAGACAAAAACAAAAAGTCGAGGCTTAAATTAAAGTTCACCGTCACATGAGAGTTGGGTGTGTGAACACAGCTGTACTGAGAGTTGCGTTCACACTGGTTCCAAATTGAAGTACTACAGTACTACAGACTACAGTACTACGAATCGAAATGCCACGGAACGCTATCGCATTGTCAAGGTGAATCTGCTGTGTAATCTAAGTGCTGCATACTTACCTATGTATGTGTGTGTGTGTGTGTGTATGTAGATATGCCGAATACAACAATTATGATTTATGGGCAGCATATACATACATATGTACATATTTAAATATATGTATAATTATTTATGCAAACACATACATATGTATGTACATGTATATAAAGGTGTATATGGTTAAATTTACAGTGCTCTTCAGTTACATAGAAGTGTGCACATAAATTTTGACAAAAAGCAAAAGTCACACACAGCGTTTTTATTTTTTTCTTTTGCCTGCCGTTTTTTTTTTTACCTCCATTGTTTAGCTTTTTGTTACTTCTGGAAAACTTGCATAATTGCGAAGCTAAGCAGTAGGTAAATGCGAAACAAAAATAAAATAATAATAATAATAAAAAAGAAATGTACAAGCGCACAAAATCAAATAATAACCCAGCCGCCTCTTTTGTATGTATGAATGTATATTTATGTAATCAGCGGGACACAGCTTTGTATGTATGTATGTGTATGTATGGGTGTGTGTGTGTAGTTTGTATAAATTGGTGTATGGGCGGCTGCTGTAATCATTCGTAATCATTTAAGCCGGCGCCCAGAGGCAGCAGCCAAAACATACACACACACACGCATACATATAGTACGTATATATTTATATTTTTATATGTGTGTGTGATTATAATGATATATGGCACACAAAACGCTGTGTGCAAGCATCTGTGTAATCGCAATTGTCCGCTACGCGATATCCGACTACCCACTATATATGTTTGTATGTATATATGCAACTTATATATAAATATGTATGTATGTATGTATATCATATAGTACATACGATACCTAAAAGGCAGACAGAGTTCAGCCGGAGGCACTTTATAAAGCTGGGTTAGTAGTTCACCTGTTGATTGCATTGCTGGTCGCGACCGCACAGTGAGTGAAATTTGATACACACACATTCACACACACACACACACACACACTGAATTATCAATTTAACGGCGCTTTTGCAACTGCACAATTGCACAAGCTGTGCATTCACAAAAGAGAAACAATAATGAAGAGGGAGGTGGAGGTAGGGAGGTTGGTGGATAGAGAGAGGTGGGGAGGGGGTGTGTGAGCGAGCAAGACTCATCAACTTTAACCCTAGCTAAAGTTAGGCAGAGTTGTTCGTGACGTCACGCACGGTGAGGCAAGGCCAGCCAGTGGCAGATAAGAAAAACGAAAACAGCCAAAGAAAAGTTTTCATAGATAATGAGATACCTGGAATTACAAAAAATAGTAAATAAAACAAACTTTTTCGATCTATGTATTTAGTTCAATGTTAAAGCATTTCGATGTTGATTAGATTTCTAGAAATAATGTCTGAATAATATTTGACGAAGATAACTGAGCAACAAGAACTTTACTTTTGATCGATGATATGGCAGATATAATATGATATAGTCTTTCGATTTGAATAATTGCAGTATGCTAAATTAATGGAAGTAGGAATAACTATGACTCGACTAAGAAATCATATATATGTACAATATATAACAGATTAGTAACGGCCTTTTAAAGATTACATTTGGCAGTACAGTGGCCACCCGATGACGTGACCAGCTGGATGGAAGCTAATCACTGAAATGGCTCCATTTATGGTGCGGTCATTAAATCAATCAATATCACAACTTGGCACTAAGCTTCAAGACATTCAAAACGTTCTAACTTTGATGGGCCTATGACATTGTCACGAATCTCTCAAAGTCACAATTGATGTGATATATGTTCAGCTTACAGCGAAGCACAGTGGCACGAAACCCTCCAAAACAGCTTCCAATACGAAAGATTCAATAACAATTTAAATATTGTTGAAATTTTGTTACAAATATTGAATAAGCTTTGATTGGGCATTCAGCTATAATACATATCCAAATTATACTCGTAATACCCATTAGAGTTTTATGGTTCCACTCTTTAGTTTAAGCCCCAAAAATAACTATCAGGTAAATGCCGCATTCCGCACGTTTCTTAAATGGAACGTAAATAAGTACAATGAATATTTTTTCGTTTTTATGCATTATTCAACACTGGTCGTAATTGTAACTGCCCTATTATGCTTATAATCGACTCTTATAATACAATTTAAAAATACACTTAAGGCCATTTTCTCAGTCTATTTATGCAAATTGCAATAGATAAAAAAGTTTTTCAAGTAGATTCTCAATTGAACTTAATTAAAAATTGCATCGAATGCAATGCAAATGTCTGAGAATTTCTTAGAAACCTATTTACCTAGTTACATATACACACTCTATCATTTAGGTAAAGCCTATAGCTAGTTTTTACTGGAGGTAGTTACGAACAAGTTTGAGATTTAAACGCAATTTCTTTGTAATTCGGTTTCCAACAGATAAATCTATATATGAGGGGTTTCTTTCCAAACTTATGAGTTTCGTCTATTTGTACAATTTGCAATGCGAGTGTTCGTAAACAACGAGAATAATTGAATTGCATTCTCGAAGTATGCAAAATTCATTTCGACTGTTTGTCTGGGGCTTCGTTTCGTAATTCCAGTCTCGATTTTCTTTGAGTTTAGCAAATCGAATTACCTAAACAATATTCGAAGACGGTTTCATTCATAGCTCCCAATTCCAAATGCAAACACACACACACATCCACATTATACCCATTGCATGCAGCTCGAATTACCACTGTAGTGTGGCCGCCAGCGAGTCTCCACTGTATTAGTTAGCCGAGTGCAACGAGAAATTATTAGTGGGTCAATCTCGGTGGCGTCATCCTTAAACAATTAATCGATGCCAAGAAGTCGATATTAGAGTTAAGTAATCGCAATTGCTTTAAATTTGCTATACTTATACACATACATACATACCTACATATATGTATGTATAAATACGTATATAGTCGGCTAGAATATTGGATTGTAAGGTCAACAGATGACGTATGCACAATAAGCAATTAAAGATTCATTCGACTCAGTGCACAGATTGCCCAGCGGGGACGCCCAGAGACCAAAACATATGCATATCATTATAAATATGACTAGCAAGCAAGCCACTGCTCGACAAGCAGACACCCTGTAATTGTCTGCTTAACTTGTTTACAGCAAACGAAATGTTAAAGGTATTTTATTTGATATAATATACTCTGACTATGTCCATTTTAAGTATTTACAGGGTGTAGCAAAAGCTATATGTATAGTTAATATCATACTTAATTAGTAAAACATATAAAATTATTTATTTTTGCCTAGAAATTTCTTAGACGATATCCATTAGCCATTTTAATTGTTTACAGGGTATAATTTATTATTTATATCATAACTCATTTACAGAAGAGTTTAAGGAAATAAACTTCTGACGATCTCAAACAGAGAAATTCAAATAAGTACAGGGTATTTCAAGTCTAACAATAATCTAAAATCAATCAAAAATGCCGAAAACAATAACTGCCATTGATTATCGCGTGTACAGAAACTTCTTTAAAGATCTCTAAATGATTACAGGGTATTTTAGAAATAAAAGTATGCTTAATCAATCAAAAATATAAACAAAATAATTCACATATAATATTGTATATATACATATATAGACTTCCCTAGCATGCTTACATGCATGGTTACAGGGTATAGCAAAGTAGAGCATAGCTTGTGTAGCAGAGATGAAGCATATCTTGGGCATTTCTTGGGCATGCCTCGTAAATAAAAAACGAAGGAAAACACTTGAGCCGGCTGGACGCTTAAGAAGCAATGAGAACTGCGCGAACGGAGATCAAACAAAACGAACAAAGCCACAAAAAGCAAACGGAAACTGAGAGGCCAAGATACTTGGACAGCCAAGAGATACATTCGAAAGATACGAAGATATTGAGATACTTGAAAGTGTTGCGCAATTTATGGTGCGTGCGTACTACAAGCTCGCAGATAGATTTGTGTATGCATGTGTGTGTGTGTGTGTGTGTGTGTGTGTGTGTGTGTGTGTGTGTATGTGTGTACAAAGTTGATAAAGTACGCATTGTGCGTACAACACGTAATCACGAAGTTTTTGCCGACTCCAAATTGAATTTCACATCCAATTGGATTGAATACCCTGCACCGGTTCCAATTGGCAGCCCAGTCACGAGCGCTCAACAAGCATCGAGCTTCTAATCAGAGCCACGAGCCAGAGATACAGAAATACTAGAGACAAAAATTCTACAAGTGCTTTGAATTGCTTTTGCTTTTGCCTCTGCTTCTGCTTCTGCTTTTTCTTTTGCTTTTGCTTTTCCCATTCTAAGTAAAACTTGGCCTTGCGTTAAATCCAGCTCGGCTTTATGAAAGTTTATGGGGATCAACTAACGTTTCAAAATTTTGAGGAAACGAAAACCGGTTTTCTAAATGCGTTCCGTGCTTAACTCTGAAGTTCACTTCAGCAATTTCTTAAAACGGCAACAGAAAAAAAATAACAAATAAAATAAATAAAAAAAAAAAACATAGCCAAGACTGCTACGATTTGCTATTAGGTACATCACTAATTATACCCTGTAAGTGCAATAAAAGCGACTAGGCATAAAATGCTTATAATAACTTTTTATGAATGTCTAATGAGACATCAATTTGCTATTAGGTACATCCCTAATTATACCCTGTACAAAATTAGAGATGCCGAAATGCAATAAAGCATGCAGGGTATTGATTTATTATTATACGTTTTTATGAGCACTATTTTTAATTTGATTAGAGCTAACACTAATTATACTCTGTACAAACCTTGAGATGCCATTTTGTAAATGCTTTCTTGCATGCAGGGTATACTTAACTTTGTATAGCTTTTTATTTTGATTAGGTATATCACTTATTATACCCTGTACAATTTAGCCTTATTGTAAATACAATGCCACAAGCAGGGCATAGAAGAACTTTTTTTACATTCTGAATATTCTTTGTTTGATACTCGATGATCTTTAAAATCGCAAAATATCCCTACTATTTTTTATGATATATATTTTTGTTTATTTTTGTTATGCTTTCTTGAACCGTTTTTGTAACAACACAACACAACACAAATTTGTTAGAGATCGTTAAGTTAAAGCGGGGTATCTGCCAGCCGGTCAGCGTTAGGCGTTGCACACATACAAAGCTGCAGCTCGTATCGGCCAACCGAAACGGGATTTACCTCTTTCGCAAACAATAACAACAACACAGAGTAAAGAGGAACACAAAAACATAATTATCGATCGATCGAGAGGGAGGGATGGAGGAAGGGAAGGAGGGAAGGAGGGAAGGAGGGAGGGGGGAAGCGTCGCTCAGCTGGCGCTATATCCAGATATGGGTTTAATGGTCAGCTCAACGCCCCAGCAAGGTTTTCGCTCAGTTTTTGCATTATGCACAAGCTACAAGGCATGCGAAAAGGCCGACTAGCCTGTAGGCACAAATCTAACTTAAAGGGTATATCGGTTATAGCTGTTCAGTTGGAGAATTAAACATTTGATCGCTAGAGTTTTATTTGATTTGAGCTTTAAGTTTTTTTATTTTAAGTTTTTTTAAAGCTAGAAACCTGAAATATAAAAGTTGACAAAATTATACAGTTACAGATCGGAATATCTATATTTTGCACAGTTTATATATATATATATGTTTTTGGTGAATCCATAGTTTCTACACAATCAAATAATTTATTGAAGAGTTCATCCAGCCCGATTAAGTATTACAATTACAACGGGACTATACAGAGAAAAGGAATTGTACGGAGTATACAATGTCCACAAATATTATGGACTGTACGGAGTAAAGAGATTGTATGGAGAATACGGAATATACAGAGTAAAGGGTTTGTGTGGAGAACATGATATATACAACTTGTACTGAGTTTATGGACTGTACAGAGTTAAGGGATTGTACGGAGAATACAATTTTTACAACTTCTACGGAGTATATGGACTGCACAGAGTAAATCGATTGTACGGAATATATGGACAGTAGGGAGTAAAGGGATCGAGTGTACGGTATGTACAAGCTAGTATAATATGGATTATACGGAGTTAGCCGGGTGTACTAGGTAATAGGTAATGTACTATCCGTACGGTTTATGCGGATTATACGGCTCGCACAGTCCGTAGAGAATGTAAGGAATATATGTAAGTCACACGCATAGTAAAGGGACTGTAGGGAATATGCGGCGCAGACGAGTTGCATGGACTGTACGTAGTACGAGTGTAAAAAGTGGACGCAAGGTACGGCCGGGCATGTGTTTGCCGTTATTGAGGTCGATTGCTCATTTATCGTCAATGTCAGTCATCGGTTTCTCGGGCCGGCGCATGTTTTGTTGTCTTACACATTCCCTTGCCTGTGTTTTGTTTACACATTCACGTTTGGGGGTGGGGGCTGCTTTTTTACTAGAGCAGAGCCAAGTGCAGCGGCTAAAAGCTGGCCAAGATCTGGGCGAGGATTGCTACTCCAAAATGAATGAAGAAGAAGAAGAAAAGAATAATAACAATTTAGGTGTTGCCCAATACAAACAGCTGGGTTTTGGCCATTTGCAACTGGCTATAAACACGCAATTAGCGTTAGAAATATGTTTATACACACACACACACACACACACACATACTTTACAGTGCAGCCAATCGATAAGTTTTGTCTAGACTCCATAGATTCATTTCCCTATCTATAGATACTTCCTCTTTTGGCAGCAATTTATCCTGCAGCTTGGCTAAGATTTCTATCTTAGTGTATGTGTCTGTGCGTGTGTGTGTGTGTGTAACTGCAAATTGTCGCATAAATCTTGGTAGGCCGCTTTGTCTGGGACTTTGCGGCGCCGTCTCGAATCTATAAATTATTCCCTTTATCGACCTAAACATAAATGCAAAATAAGAAAAATTTGTATTCAAATGTAAAGTTCACAATTGCTCCAACTTTATTTTACTGTTATGAATGCAGTTAACACCTGCTCAGGTGCTCAAAATTTTCGACACACACAAAAATATAAATTTTATATTTTCAACCTGATTGATTATACGAATTGATGTTTGTATATATGTATATCTATACGGAAAGATGAAGAACACTTAAGACTTGATTACAGGGTATGTGGCAAGTCTCTTTTTTGTTGTTGCACGCAATTAGTGGAAAAAACAACAATAGCTGGAAGTTCTTATTGAGTACATCTGTGAATTGTTTTTATGAGCAAACAATGCTATATATTTACCGTTGTACTCACACAAAAATTCCAAATTTCTAAATATAACCATGTTTAATAACCCCAAAATCGAATCGGAATAAATGGATGAAACCGGAATGGGAAAAACGGCACAAATTTCAAGAACAATTCCAATTGCATTTCTAATCCACAAACACTTCTTGCCTATGGCTATTTATATATATATACATATATATATATATATGTGTATACTTAGTCTGTACATATATTGCTTGGTTCGCAGTTTGTCGGGGGATGTTAATCAATAGACAGTGAAGCAGGGGTGGATTGCATATAAGGTAAGGGTGGTGAATGTTGACCCCGCGCTAATGTTCCAACAATTTCTCCAACTAAAGTTGAAATTTTTACCGAGGGGTTGCATTTTTATGTGATTTCCCAAGGTTTTCTTTTGACTTCTTTTCCACACATACACTCTACTATATGTGTATGTATATATGTATACTTACAGTTATCGAAATATGGGGAACACCTGTCCCGGTTGCATTTTATGACTATTTGTCTAGCTTATACTGAAAACTTTTCCTCTTAATCATTGAGCTTATGAAAGAACAGAGGTTATGTAAATATATATACTGGATCTGAAAGAACAGAGGTTATGTAAATATATACTGCATATGTTTACGTATTATCGAACAATTTGTTTGTTTGTTTGCTTGTAAAACACTTCAAAAGCTAAACACACAGAATTGTTTGTTCCTTTGTTCCTTTCTCTGCGATTTTCAATTTGTTGTTGTTTTTTTCTTCTTCATTTTTCAAGTCTTTAGCTGTTTTTCCATATGGAATGGTTCTTAATCAAATTGTACAAAATTAATCTTCCCTCCTATTCCCTCTTCCTTAGTCCTACGGTCTCTTCCTCTTCTGTAATTCCAATTAATCTTCTAATTTATGTTATTAATCAATCAAAACTAGCCCCACTCTTCTTCTTACCTCTCAGATAGGAATACCTGTATTCTAAAGATTATTTGAGTCTAGCAAAACTTAAAACTTATCCGCCTCTCTATGCGATTTTCATCAATTTAAGCACAACTAGTCCTTAGTCCTAAGCTCTCTTACTCTTCATTTAACTTATTCGACTTGACTTAAGGCAAGTGATATTTAAGCAAACAACTCGATACTATTTTCTCTGAGTGTAATCACTATATAGAAATAGATTAGCGACTGCTTCGAGTCTTCGAGTCTTCGTGTCGGCTTTTGTGCGGCTTTCAATTTGCAATCGGCTGGCGATTTCATGAGACAGACACTAAATGCGCAGCTACTCGTATCAAGGTGCACCAGATACTAACTGAAAAGCAAAAAGAAAAAAATAATTTTAAATAATGTATCTATAAGTCGGTCAGATTTGCATGCAAATTGGATGCAATGGGGCTTACAAATTGCCGCCAGCTGGTTAGCAGCTGCCTTAAACAATTGTCAACAACGTCGTTAAATATGGGTGAAAAATATTGATTACATTGGTAAACGAGGCGCAAGCAAGCCCATTTATGCTACATACACACAGATACAAATAGGTATATATGCATATATACATATGGATATTACATACACACATAGATCGTAATTCTGCATTCGTTTAACCATATGCGCATTTCATTACCGCATTACAAAAGGTACGAGCAAAAGATTAGCTATCAAGTGACCCAAATACACACACACACACACACACACACACACACACCCATAGAAAAAACCAACCATATATTTATATATGTACTATAAATATATATATGCAGAATATTGAGTTCATCTATGGCTGAGCCGGAAGAAATAATAATTTAGAAATTTGCCTCGCATTGCATATTTTTCTTCTCTTTTCTTCGCAATTTCGAATTTCTTTCTTTTTTTTCGAATTATGCAAGAAAACAAATGCAAATAGAAAAAAAAACGCACAGATGTGTTAGCCAAAATTCACATTTGAGGTCAAATGCTTCAACGAGCCTCACAATATAAAATAGTGGTCAAGCATCATGCATTTTCCTAGATTTTCCGAATATTTTCTGCAGTTTTTCTTACCTGCCTTAAAGGCATATGGCAGAAGCCAAACACAGATTTCCCTTTGCTTTGCTTGGTTTTTCTCGCCTCTTAACACATTTTTTTCTGTCCATCTTCTACATATGGCAGATCGTTTCACAAGTCTCAGAAAATTCGCACTTAGAATAAAAGTTTGTTCCACATTTTGCAAGGTAGATCAATAGAACAGTAAAATAGATCGAAATTTAATAATCTATAAATATTGATTAGATATAGAATATATGCATATCAAAAATAAATCTTTATATTTTACTTTTATCAGCTTTTTTTCAATATTCATTGACCTACTAAAAATCAGCACAAAAAAACATTTTCAAAATTTGGAAAAATATCAGTAATATCTATAAGTCGTAACGCCTTTTGTAATACAATATAATTGAAAGTATCCCTAAGTTTTCTAACTTAAGATCTAGGCTTAATCTAATTGATCTTTTTTTTGTAATCTTTGATTTGCAGATAGAGAATTCACTATGTTTGGGGCGTTACATAACGCCTAATGGGGGGCACAGCATAAGGAATATAAATTGCAAGTATGCTTTAATATAATATATTATAAGATATATCCAATATATATGTATATGTATCTTCTATCAGATTTCTTCGTGCGGTTTATTGCCAACAATCTCAATGGTGGGCGGATATACAAAACTGATTTCCAACTATCTTCCACTCCAAATCCCTACGTACTCCCCCCAGTTTCCCCTAGCCGAGCGATATAGAAAAACATGTCTGAGACAATTGCCAGCGAGCGTAACGCCCAGGCAATTGGAACACTAAGCGATAACATTGAGGTTATCCACGACATTGTCGATGCCAAATTATTGGATGAGAAGTGCAAGTCATTCAACGATTATATCGTCAACGATGAGGAACCATTGAAAATAGTCGAGATCTGCGACCAGCCGGAGAATATTACAAACACAATATCGGACAACGATAAGGAAAAGGACAAGGACAAAGACAAAGGCAAGGACAAGGACAAGGACAAGGACAAGGATAAAGATAAGGATAAGGATAAGGATAAGGATAAGGATAAGGCCAAAAAGTGTGTCACATTCAATCCGAACGACGAGAAGATACGAAAGTTTACCACGGGCGAGCCGATCGTTGATCAACAGAATCCCTTTAAGAATGGTCATATAGGTGGAAGCGAGAAGAGGAAGACGCCTCCGCCCGTGCCCACCAAGCGTTCGACGTTGAGTGTGCGCAAAACGGTTACGCAACAGTTGCGCGAGCGGGAACGGGAAAAGGAAAAGGAGCGCGAAAAGCTGAAGGAGCGCGAACTGGAGGAGAAAAGCTTGAAGGACAAGGAACGGGAACAGCTGAAGAACGAGACGAATATACGAAAAAAGAATGCCAGTAAAGCTAATCTGGGTGCTGACGATTATATAACCACGGAGGAGGTGCTCAAGCAGTCCAAGTATGTAAAGACGTATATTAAAAATCCGGATGCATATTTTGTATACGATCCCACGGTGCTCGCACGTCTGAAATTCGAGGAGCTGCGCGACATATCCGGCAAGAATCCGAAGCGTAAACAAATTGTGAATGCGCAAACGGCGAATCGATCGAGGGAATCGAAAGCCCAGACGAAGCTTGCGAAGAATCTAGAGGCTAACGGTAAACCGAAGATACAAACATTTAAGAAGTGCTCGAAACCAAATTATCCGGAATTGGCCAATTTGAAGATACGGACGGGCATTGCCGATTCCAACGGTGATTTCTTCAATCCCGCCGAAGTGACGAAAAATGCCAAAAAGTTCGACGAGCGGGTGAAGAAGCTGCAAATAAGCTCCGACGACGATCTGGACGAGATTGACGGACCGCTGACCAAAAGCGAGTCCAGCGACGAGCTCAACCAGCCCACCAGTGCCGAGGAGCCGCAAACCGAGCCGCAGGACACGCATCCGAAGGAAAACGAAGCCAATATGACAACCCACAACGGCAATGCGCCCGGCACCTTCACCAACACCATCAGCTCGGAGGAGTTCCAGGCCTATCTGGAGCGCAAGGGTCTCGCCCTGATGCCCAAGCGTGTGATCAATGGACCGACGGCGACGCCGACGCTGACGCCGATGTCGATGTCGACTGCGAAGCCAACGCCGACGGCGCCAGCGCAAACGGTTGAGGAACGACGGCAGCAGGTGGCCGAATCTCTGGCTGCTCTGCGCAAGAGCAGCACCAAGAAGCTAACGGTACTCCAGCGTCTGTCGAACAGCCTGTTTGCGACGCGTCGCAAAACGACGCCCAAGGCTGCGATCCCAATGCCGCGGACGATTTACGGCAGCGATGCCGATGACCAGAAGAAATTCAATACGCCGGCGGAGATGCGACGGATTCTGCTCGAGAGCCAGCCGAATGGCCAATCGAGGCAGGAGTTGGTCGCGCAGCCACGTGCCGCTGCCCGTGCCAGCGAGTTGCATAAAGGTGCGCCAGCTTGGCGCCCGGAGGCGGCGCCGCTGCAGCGCAGCCTGGAACGCCAGAGCCTGATACCCAGACGCGTCTCGCCCGACGGTCAGGCCAGCCGCTTTAATCGTTCCGCATCCATGGATCGCAATCAAATTAGGCTGAATGGCCAGCGGCCAACGATGAGTCGATTAGAGAGCGTCGGCCAGCGGCGATCCTATGTGGCGTCCTCTGGGTCCGGCGATGAGCCCAGCAGCTATCCGGCGGCCACATCGACGCCACTCAGAAAGCCGTCCGGCGAGCCAGCCGGAAGCCATCACAATGAATGGGAGCAGCTGCGGGCCATCAAGGAGGTGACCGATCGCCAGCTCTACCACAAGGTCATCCAGCAGCAGCAGCATCAACAACAGCAACAACAACAGCAGCAGCAGGAGGAGGAGAACATTTATGAGCATCTGCAGTCGAATCAGCTGCTGGGAGCTGGACAGACGGGAAATTTTGTGCGCGGCTCGGTGCAGCGGAACACGTTCTCCGGCATCAGCGGACGCAATCGTCAGCTGATATTGATGACGCCAACAGCGGCGCCAACGCCAGCGCCGGCCAAGCAGCAGTTGCTGCAACAGCAGCCGGCGCGCTGCCAGAGCGTACTCGACGAGCTGATCTCGCCCAGCAATCAGGGAATGCGCCGTGGCTACGAGAGCGAGAACGAGACGCCGGTGGTGCTGAGGCGCAAGGAATCGAGCGGCGTGCGTCGCATTGGCGGACTGTTGACGCGCGAGGAGATTCTCGAGAAGGTGAAGGACTTCTGCCGCAAGTCCATCAATCGGACGCCGCTGCCCGCGGCCAAGATGCAGCCCATATATGAGCGCCACAACAACAACAACAACAATAACAATAACATTAACTGCGCGGACATCTCGCCGGTGTCCTACGCCTCCGTGGAGACCCACAAGCGCCCCGCCTCCCAGCTGAGTGCGAGGCCACAACTGCCGCTCCGGGTGCAGAGCTTGCCACGGTCCAGCTATGCGCCGGTCGCTGCCAACTGTGCCTCGCCCATCTATGCGCACGTGAACAAGCGCAACAGCATCCTCTCCAACGACTCGGAGCAGTATGTGTCCAGCCAGCCGATGCCCAATCAGTCGCTGCTAACGCTCACACCCACGGAATACGTGCTCATCCAGACGGAGGATGGCCTCCAGGCGGCCAAGCTCATCGACTACCACAACAGCAGCCTCTACATGCAGCCGCAATACATCCGGGCTAGTCCCCAGGGCTATGTCCGCATCGACGAGCTGGCACTGGCTCAACAGAAGCAGCAGCAGCAGCAGCAGCAGCATCAACAGCAATTGCAACAACAGCAGCAACTGCAGCAGCTGCAGAATGGCCGAGCCACGCCTCTCATACTTGATCGTTCCGGGCAGCAGAGCAGCCAGATTTACTGGACGCCGCAGCATCAACGCTTGCAGCAGCAGGCGAACTTTAACCAGATGACACTGCAGAAAAGTCCGCGTGTCGCCTCCGAGCGGATTTATCCAGTGCCCGCGCCCAGATTGCATATGCAACAGAGCTATGTCTTGGCCAATGGCCAGCAGTATGCAACAGTTATTCCGGCGACCAGAACTCCCGGCCAGCACGGTCAGAGGCCGCAACAGCAGCAGCAGCAGCAGCAGCATCAGCTGATGAGAAACACTTCCGATTGGGATTGCAGTTCCGAGGCGGGCGAAATTCGTCGCATAATGGATAAATCGTTGTAGGGTATGTGCAATATACAATAACATACTCATATAATTAATTTAACATTTCAAACGCACGTTATGCATTTTCGCACTCTCATTTAAAAAAATTGTAGTATTTTAAATGTTGCGCTATTTTTGACCAAACATTAGTTCTGTGTGCCCGTAACACAGAAAAAGTGATATCGAGCACAGTATTATCGGGCACTGTAATCGATAGTTAGCAGCGCAGCAACATCTGACAGCAGGCTTGTATCTGCATATGTGCGTGTAGTACCAACACAAAGGTTGAAGCGTTAGGTGAAATTGCGACGTTCGCTTTTTGCTTTCCTCTGCATCAAGTGCGGACAGTTATTATCTATATATACATATTTGTATATATGTATTTTTGCTGTTGCTGAACAGTAATTGTCTTAAGATTCAAGGTCTATCAGTTATCAGACGAGAGGCAGATAAATGTGAATGGTAAAACAAAACATCCGTAAATAAAATCGTGAGCGCGTACGCATACATAGAAATTGTATATACACCTATGCATTGTTTTTAAGCGGAGCTGGTAAGTGTGTGCGTTCAAAACAAACTGATTTTTATGCATGCATGAGTGTGTGTAACTACATTTTAACAACAAATGCAGAAATTTGCATACATACTTGGGTATGTATACACGTATGCCTGTATGTCTGTATGCATATATGTATATGAATGTATGTAATTGCATTCATTTACCGTGCTGTTATAATTTGTTGTTAATTCTAACAGCGCAACGAAATACTCAAATTTCAACTAGAAGTGACAAAAGATTCGAGACCTTTCACGCTAGCGTACAATATATTCCCAGGTACTGTTAGGTACACGTATGCACACAAATGCATTTGCATGTAGTCCGTGGCCCGGACATACCAACTGCAAAAACATGCATACATACATACATGCATACATAGATACATCGGCGTGCATATACAGGCATATTCATGCATTCACGCATAGATACACAAATAGGCAATGGTATATGTGACAATGCAGCCTACTTTCGATAAGAAAAAATAAAAATGAATACTTAGAGGCAAATCATATAGATAATAAATCAGTGACGTTTAAATCAATTTAATACGTTTTGATATACATAAATTAAAAAAAAGAAGAGAACAAAAATTTAGGCAATACATAATTGCAAAAAAGGGCCCGTTTTGACATAATAACGAGCTCTTGAGTGCAGGCAGTAGATAAGTAACCTGCAAGATTCGTCAGTAAATAGACAAAATAAAAAAAGTGCATCCCAAGGATGAGAAACTGCCAGAAAAAACATATTTGCAGCTAAACAAAAGGCTGAAATATAGTTTTTCAACACAATAGCTTAAATGCAATAGATAAATAGATCAATTTTCTGCCAAGATTTTTCAGTAAATGAAAGAAAAAAAACGGTCCATAAAAAGTAATGAAAAAAAATATGTGACTTTTAAAATATTTGCAGCTGTCTGCTAAGATTTCTTTATATAACAATTTGCAAGAAAAACCGCTGCCTTAACATAATTCCAGCTAAAAAAAAGGCTTTAAAAAGTGCATTGATCAACATCATAGTTTTCGCTAAATTGACGCATAATAATCAAAGAAACTGCCAGATTTAAAGCAATTGCAAAAACCGCTGCAGTTAAAAAAGGCTAAGAAAATAGCGCATTTGTCAACACTGTTTTACACAGGCAATACATTATTTCTGCACAAAGAGTCTTTTAATAACTTAACATAAAGTAAGAAAAATGAAAAAAAGAACGCAAGCAAGCCGACAACAAAAACGTTATCTAGACAACACTTGACATTTGACAACACTGTCGAGCACAGGCAATACATTAATTCTCTACAAAGCAGACGCACACACATAAATCACATGAAACACAAATTATTTAAAAGACATTTTAAAATAGCCAAGAAACAGACGGACGTAACGCAATTAACAGCACTGAAAAGAAACCGCTACATTCAAAACTTTACCGCTACACAACAGGGGCATTTCACAACACTGACAGAGCAAATAATTGTAGAGCGTCACGCGAAGGTCGATACGAAAATAAAGAATTCTTGTACGCATTTTCAGACAAAGAGGCCAACAGCCCAGCCAAGACGCAGCAGCATGGACGAGCAGAGCGGCAAGTACAACGGCGACAACAACAACAGCGACATTAACAACAAGATTAACAACAATAGCAACAGCAACAGCAGCAGCACAACCAAAGCCATGTCCGGGTCGCTACCCATTAGTACATCATCGTCGTGGACTATTTTACCACCAGATAGAATCGAAACCCTTGACACAAGCTCCGCCAGCGAGGAGTCATCGGCTATCCAACCGACTGGTCTGCAGGCAGAGAAGGACGAGCAGACAATTGCAGAGTAAGCAGGCAAACAGCGAAAGCTGAAGGATTCTTAATTTTTTAATTCAATTCTTAATCCTATAATGATAGATGCCAGCTCGTCGAAGATCCAGACAACCAGGCCGAGGACGTCTCGGATGGCATTTCGATTATTAGCGACTGCGAAAGCACAGGACGTCTTTCTCCACATCCTTTTCTTCGTGAACATCTCAACGAGCTGAATTATAAATTCGACTCCAATCACGAACTTCCTCTATTGGGTAGTCTGCCCGAGATCCATGAACGCAGAAGTACCACTGGACTCGAACTGGACGACGTTCCACAGCCACCAGCTACAGTGGCATCCGCTGTAGTCCGCAACCAGGCTGAGCGGAACGAGGTGGCTTTCCGACTGCCGGTTCTGGTGCAGAACGGCTTGACCGCCGTCTTCTATGTGGGCGCCACTTTGGCCATTTTGGCATTTGTTGGCCGGCTCCGTAATCCGGAATGGCAGATCATGGGCGGAGATAAGCAAAACGCAAATCTCGAACGGCGTCTGGTTGAGCTGGAGCTACAGAATAATCTGATGCGCGCCGAGATTGACATCATATCCAAGCAATTGAACTATCTTAGCTCCTTGGCAGGCGTCGGTCCGAGTCATGGTCATGGTCATGGTCGTGGTCAGGGGAAGAGTCCGCCACAGGCTCAATCGCAAGGGCGCAAGGATAAAACCTTTAAAGCCTGGCCGGGCAATGGCAATTCAATGGATCCGATAGACATTACCAAAGAGGATTTGAAGCGTCCGTTCAAGTGTCAGGATGGCAAATATGTGGAGATCGCCGCCATGTGCATGGAAAGCAAACCGCATTCCGAATCTCCAACGAATGAGTTTGATAATGTAATGATTGATGTGCCGCAACTATCTCCAGTTTTTGAGAAATATCAAAAGCTCGCCGAGCAGCTAGGCACAAAACCTGGCAAGGACTTCAGTTCCAGTCCCACTTCCGATTCAATTGCCAGCGACGATCCAAAAGCTTCCCATGTGCATGGCGAAAAGAGTCGTCCACCACCAATGGAGAACAATCGCGCCTCTGCCCCCAAATCCAATCGCGATGAGTCCAAAGAGCGACACAAGACTAAGTACAGTCAGAAGCGACAGGAGCTGCGGGACGCCAAGGAGAAGAATCGCATGAAGAGCAACGAACACGAGTCGAACGAGAGGTATAATAGGAAACATCCGGAAAACTCCAAGGAGCAGTACCAAAACGGAAGGAAGCGCCATGAACATGACGATAATGACAGCGATGAGAGTAACGAGTGGCACGAACGGATGATGAAACATCGAGAGAACTCACGCCAGCGACACGAACAGAAGCGCAACCACAATTGGTACATTGAGCGCGGAAGCAGTCGGGAGCAGATCCGTTCCGGCGAGACACGGCGCTAAATCCGTTCCAATCGATGCTAGAGGAAGGGGGGAAGACAACAAAAAAAAAAAAACAAAATCATTGAAGGGGAATTAAGGGGTTATTTTTGGGGTTCGATTGGATGTTCTGGTTGGGGAGCTCGTGCACGCATATTAAACCCAAAACAATAATCTTAAGTACTTGGATTCTTGTCTATGTGTTGGTTCTATAGCGAAGTTATTTATATATATATATATATATATATATATCAGTATGTATATATATATGTATATATATAAATTGATATTGATAAATATTTGCGTGTCTATTGTATTGTCGCATCTCGACCTAATAATATGAATGTACGTGCTTAAATATATATGTATATGTATGTTGATGAATTTTATCCTATGACAAACCATAAAGAAAAGCTATTTTATCTAAGTACCTAAGCTATAAAACGAAATGCAGCATAATAATAACACTATTAAAATTAATAATAGTAATAACAAAAATAATAATAATAAAAACAAAATGGAAAGAGAGTAAAGAGAAGTTGGAGAAAATTAACCGTGAAAGGCAACTAAACATCGTTGAACTGCAAGTATAATCTACATCGACTCTTCCTCTTTTAATTGGTCTGGCGTTCCTTTATGTGAACCTTAATAATTTTTCGCTATAAAAATAAAATATACATATTTGTGATATATATACACCTACACCTATTATTATATTTGTGTACGTTTTTTTTTTTTTTTTTTAGACTTTAGCATTAAATTATTGTACCATATTAGATATTCCTTGGAAGCCAATTCATATAAATATTTTTGTATGCATGTAATTCCTTATATATATATGTGTAATGTATATGTATGTATATCTGATTCTGCACACATGTGTGTTTGTATGTATGTACCTTTCTGACGATAAATAAATAAATAAACCTATCCAAAGCACACTCAATTGATCTGAATTTGAATATATATATTATATAAGATGTGAAAGTATGTATGTATGTACATATATAAACAGCATAGTTTAGCGTGTATTTTTATATGGGCAGGAGGACTATGACATACATACATATCATCTACGTTTGCCCTTTTCAGGACATTTTTCTATGTCAGTTGCTATTTATGTGCCTGCGACTATGTGTGGGTGTGGGTGTGGGTGTGGGTGTGCGTGTGTGTGTGTTATGTATGCACTTTCGTTTCTGTGAGCAAGCTTCCACCATCGTCGACTAGATACAAAACCTTCGTTGTGTTGGGGTTGTCCTATGCTTTTTTACTACTGCCGTAAGCTTTCCGCATCTACATATACACTAAGTTATGCACGCAAGCATTGATATGTGTGTGTGTATAAAAAGCACACAATATTTTGATGATAAAACAAATTTAGCTATCGTAGCTGTCGGGAAAAAGCACAAAGAAAAAGAGAGAGAGACAGTAAGAACGAAAAGTAGCTTTAAGCACTTTTAAGCGCTCGTGAGTGCGCTCGTAAGTACACGAACGGCGTGCGCACATCGTTGAGAATGCAATTATGTGTGTGTGCGTGGCATTAGTGTGGGTGCATAAGCGCGTATTTGTTTGTTGCTGGCTGACTGAGTTTCGCGTTCGCGCGTCAATTCAGTTTCATTTCAGTTACTACAACGATTTCAAGACCTACGGACGTTTTACACGCCGTTGGTAGCGCGCGCTGCAATTAAGTAACGGGACAGAGCGTTTGAAAAAATAATACTAATAATAATAGAAATAACAAAAACACAGCACGAAAAGAACTATAAAAATACAAATAAAATTAAAGAAACAAACTCAACATATACATAGACCAATAGCTACAAATTTGTAATAACTAAACCGTATTACACAACTCGCCAACTCTCGCCCATCGTAATAAACAACAACGACGACAACTACCGTCAATCAACATAATAAATACGTTTGGTACATGCTTAAATAAATAAATGTTCTATTGTGTTGGGATATCAAAATCGAAAGCTATGTAAATGTTGTTTTTTTTTTTACATATTTTTTTAACATATACATATTTTCTTAAGTAACTGTAATTTGCATTAGAAATGCACACACTGTGTGAGTGTATAAATGTATGTATGTATGTATGTATGCATATACACTATGTACACAAAGTGTGTGATAACTGTAAAACGACAATAACAAAACGCATATCGAGATACATAGAGTAGAAAAGTTTCTCCAGTCCGAATGTCCCTATTCCTATCCTGTCGCATATCCGATTTGGTTCCATTTCGTTTTCGTTATCGCTCAGTAGGCCAGTGGAGCTCGTATTCGTGCTTCGCCCAGCTGTTGAGACCGCCTCCTCCCCCTCTGGCACAACTCTCAGTCGCATCTTGTGCCCACCCCCTCCCCCACTTATCGAAATGACTGCGGACACGTTCCATCAGCCAAGTTCTGTTTGTGTGTGTGTTTTTTTCAGTTATTTTTTACTTTTTGCTTCCCGTGCGCAGCAGCTTTTGGACGTCGACACACAATCACACATACATATACATATATATGTATATATACAGACGTACATATTGAAAATCTACTGAATAAAACAAGTGCGTCCTCTCATGCTCTCCCGCTCTCTCGTGGCCTGCTCTCGTTTCTAACAGCAATTTGTCGTCATAGTCTGCACTCAGCTGTTAGCTGCTACGAGACTCAACGAGTTGTTCGTAAATAGGTACACACAGGCATACATGCATACATGCATACATGCATACATACGTGCACACATATGCATGTATCCTGCATACAAATTTACATGCACATGCTTTGCACCTAAAAACTAAATAAAACATGCAAATATTATGTATTCAATTCGATTTTGATCTACTTCATATTTGTTGAAAGTGTTGCAAAATGCAAACAATATGCACACTTGAACACATGTGATGAATGCATGTATAAATGTAGCAAAATGCAGCTACATGCATATGTATGTGTGTGTACCTACAAACGTCATTGCTTTTTACATATACATATACATATACATATTCGTAATTGAGTGTCACAGAACTTGTGGATATATGTATATCTACGAATGTTAAATGTGATATACATACATACAGACAGACATTTGTTCATATTTACGTGTTTGTCGTTTCAATTTTCATGTGTGTGCAGAGATAAAAAAATCATGTGCTTTAGTTTTGCTGTCACTTAAAGTACATACTTTTTTTTTTTTTTTTTTTTTTTTTTTTTTTTTTTTTTTTTTTTTTTTTTTTTTTTTTTTTTTTTTTTTTTTTTTTTTTTTTTTTTTGTACATGCATGTATGTTTATTTGTTGTGCATACATACATACATACATACAAGTGAGCACATAACAGACAAAATTAGCAGCAACGCGAATAGTTCTCATTTCACTTACGTTAAATAACATCAGCTGTTCTCCACTACGTAATTCACAACTAAAGTGCGTGCGTTTGTTATTGACAACAAGTTGAGCTTTTTTCTGTTTTTTGTTCTTCTGTTGATAACAAAATAGTAAGAGCAAAGCAATTTTAATTGCGGTAAATTAATAGAACTAAACAGCGGCACAGTGGTGCAGCTATGGCAAATATCTGCTCAAAAGCGAACACATACAAAGCTTATAAAAGGCGCGCACACACATACACACACACACACATACACGCACGCAGTTGTAAACACATGCAAACGTTGTCAGCTGTTTTGTGTTGTTATGCCAAATTGTCTTCAGCAAAATTTCTGCCTGCCTGCCTGCTGATGACGATGATGACGATGTTGCCGTTACTCCTGCTAAATGTTTTCAAGGGTGGGGAGGAAGTAGATTAACAGCAAATACTGTAAACGTAAATAACCGACAGCCTTTTGTGGGGGAAGCAGAGGCGAAAAGAGGAGCGCGAGTGTTGCTGTCTCTGCCTGCGCCTCTCTTTAGGGAGTGCGTGTGTGCGTGCCCGTGCATTTGTGTTAGTGTGGTACATGCTCTTGGGGGCAAATGAGAGGCAAACGCTGCTCAATGTTGGACAAGTCAGTGAAAAATATTTCCCCGTCATATCTAGTGAAAAATAATTTAGTGTATTGACGATCTTGTAATATTAATAACTTGTCTACACACACGCACAGGTGCTATTGTGTGTGGGGGTGTGTGTGTGTGTTTGTTTTTCGTGTCGCTTAAAGATGTGTTAAACAGCGAATAACCTAAAAGAAATTATGCAATGAATAGAAAAAAGGCTTGCGCTTAACTGTTTCTTTTTTGTTTGTAAGTGAAAATATTTACACACACACATACACATTTATGTATGTACATATAGGCATACATATACATATAGTATTGACATAGATGTAAATGCAAAAGTGCAACGAAAGTTGAAAAAAAAAGAAACAAAAACAGGAAAAAATTTGTTGGCAAGCAAAATGAACTCGGAATCAGCTGCATAAACGAACACACACACAGACGCGCACCTACAATTATGGTGTATGTGTATTGGTATAAAATGTACATCACGTTTGGCATTTATTTGTATTTATGTAATCGCCAATTGCTCTTTGTTGCATCTGCTGCAAAAGCACCGTTAAAAGAAAGGGAATTTTATTTAAGACAGTCGCAATGGTTAGTCAAAACTGCAATAACAAAAATACACACACATACATACATACGACAGAAACTGTTTATGACAGTGACATGTGAACTGGATTACACATATTATTGGCAACATAAAGAAATAAACAAGAATAACAAAACAGCAAGAGAAAGAGAAGAAAAAAAAGTGGTGCAAAACAAAATGAAACGTCCTCCCACTTTATATACATATGTATATATGTCTGTGTGCATGCATGTACATACATATGCATGAATATATGTGTGTACCAATATGGTTTTACGAACGCTCTAATTATCGACAAACAAGCAATTCGAAGGCCGCTGAGATCCATTCGACGTCTACCGATAGAGGTGTGCGGCGAAATACCCTGCTCTACCTACCTTACCTCGCCTTACCTGCCTCACCTGCTCTGCCCGTTATCACGGCGTATTCATAAACGTTAGCTTAAGAGTTAATTAAAACGCAAAGCTACCTAATTGAAGAAACCAGAAATCAGCACCAACAACAGCAATAACAACTACAAATACTCTAACACTTTGAATTGACTGCACGACAATGTCATAATATCACGCAATTCCAAAGCCCGGCCCATTTGTAAACACTTTGTTGTGACATACGTCATAATATGCTATATATGTACATACGTATATTCCACATATCGGTAAAAGTTTCTAGACCACAGAATAAAGCAGAAGAAACACAACAACAAAATTACGCAAACAACTGTTCTGTAATTTGTAGTTGCTCGCCTAGCAAATACCCTATGCATAAACCGCAAATATCTTTCGATTCTATACCATATAAAAAATAGTGTCTCGTTTGTTTTCTTAGTTCTCCGTACTATGTCCGTACAAAACCAATACGGATTGATTTTCACTTGTCAATGATTACAGGGTATAAATGTGTGAAAAATAAAAACACATAAGAGGGAAGTAAAGAGGAATAGATTACTTATTCAAAGGGAATTTTTTATTGCAAGGCTTAAAATTAACTGTCATATAAAATAGAGCTGTACAAGAAAAAAAATCTCTTGCCCACAAAATGATTAAATGGAAAATAAAGTACCCAGACCACAAACAGATTTTGTTTACCCAAATCATTTTTTTTTTATTTATATACATATGTAAATAATTTATTACTTTTTAATTAAAAGTGTATTTGTTTGAGTTATCCTTTTTGGCAATCAATTATAGTTATTCATTTTTTCTCAAATAATTTAAAAGTTTTTATTGAAAAAGGTAATTACAAAATTGTTAAAATCGATAAAAAAAAAAAAAAAATTGAACGAGAAAGATATGAACTCGACACGTCAACAGAAAATAATTGGAGTACTTTTTCATAGATAATAAAAATAACAATGTTATTTTAGATTTTGTGGTCATGGGGAAACTTTTTGTGGAAATGCATATAAATACACGTCATATGACCCATTAGTAATACAATAGTAATATAATAGTTCCCCACACACTGAAAACTCCACAAATAGACAAGTTCCTCTTTCTAACTTTGACTTAAAATGTCTGTCTAAATCTGTCTATTATATGGCTATTTCATAGATATCCATAAAGAAATGTATGTATGTGTAGACATAGCTGGGGTTTTTCGTCAAATAAAGCTTTCACTGTATATATGTAGCTTTGAAGTGCTGTAGGTCCGTTAATTCTATAAATAAAATCCGCTTGAAGTATATTTGGACATACAAATACCAATAGAAGAACCATTTTGACAATTTGTTGCATACACCAGCCGAGCAGATAATCATCATCATCTTGATTTTGATGATGATGATGAGTATCGTTCCAGCCAACATAAACTCAGTCATGTGAAAGTAAACACAACAACAACAACAACAACAACTGCGCTTTTCTCTCTCGCTCGGCTCTCCGCCGTCGCTCTTGCACTCTTTCAACAGCGTTGGATTTGACGTTAACGTTGACGTTGACGTCGACATCGACGTCGCTGTCTGCTCTTTGGCATACAATAAAAATCAATAAAATCTGGGCCAACAGTTTTAAAGGTTGATTTAAAAGGTATGGCGATGCCACTTTGACCCAGCTTACATGCATACACATGCATGGCTATGAAAATACACACACACAAACATATAGACTGTGTGTATCTTTGCATATAAATAAACAATAAAGAACTGCCAACATTCGGATGTTGCCTACCCAGAGGCGTTTTTTAATTACGACCATCTGGCAACTCTCTGCATTGCACTATGTCAAGATGTGTCTGCATCTTATGTGGGCAAAATGTACATGTCCGTAAAAGTGAAAATTGAGCTTTTTCAAGTTCACACACACACACACACTCACATATATACACATGCAGAGTGCATGCTAGTTATACATACATATGTAATACTCTATGTTTGCTTTTGCGTTTCAAGGTAGTTTTTGGACTGGAAAGGTGTTGCATATAAGGGGCAGCATTGCCTATGCTTTCCAACACGAGCAACATCTATTAATATCTCAAAGGCGTCTCTCCTGAGGGGTGGCCTTATTAATCTCATAGCTGTCAGACGACAGTCCTTCACAATTCGAGGTCAAATAGAGATAAGAGTAGCTCAATGACAAACTAATATTGCAAAAGCTTTTAAACATTTACCGGTTCTTAAATAGGTCCAAAGTTGCGAAGAGATTTCCGAATCCATAAAAAATAGAAAAGATAGATTTCTTTTAGACTGTATTCATACAAATACAATTAATGGAGTACCAATTTACTAGGTAGGATTCTAATCAATTTATTATATTAAATTTTCTGAATTATTTTACTATTTCGTTTTTACATTCAAAATAAAATAACTAAATATGTACTCCATTAAAACAAAAAAAAATATTATATATTTTCCCTCCTCCATCTCTCATCGGTGTCTGCTATAAAATAACTAATTATCCCATTAAAACACATATTCCCCAAACAAGTAAAAAACGTATTATATTGCTTTGTCTCTTATTAGGCTTTATAGTGTAAAGGCAAATCGGTGTCTGCTATGCCTTCGTATGTATATGTGTATATATACTTATGTGTGTAGCCGCGCGTGTGTGTGTGTGTGTGCGTGGTTATTATTAAGCTAAGCTTCCTATAGCGCTGAGCTTTGAATCGTGCGGCCTTCAGCCATTGCACGTCTACAGCGCAGACTTGCACACACACACACACACACACACACACCCACTCACTTACACATGTATTCATGCTACTGTACAAACGTATACATATGCATATGTAAATGCGTGTGCTTGGACTGCATTTTGCACAGCTGCAGCAACAGCAAAAGCGCGATTTAGCTGTGTATGTGCTTACACACATACATATACATTCAAGCATAGCTGCTGAGTGTGGGTGTGTGTGTGCGTGTGCGTGTGTTTGTGTACCATTTTAAATGTCATTGCGCATACGCACCAGCAAGCGAGCAACAAGAATAGCAACAAAAACAAAAAAAAAACAAGAGCTAGAGCAGGTTGGCAATGTCGCCCTTTGTCCCTCTCTCTCTCTCTCTCTCTACTATTTGCTCTTTGCTCTTTGCAAAAGCTCTCGGCTCCGCTCCAATTACGAACTGCAGTTCGCGGCTTTCGCTCTCGCCTGGACTAGTTTCAGTCGCTCTCTTTGGTCGGTGGCCATGGTTAACCTATATTCACGGCTGACATTTAGATGCATCGCGGCGAGCACTTGTCTGCGGCAATGGGCATAGCTGCAACTGAATGACGTATTCACATAGCACAGTTAGGTGGTGCGTGCGTGCGTGCGCGTGTGTATGTTCGTGCGTGTGTGGGTGTTTGTATACATACAAAAGTGCAAGCAAAGGCCGTGTTTTCTTTTGATTAATACGCGCATTGAATAGAAACCGGGACTCGCAATTAGTGCAAGAAGTAACAGATACTCAATCAGTCGGCATTAATTGATTAAATCTTATCGTGCATCCCAAGCATCCGAGCCTGCAAGCTGATATATTCTACAGTAGTTAGTAAATGTTTTACATTTTTAATGAGTGGAATTTTCACTTGAGTTAACTTTTTTACTGTACGACACTCTTTGCTTCCTTTATTTGAGAACATAAATTTGGAATAATTAATTATGATTTCTATAGCTGTCTGACAAATAATTCTTCTCTTGTTCATCTCTAATTTAGATGTCCTCAAGTTGAACTAAGCTAAATTTGATCTTTGGTCTAAACACTACGTTATATCATACATAAATACATCTTGTGGATATTAATTTCTTCTTTATCTATCTGTCAAATACTTTCGCTTTTGTTAACCTAAATCTGTGTGTGTGTTTTTTCTCTTTCTTTTGTTAGTTTTAAAACACAATTAATTTGGATCCCTGGTGTGAATATAATTTATCTAATGTATTTTGTTTGTTTAAAAACAACTAATTTAGAAGTTGGACTAAGCTAATTATTATCTCTGATCTGAACAGTACGACATATCTTAGGTATATCTATCTTCTGGAGGGTTGATATTTCTTTATCAATCGGAGAAATATTTTCTTTTTTAGTTTTTTAACTGAAATAATTTGGAAGACCCTAGCTAAATATCATCCCTGGTCTCAACAATACGGCATATTATCGGAATATCTTCTGGCTGGGTGCTATTGACGCTATTTGGATTTAATGTGCTTTGCACATAGTCGCGCTTAAACTTTTCCCAGCGACGTGTTTTCAGAAAATCGTTGAACAGATCTTCACGCGACGGTATACTGCATTCCAGATAGAATCTGCGGCGCTTCCAAATGTGGCCCGGATTCTGTTCCTCCTCGAATAGCCAATAGCGCGGCAATAGGAGGCATTGTACCACGGTTCGGGCCATAATGACGCGATGGGCCATTTTCTCGCCCAATCCGAAAATACCGCCATAGGTCAGGGAGCCAACGTCTATGAAACGCGTCTCTGTGGGCTATTTGAAGAAAAACTAAGTTATTAATACAAACAAATTTCGGAATCTTGACTAGAATATACCAAGTTTTGAACGTCTGGTCTAACATGTTGCGAGTGACTGGATCCCGAGCTTGAGTAATCCTCCGAATCCGAATTTTTATCCGAATGGGTTTCGATGCGAACCATAATTTTGCTTGATTTCGGGCTATGTTTTAATATGGAACCGACGTGAATTGTGGAACGTTTTGATGGTACCATCGATTTTCTGCCGATACTTTTTGTTGAACGCTTCGATGTGGAATGACTGCGAATGGAATCACTTTCCGATTCTACTTCCACCTCCTCTTCAACAATATAATCCTCTTCGATATAGTCACACGATTCAAAATCTTCCATCTCTTCCTCCTCCTCAAATTGAAGTGAGTTGATAGTTGGATGCCTTGGAACCATTGTCGTTTTTCGTCTGGTAATGCTCATGAGTTTTGTCTTATGTCTCTTTAATGTGGGAGGGGCACGACCAAAGCCACAGGCCAATTCGATTTCCCGTAGACCCATTTTACGTTTCTAAACACACGATTTGCATGAGAAATGAATTTCATTGGAGTTAACAAATGATTATATACCGCTTTCTTTTGACGCACAGTCTCCTCATCTTCCAAATCGGATATGGACATCAACAGATCGGCGATATTGAAAACCGAATCGGATAACACTTTATCCTTCTTCTGTGCTGGATCATTGAATGAACTGTGGAACGATCGCATCGATTTAGATGGATTGTCGAACAGATTTTGTCCCGTTTCCTTAACATTGATCAATTCAAAAGTTTTTGTACCATCCGCCTTTAACACTTGCTACATACGAACGAAGAGTGCCACAGATATCAATTAATAGGTAGAGTTGCATACTTACTAGCATTTTGAGGCACTGTAAAACAACGCATTCGCCGCTCAATATAAAGTGGACACAGCTGACAGCTCCCCTGTCCTCCGAATAGATCGACTGCAGAGGATCGTATTGGGCCAGCTGGCAGTAGTTGCAGGCCCGAACAAGCTATAGACAGATACATATATATATATTTTTAACATATGTAGTATATATATGGATATTAACCTGTTCTTCATTGAAGAAGTCGAAATAATTCAAGGATCCCAACGCAACTTTCTTTTCATGCCACTGTTTTTTCATAAAAGGTCCCAAAACACTGTAAAACTCGTCATCGGTTATCGATAGCACTTCGCAGGGCGCTACGTAGTTGAGCATTAGTCTGAGAATCAACACTCATTGCCCAACACTTACTTAACGCCACATATGTGTTCAATCGGAGGCAGTCCTCCAGTAGCTCCACCTCTCCTATAATATCACCAGCTCCCATTATGGCCTCTGACAGCATCGTGATTTTCCTCGTGCTCTATCGATCAGATTATCGAAATCGAATATCAGATATAGAACACATAGATAATGAATGATGACTTAGTATGATATACGAGAAATACAAGAGAAGATGAAATAGAGTGAGAGAAAGGGGGCGAAATTGGGAAATAAGTGGGATAAGAAGTCGCAGAGAGCTGCTCAGCCAGTCATTTATTTTATTTCTACATTATGCTTTTACCCTATACAGAGTGTCACTTACCTTGTCGTAAACCGATTTCTTTATTTCGACCTCTCCAGATACCATAAAGTATACTGTAATCGGTACATCTCCCTGCCTGATGAGCATGCGATCCTCTCCAATTGTGGAAAACTTCAAATGTTGTATTAATCGGGCACGCAGCTTCTATATGAGCACAGTATACTATATATATTAGAATTGTAGCATCGGTAGGGTATTAAACACCTACCGGGGGGAAATTGTTAAAACAGGGCATCGCTGATACGATAATGCACAATTTTTTACGCTCCTCTATAGTGCGCGACGATTGGGGAGTACGTAGCAATGCTTTCTCCTAACAAACAGCAACATACATATTTATTGATATATATATATATATATATATTTATGTATAGATATATGGATATATGTTTACCGCTACAGTTAGTAGTCCGGTTTTGCGCTTCTGTCTGATAAGAAAGGCGACATTCTTCTTGGCATTCATTACGATACCCTGTTCCTCGGTATCATCCAACCATTGTTGATTCAACATTACGGACCGCACCAATTTTTTGAATCGCAAACGCATATTTTTCTTGCGTTGCGCTTTTTCATCTGTTTCCCGATTTCTTTTCGCCATCTTAACTTTTTTTTTATATATATATATATATATATAATTTATGTACTCTTTATATTTTTACTCGTTTTTTATATTTTAATTAGTTTTTGTTTTTTTTTTGTTGTTTTTTGTTGTGTGTGTGTTAAAGAGACTTTACTGTAACCATGTCGACAACAGGCTTACAGGTGTACAACAAAGAAATATGTTGCCTCAAATACACATTAAAAAGCGAGTGCTTTGTTTTATTTTCCATACAAATTTTTACACTTTAACATAATTTTAACTCTCAAAGCGATTTACAAGGAGGTTTAAATTTAATAATAGAAAACAATTGATGGTATTATTTACTAATTTTATATTCTATGTTATATTTTTTCTTCTCTTGTCCAAGTCTCTACTTTTCCTCCCTTCCTTTTTCTTTTCTTTTCTTTTTCTCTCTTTCTCTCTGTGTCTTCTATTTACTCAATCGTACTCTCGCTCTCTTGTAGCACCCTCTTTGAACTAAACAATCAATGAATTAACGCCTTTCTTTGCGATTTTCATAAAGTGAATTATGATCAAATTCAATAAAAGACACAATCTTCTGCATATAAAATAACTTACCTTTGCTTTTTATTTACGTTGCAGGTACGCTACTAAATTGCTTTATTTCTTATGATAACGCCGCATCGCTTACGATCCAGAATACAGAGAACAATTGGAAGACAGGAACGCAGTTTGGCTAAAATAAAAGAAAAACAAGAATTGTAAGGAGAGATAAAACAGCAAGCTAAACTAACATGCATATATAGATATATACATATATAAATATATATATTGGAGATATATATGAATATATATATATATATACATATATATATATAAATATATAGAGTATAAATCAGAAGCGATTGCAAGCCATAGCTGCGATATATCTTTAGGTTATATATGCATATATATATATATATGTGTATATGTGTTATATGGGAGGCCTACGTAAATCGATGTATGTACAGATTGACGAAGTGGATCTAGTTAACTACGGCCGTAACTTCAGATAGCCGGGGAACACTTAGTGATTCAAAAGTAAAGCACACAATTCTCATTTGACACAGACATACAGTTAAATATATTCAATACAGCGTGCAATACACAAAACATACATTGAACATAAGGAAAAACAAAAAAATAACAAAAAAACAACAAAAAGATACAGCACAAAAACCAAACAAAAAAACCAAAAAAAAAATATAAAAATTAAATTAAATACCCCTAAAACCAACACCCCTAAAAAACCAACCCCCAAATATATATATATATAAAAAAAAAAAAACAGATACGAAGTTGAGGAGCCAAATTTTTTTCGATCACAAACCAAAATCCAAATTTCAATCTTCTATTGCGGATGATAAGTGCAATTTTCTTTAAAACACAAGCGGCGGCATCTGAGGAAAACGCATTGGCAACCTATCGGAAAAACCTGATTGCAATTTTTCTTGCAATTCGTGGAAACAAATTCGACAGAGAAAATAAGAAGGATATCCCTGATTCTGATTGAAAATAAATAACAAATATACGAGTGGAGAGTGGCCGTTAGATATCTATATATATATAGATATATATAGAGTCTCTAGCATATCTATATCTAATATATATATATATATATATATATATATACACATATATATATATATTTATATATATATCCCGATATATATATATATATATGTATATGTATATGTATATATATATGTATATATAGATCAAGCGATCGTATTGGTGGAAAGGGCCGCTATCAAAATGCATATTGAAATACAAGTGGCTTTGAATTTTGTCATATCGTATCTATATAATAAATTGCCACGCCGACGCGTCAATATCTTTGGCGAGGAATTGGAGAAGGCGTTACGCGACAAATTTCAAGGACACTGGTACCCAGAGAAACCCTTTAAGGTACGTCGCAAAACTCTCTCGCTATATCATCGCATATCATATATAATAGTTTGAAATTTATATTTGTAGGGTTCGGCGTACCGTTGTCTCAAAACTGGAGATCCCATTGATTCGGTTTTGGCTCGTGCCGCTCGAGAAAGTGGCGTACCCATAAGCGATATACTTGAGAATCTGCCCAATGAGCTGTCCGTCTGGGTGGATCCCGGGGAGGTCTCCTATCGCATTGGGGAAAAGGGCGCCGTAAAGGTGAGCATGACAATTATTGATAAAAGAGGTAAAAAAGTGCAGTGTAGCTGTTTACAAATTTTGCACTTCTCTACTTGCACATGCATGCCAAAATTTATGTATTATGTTAATGTCCCTACCTATATCTTTCGAAACGAAACTTTCCATCTCCGAAACTGAATTGGGGGGACGTATCCAAAATGCGTTTCTACTTTAACTAAATATGCATATATAGTAAGTTTGTTGACTCTAGCTCTTAAGAGTTACGAGACGATCTCTATTAACAAAAAATGTTTTATCGATAACCAGCAAAAGGAAAGAGTTATCGACTATCGAAAACAATCTGAATATGCACGTGCTTTAAGAGAACCTAGATATAAAATTTTAAGTATCTGGCTGTAAAAGATGCTGAGATCGACGCATTCATACATACGGACAGAAGAACAGATAGATAGATGGACGGAATATATATACCTTTTTAGCCTGTCACATGCATTTATAGATACAGATATTCTAAATGACGCTGGTGGCCCGTTTTACAGATACTCTATACGGAGAACAATGATAATCATGAGGATAGCCATTCGGCGGATCGAGAAGTTACCAAAACGTTCAACCCGGAAGCGCAATGCTTTCGTCCCATCGACGTGGTCAACACGACCATGAACAACATGAGCTTAAGCCCAAAGGCTTTGCCGCTGCCATTGCCGCTGCCGTTGCCGCTGCCATTGCCATTGCCATTGCCGTTGCCAACACAATCGGGTTCATCGCCGCACTCGGCCGCGTCCAGCTCGCCGACATACAAGGGCAGCCCGAATCCCAATGGCGGCGGCTCGAGCGGTGCCAGCTTAACTGGCAGTAGCAATGTGACTGCCACCGCTACAGCCGCCGCCTTTGTGCAGCGCGCCGCTCAGGCTCCGCTCACCTTCACCACGGCCACCTTTGCCCAGACGAAATTTGGCAGCACCAAGCTAAAGACCAGCTCCAAGCGTACCAACAGGTGAGCCCCATCGATCATCATCGATCATCATCGATCATCATCGAGTGCCAATGTTTATTCCTTCTCTTCATCAGCAGCTCGTATCGCATGTCACCCACTGAATTCTCCAACTACATCAAGCAACGCGCCATGCAGCAGCAGCTGCATCACGGACACAGCGTTGGAGGATCCTCGGCGTCGGCGTTTGGTGGCTTGGATGCCGTATCCCCGGCCCGTTCACTATCCCCCAATCCGCTGGCCCTGGTTGGCAATCAGAGCAATGGAACCGGCGGTCAGGCGGCTGCGCCCGATCAGTTCTACTATCCAAATCTGTCGATGGGTCTCTATTCCCAGTACAATGGGCAGCGCAGCTTGTTCGAGCCGCACTTCAATGCGGATGCAGCCGGACTGGGACTGTTCGCCGGGGGATCTGGCACAGCAGCGGCAGCAGCCGCAGCCGCAGCAGCAGCAGCAGCTGCCGCGGGCAACAATAGCTTCAATACTTACCTGGAACCTTGTTACTTTGCCAATGGTGCAGCCAACTCCAATTTGATCAACCAACAGCAGCAGCAGCAGCAGCAGCAACAGCAACAGCAACAGCAACAGCAGCAACACCACCAACACCACCAGCAGCATCAGCATCAGCAGCAACAGCAGCAGCACAACAGCAATTTAGAGCACGCGAACAGCAGCGAGAGTTGCTTTGGATTGGACACGGATTGCGGCATCGTAGTCGAGGAGTCGCCCAATTCGGCAGCCGGCGCAGCAAATGGCGAATCTTCGGCCGACACGAGTCCCATTGCCACGCCCACAGCTGGCGTTGCGGCAGCCGCCACGACGGGCACACAGGCCGCCGCCGCTGCCGCCGCCGGCGCCACTGCCGGGAGCTCAGCGGCCGCCTCCGCTGCTGCTGCTGCTTCTGCCGCATCGCCGACAGCGAATGCCACAAATGGTGCCAACAATCAGCAGGATCCTGCCGCCGCCGCCGCCGCCGGTGGCTCCGCTGCTGCCGCAGCCAACAACAACAACAACACTAGCAACAACAACAATAGCAAACTAATTGACGGCCTCAGCTCGTTCTACGGCAGTGGCTCCACCTACCAGCAGCTGCTGGTAGCCAACTAAATGCATCTCTGCCCGTTATTGCCCTGCAATAACAATTCACAATAGACGAATAATCGCTAAAAACAAAATCCAATACACAAACCCCTCAACAGACGACGGCGAACGATGGTTCAAAAGCAAAAAGCAAAAGCAAAGCATTAGCAAAAGCAAAAAGCAAAAGCAAAGCAAAGCAAAGCAAAAGCAAAGCAAAAGCATTAGCAAAAGCATTAGCAAAAGCATTAGCGAAAGCATAAGCAAAAGCAAAAGCGGCCAAAGTCATCTTAACTTTAACTAGATAAATATGATAAGAATGGGCAAATACGTATCTGGCCCACACACAATCAATCTATAGATAAATACAAAAAACTACAGTGTTTAGAACGTTGTTCGGGGTCGGAGAGTACACGCAGGACGAAGGACGAAGGATGAAAAACGTATGGAATAAGGAATGGAATTAACCGATTTACAAGTGGCGCACACAAACACACAGAGAAAGACACGGAGAGAGAGAGAGAGAGAGAGAGAGCGGAGTGAAGAGACAGAGAGCGGGAAAGAGAGAGAGCGAGAGAGAGAGAGAGAGAGAGAGAGAGCGAGCGAGAGCGAGAGCGAGAGAGAGCGAGACAAGGAGAAAGAGAGATATAGCAAGTGTAACTGTATCGCTTTTGTAATCTATCCTACAACACTAACTCATGTATAGCTACCAAAAAAAAAACAAACCAACCAAAAAACAAAAACAAATTAATGAACAGCAAAAAGAAAACAACCAAAAAAAATTAACAAAGAAAGAAACAAAGCAAAAAATATATACAAAATGGATAGATAGTGTATGTAAAGCTCTTCGCCCTGTATTTGCCCAATAAGCAGCATATACATACATGCATGCATATACATACATATGTACAGTTATTCATTGTTATATATAAAGATGTATAACAAATGTGTATGTGTGCGTGTGTGTGTGTGTGTGGCGTGTATTTGTATGCCTTCACGCACACGTTCTCGACATATATGTATGTATGTATGCGTTAAAAACTGTTATATACTGTTATAAACTGTTATATATATATATATATATATGTATAACACATGCTTGTATATGCGTGTATGTCAAGCATACATTCGCGGGCATGTATGTATGTATGTATATGCTCATATAGTGAACATTTATTTACGACGCTTTCAGGACTTAACGCATGTACATATTTAGTTACATTGTGTGTCTGTGTGTGTGTGTGAGGTCCACATTAGTATGTATGTGCACATACTTGTACATCAACACATATGCATAGATGCATAGCAAAACAAACACATAAAGCACGACAGACAACAAACAAAAAGGAAACAAAAACAAAAACTAGAACGAGGTCCTTTTTAGAAATTCTAAACTAATTGTTTTCCAAATGTTATACAAAAAAAAAAAAAAAAACAAAACAACAAAAAACAAAAAGAAGAATGAAAACTTAGATCCAAATTTGGATTAGTTAGATAAACCCTGAACATTAAGTTTTTTAATTAGTTATAACTTAACGGATAAGTTCTTTTTTTGTATTGAGAAAAAAATGTATCAGAAAACGCAAACAAAAGAAGAAGAAAAATGACATAGGATTGATATTGCATACCCTTCGAACCATCCGAAAAAAAAACTTTAAACTCTCAATGATTTATGATATTTAAGTGTTGTAAAGTGTGTGTCTGATGACTGCCAAAGCTTGATTGAAATGAAAAAAAAAACTAGTTCCGAGTCGAAAGTAATCCCCCATTATTTTGCAGCGATTTACGTTGGCCGTTATTCGTTGGGTATGCCAAAAACTTCGGTATGCCGAAGAGGATGTTATACATTTTTAACGTTTTTTGTGTGCTATATGCATATATGTATATACATATATATATATATATTTATATATATGTATATCTATGTATATATATATATATATATATATACATATATATACATACATATATATATATATATATATATATATATATTTATTATATATATATATATATATGTGTATGTGTGTGTGTATTACTATTTGACTTTATTTTGTTTTTTATATGTATATCTATTTTTATATGAACATTTGTAATTTTTATAAAAACAACGTAAAAGTTAAAACAATTTTACACTTTTTATACGGGCTTACGTAATATACCTTGTGCTATATAAATGTTTACTTTAATTTCCAAAAAAAAAAACAACAACAACAACAACAAGAACACAAAAACTGAAAGAAGAAAACAAACAAAAAATAATGAAGAATGAAAAATGAAAAACAAAAAAATAAGCATTTTTATTTATAATTTATACACATACACACACATGCATATTATGTCTGTGTGTGTGTGTGCATGTGTGTATATATAGACATATTCTACCTAACAAAAATATTATATATGTAAATACAATTGTGGAAAGTCCCTAATTTGAAATTTCCAACAGACAAATCGAACAATTAAATTTCTACATTAATTATAAAAAGAAAAATACAGATTAAAAAAACTACGGTCAGAAATTCCTTCTAAATAGCAAAATGTTAAGTATTTCTAATATGAATATATATACATAAATATATATATATATCTATATTTGTGTGTTTCTTATAATTTGTTTATTATTAATTAAGTTCAAAAATCCTATAAGAAAAGAAGAGCAAGGAAAAGAAGAAGAAGAAGAAGTTAATTTCAAGATTTAATTGAAATATATTCGAATATGTACCTAGACATAAAACTTACCACTGAAATGGAAATTTAAAGAAACATTTAAGTACCTTAAACAAGCTTCTAACTAACACTATTGTGATTAAATGCCTGTTAGATAATGATATCTCGATTCGTACACAGATCTGCGCGAAATATTAAATCCCAAAATCAATCCGATTCGATTCGATTCGATGCGTTTCAGCTGTAGTCTTTTAGAGATATCGTTTCAAGCATTGTATTGATCATGGTAGTACGAAAGTACCTACAAATACAAAACCAAAAACAAATGCAAAACAAATACAAATAAAAATATGCATTCACAACATGACACGAAAAACACTGAAGGCAAAAATCTTTTAGATAAACTAGAAACTAAAAAACGTAGAAAACAAGAATTTTGTACTTTTATATATATATGACAATGATTAATATACATATATATATATATATATATATATATATATATATATATATATATATATATATATATATATATATATATATATATATATATATATATATATATATATATATATATATATATATATATATATACAATATGTATGTATTTGTCTCGATTTATAAATGTACATATACCACATAAATTCGGAACTCTCAATGTTTAAAAAATCGTTTAGTTAGTTTGTTAATCGAAAGCGAAACTTTGTACATATATATATAAATATATTGTATGTATATATATATCTATATATATATATATATGGTATATGGTATATGGTATATGGTATATGGTATATGGTATATGGTATATGGTATATGGTATATGGTATATGGTATATGGTATATGATATATTATATGATTTTGTTACTAGCACCATAGTATATGGTATATCGTGCTACGTGTTATATGCCAGATGCTTTATGCTATATTCTGATATATGGTATATGTTACATGGCATAATCTCCACGAACTTTTTGTAATCGATAATAGGGAGAAATCCGGGGGATCAAGAGGTGGCATTGCTTAGTATACATACCTATGTATGTATTACTAGTTATAAGGAAGACATAAGAAGAAGAAGAAGAAGAAGAAAAAGAAGACGAAGAAGAGAAGGAAGAAGAAGATAAGGGATAAAGACAAGCCGATTGCTTGATAGGCATTCCTTCAATTGTGATACCAATATAAGACACTCGGACAGACGAAATGCGACTCTGTGTAGATAAATGTTAAATGTTGGAGTAAAGATAAAGATAAAATGAGATAAAGTTGAGAAATGAGAAACAAGAAATGAGAATTGAGAATTGAGAATACACAAATGCCTCTGTATGCCCCACTATAAGTTCTTACCCACGACTGTACATAGTACAGACCTACACATGTATATATATATATATGTATATATATATATGCATGTACGCTAGACCCACAGAATGAATGTAATTAATTAATTATAGTAATAGAATAAAAACAAATAGGAAACAGTTTAAGCCGCCTACCTACCAAACATCAACTAAAACAATAAGAAACATAAATTAGAATTATGAATTATGCAATACGCAATATGAAATATGAAATATGTAAATACAAGAAGAAAAAGCAGAAGAAGCAAAATAAAATACCTATTTAATATAGTTAAGAGCAGTATTCATCATACAAAATGTTTATACGAACAGAGAAGGATCCAACAAATTGCTCATTTCTATCTATAAAGATTAACTAGAAGTATATACCGTACATATATATATATATATATATATATATATATACAAATATATATAGTGTACATACTAATGTACATCATTAAAAAAAAACAAATATTATAAATGTACTTACATATATTCAGCCGAAACTATCAGAATTTATAAGAGGAAAACTTAAAACTTTATTAAAATATATAATGTATGTACATACATACATATATATATATATATATATATATAATATCTCGATGTCTTAACCATCTTCGGACAATTTAATGAATGTAGTAAAAAAGAAATTCGCTTTTTATACCTCGAAATGTGTTTCTTTGTGAACATATGTATGTATTTATATATGTATGTATATATGTCTGTATGCATATTGGAATTTGAATTTACAATACATTTTTGGGTATATATATATATGTATATATATATATATATATATATACATACATACATATATGTACATGTATGTATGCATCGCAAATAAACATTTAAGTAGTTAGACAACAATTCATTTATGATTGTAATTTTTTTATATATTTTTAGATAACTTCAATTTAATTGCTAAGCTTTTTCAAACATCTGAATGTCCACTAAATACATATGTATGTGAATGTATGTGTGTGTTAGAATATAGAATATATGTATGTATGTGTTAGCAACTACAACTAAATCAAAAAATGCTCAGCTAATGCATGTGTGTATGTGTGCGTGCGTGCATACATACATACAAATATGCACACAGGTATAGAATATACTTATACATATATTTTTTTCAAAAAATAGTTCATATAGTCTAATTTATATGTATGTATGTGTGATCAGTGTGATAATCATATATATGTATGTATATGTAAAAGACACCCCATCCCCAGTATTCCAGTTTTCCCCTATTCCAGTATTCCACTTTTCGAATCGAGTTCGAATTCCCCTATTCATATGTGTGGCTTAGCATAAAAATTCAATTTGGCAATATACATATACATATATATTTATTCGAATAAATTCAAATCGATGCTCAAAGTAAATGCTACACACATGCATATTTAATATTAGGTAAACGTATCTTTTTTCTCACACATACATAATAGCATACATACATATGTGTGTGTAACAATTAATAATTAAATAAATGCATATCAGTGAAAACAATAAATAGAAGCCTACATAATACATACATACATAAATAAACCTCTATAGATGTATGTACGGATGTGTATGTACACAAAACTTAGTATATAAAAATATTCAATCAATTAAAAAACAAACAACAACAAAACAACAACCTTAAAGTGTGTACATAATAAAATAGAGTTAATACTGTAAATGTAACATATACATATACACATATGTATATCTCTATATAAACTATATAAACGAATATAGATTTATATACATACATATATGCGTGTATTATGTATAGAAAAGTAATAACTTCCATATTGAGTATTTTTCATATTACCTTTAATAGAATAAAGATTATCGTATTATTCAAAAAAAAAAAAAAAGAACCGCATTTGTCTTTTAATGGGTGGACTTAATTTAGGGAATACCCCGCAGATGCTACATGCAGTAAATAACTCACAGCTAGTTCAATTTAGTTAAATTCAAATTTTGAACTGAACTGCGCATCACTCTTCGAATTATCTCTAGCAGAGAGTTTCAGTTCAGGGATGAAACTAGTTCGATGAAATTGACTCAAAAGCGATCTTCGGAACGATAATCGTTATCGGTCTTCACTGGTTTTGTTGGTTGTGTTTGTCACACTGTCGAATAATATCTGCTACGTTAGAGCGTATTGCACAAACACAATATAACTAGTACTTGAAAATGTCGGAGGAAAAGAAGGTATATAATTATTTCTATTATTATTTTATTTTGAATTAGCAACCAATGCGTCGTTATTTATGCCACAATGCGTGAATATATTCTGCCGAGTGCGAAAAAAGCCGGTGTGTACTGTATACATATGTATTTTAATATATGTTTGCATGTATACACACACACAAGCAAAAAAATGAAACATGTTTTCCGCAATTCAAGCATGGTATTTTTATAAGAGAATAATATGGTTTTCTTCTGATAAATGAAATAGCTCATATCATATAAATATATATCTAAATAAAATATTATTATAGACGGAAACGGAGCACATTAACTTGAAGGTTTTGGGCCAGGATAATGCAGTCGTTCAGTTCAAAATCAAGAAACACACGCCGCTGCGCAAGCTAATGAATGCCTATTGTGATCGAGCTGTAAGTCTTGAAATAATATTCCAACTAAATAAAAAAGATCAACTGAAATAATATTTAATTCATTTGCAGGGTCTTTCAATGCAGGTCGTAAGATTTCGATTCGACGGACAACCGATCAATGAGAACGACACGCCCACCTCTCTCGAAATGGAGGAGGGAGACACGATCGAAGTGTATCAGCAGCAGACCGGCGGATCGATCGACCGGAATGCAATGCTTACGGATCAGATTAGACGTGCATTTAGTTGATTTAATGTTAACAGACAACGCTGCCGAAACATATTTTCTATTGTACAGTTACGCTGTTTTAGCTCGGAATAAACAAAGTATTTACAAATCGAAAACAAACGGCGCGACTTCGTTTATAAACTATGTTTATTAATTGTACTTTAGCTACTTAGCATTAAGCCTTCAAAGTTGATGTCCTCTGGAGCATTATCGATGGCGAAATTAAATTTAAATGCGGCTCCATCGTTTGTCAGCTGCAGCCTACTTGCCACCGATTGCGGCACGGTTGTTGCCACGGGTTGGACGGGGACCTCCGTTTCGTTGTTGTTGGTCGCAGGCACCGCAAAGTTGAAGCGGAAGTCCTTGCCGGATGTCAGGAGCGCGGACTTCTTCACAAAACTTGATTTTTTATTTGTTTCGGCTGCAGGCGTAAATTTAATTTGTTTTGAAGCTGAAATTAAAACGAGAGAGGAGATTAAGCGGAGTGAAGGGAAAAGCATGCATTAAAAAGAGACAATACGATGCGGAAGTAAAGGAGGAGCCACGATACAAAATAACATTCTCGAATTAACAGCATCCTAGGTGGAGTTATGAGCAAAACAATATACAAAAATATAATGTAACTATACAGCTAGTTATTTTCATTTTTACTTTAAATTCACAAGCTGCCTATCAAATTGCCTTGCTTTACCGTTAGTACGTATTTTCTGTCTCTTTCAACTTTTCTTTGAATGGATTCAAGCTATGCACAATTTCCTACATTTTAAATACTTTCTACAATGTTTTAATATAATAATAAACTTTATATGCCACTTCTAAATAAATATCTATGGCAAATAAGTTTTTGTTTTCCGCTCTTCAGCCAATTGGCATTTCTTCCTCTTCTTACCCAACAACATTTTCTTCTCTTCCTGTTGCATTTTGGAACGGTAATCGCCAAGGGCCAATTTCATAACCTGGCGCTTCTTGATGAGCGGCGCCGTTTGGCTGGTCAAAGTCTTCAGATTCTTGGCCGTATCTTCAGCTGTTAACAATTAAACAATTTGTTTTCATTTATGATTTAAGTGATTGCCACTTCATACCAATTTTTTGGCTCAGTTTGCCGCTGTTTAGCGCAGTTTGCAGCTGCTGCACGCACCAGCAGAGCTCCAGTTCGAATTGTATGTCATTGTCGCCATCGAATGCCGTTTTCTTTGGAACTGCCGCTTGAATTGGTGGCGGTTTGCTTATGGATTTTGCAGTTTTCCTTCGGTGCATGTTTGTATACGCGCTACATGTGCGATTTATCAAAATAATGTTTCACATACACAAGATCAGACTTGTCATATGGTTATGTGTGGTTGTGTATGTAAACACTTGCGCCGTGCCAGGGCCACCATTTTGATGACGTCAGTAATTCAGTACGATTTTGTTGCATGATTAACGTTCATCATACAATAATAAATAATCGCTTATGCAATTAAATAAAATTATTGAATAGTAATATATTGTGCATTAATTAGCTTATGACAAAGCATAATAATTATAACATCTGTTATTAAATGTGTTTTGTTTACCAATCGATAGGTATAAGCAGCCCTGTCATGCAATTAATCCTATCGTATACCATCGATATTAGGGTGACCATTATGTCTGTTAACTGCATGCCCAGCCCTGGAATTGGCAGCGTGTTTCCGTCTTGCTTGCAATTCTTTCTTTTTGACAGCGTCACTTGACCAAGGTGGGTCGTTTGCTCCGTTGAAAACTGAAAATAGTTTTTAATTTTCCATTCTTCTTGCTTTTAGTTGTTTTTCTGGACTTTCAACATTCAACATGGTTGCCGTAAAGAAACAGGTAAATACTAAATACACATCAAGCTGCAACGAATGCGTTTTTTAACCGAATTATCTTACGTGTTAATTTCAGAAAAAGGCCCTAGAGAGCACCAATGCTCGTCTGGCTCTGGTTATGAAATCCGGCAAATACTGCCTGGGTTATAAGCAAACGCTGAAGACCCTCCGTCAGGGCAAGGCCAAACTGGTGCTCATCGCCAGCAACACGCCTGCTTTGAGGTAAAAATTCGAGAATTTGTTATTGTGTCAAATGAAAAAAATACGATCAGAAGCAAATACTACTGAGAAGTAGATTTCCATTACGCCCAAGTTTGAACAGTGATAAGTAGCTGTTGTTGTAGTTGTTGGAACCATATGGAGTCTTCTTTAATGCTGACTGAGAAATATGATTCCAATCGAAGAATATTGATGGAAACTATGGAGTAGTATAGTCTCGGAGAGCAGCAACAATCGTCATCGCGTTAACGTGGAACAGATCGAAGTGATTCCTCATGGCTCCAAATGGTTCCAGTAACAACCAACACACACGCACATATATTCCAATGGGGTAAGGAGTCATTCTCAATAGATTTGAGTTGTGATCTAAACTTTATTTTATATGATGATTATTTGTAATTCCGAATGCCTTGAAGAATTTTATTACTAGAGACTCTTTCTGACTGCCATATTTGGGCATACAGAGAGAAAAGTTATCGACGGGTTATAAATAAGTTTCCCCTATAATAATTGCAGGAAGTCCGAGATTGAATACTACGCCATGTTGGCCAAGACTGAAGTCCAGCACTACAGTGGCACCAACATCGAGTTGGGCACCGCCTGCGGTAAATACTTCCGTGTGTGCACAATGTCCATCACCGATCCTGGAGATTCGGATATCATTCGTTCATTGCCCGACAATTAAAGAGTCTTTGTTTCTTGAAAGCCAGAAGACATTTTTTTAATAAAACTCTTTAAAATTGTATACCAAATGTTTTAAATAACTGCATTTTGAATAACGGGGTGGGTGGTGGATGTTTTTTTTTTGTTTTGTTTTTTTTTTTTTTTTAATGCTATCGAATCGATATTCGCAGTTGGCGAGAATACCTTGCCGAACATATAGGGATGGGAAAAGTGACGATAAGTGCTGAGCCTGCGCTGTCGAACGAACAAAATTTGTTCACATCACTAGCAATGTTTTAAATAGATTTTAAGCAACCTTACGTTTTGTCTCAAATAAAAATAATATGACTTCCGGCTACTTGAATGCTTATCAAATACCGCTTATAACTACATCAAATACTTCAAAGCATATTTGTGAGGCTGTTACCGTTAAGCTGATGGCGCCCCCAGTGCCAAGATTGAGTGCAAATTGTTTTCAGCCAGCCTGGAAAGAAAGGCTGAGGGCTGGAAATCAGAATCAAATAGTTGTGCTTAATGAAATAGAGCCCACTTCTGCGGTTGCATCACAGCGCAAACTAAAGAGGAAGATATGCGAATCGGCGGACGACGAGAGCAACAATTTGGTCCTGTTCCAAGGTCGCGATGAGACATACCCGGACGACCTAAACAAATTGATCCAGCCGCTGTCCTGCATATTATGCAAGGCCCAGATGACCTCGATGAAGAGCGCCAAGGATCATTACGAGTCGAAGGCTCACGATCGCCACATCAGCGCCTGGCTGGCCAAAAACTATACTGACGTCGGCCTCCAGACTCCGCCAGTCAAACGCCTGGTGAAACAAGGTCCGACCGGGCCGAATGCATTCCACTGTAATCTGTGCGACCTGGCACTCACATCGATGACACATGCCCGCCAGCACTACGCCGGGCGCAAGCACCAGCTGGTGGTGCAGAAGCGCTCGAAACCGTCTGGAGCTGGCTACTACAATGCTGAGGGCAATTGGGTGCGCACTGGCACCAAGGCGGATGCAGTCACCGACGACGGTCGCTTCGGCATTGGCGAACTGTTCATCAAAGCCGCCGGAGGAGCAGATCTGGGGGACAATCCAAACGACGGGCGCATGGACACCAACGAAGAGCACGAGCAGCAGCGGGCTCATAAGCCGGTTGTCGTGGACGACAGTCTGGCCTGCAAGATATGCAAAATTAGCGTAACATCCGCATCCCAGATCCAGATGCATCTGGATGGGGCCAAGCATCAGAAGAATCTACGCAAGCAGAGTTTAGAGGAGGAGGCAGTCGGAACCGACGGCAGCGGCGACAACCAGCAGCAGCAATCGATGTCTGCCACTGATATCAATGGAGATCTATCCATGTATCGTACACCTTCCGGATCGTATTACTGCAAGCTCTGCAACAAGGCCATGAATCACGTTTGCATTTTGCAGCAGCACTTGCAGGGCAAGAAGCATCTAAAGACTGTGCGTCAGCAGACAGAAATGGAGATCTCCCAATAGGAATTAAGTTCAACTATGTAGGAAGACATCTATCGACACTTTTCACATAACGCTTTTCCCTTTCGCGGATTCAACTCTTTAGTTTTCATTTTATGGTTTTTCACAAAATTTGTTATGTCGGCAACTTTTTTGACCCGGTTATATGAGATTTTATTTTGATATATGGAAAGGCCATCGGACGATATGTGATCCACGCCCGGAATCAGCAGTTCGAAGTCGAATTATCTCTGTAACCATGTAATGTGTCAAAAAGAAAAAAAAAAAGAAGTTTTTTTTGCGTATTTTACGCCATCAGATCTTGTTGAGAGTTGTTTTTATTTACTCTATATACTAGATGAAGAAAATGTTCCGGAATCCAACGGGATTTTGGACGCCCCGATCATTAGCATTTACATTTCGTTCAAGCTCTCTAAATAGGCCTCTGTTTCCGATGCGAAGTCCTCTTTAGGGGTAAATCCCTCTACCACAGAGCCTTGAGATAGAGATTACGGAACACCTGGTAGCTGAGGGGTAATGGTTCCACAATTCATTCATTGTCTTTCGGCCTGCACTATCATAATTCCAATAGGGCTTGTCGATATAGTTGGTATGGTGCAGATATTATCTTTCTGAACATGAGTTTGGAATAAAATTAGTCTTACTTGATCTCTTAGGATGTCAACTTTTTCAGCTGGATTCCCATCATCTCCCAACTTTTAGAGCTTGTTTCATCCTCCAATCCGAAGCAGCTTAAGTAGTTGTTCTTAACTTTTGCTATAAAAACACACTTCCATATCTTCTCAAGGTATTTAATGATACTTCACATAACAACTGATGATGGACGAACGAATTTTCGAGTGATTATATTACTCTCTGGACTTTGAAGCCCATTAGGTATATGCAAGTGTTCTCTATACATCCATCAATATCGAAAGTTTGTACCTCTATCTTTGAAATCTTACAGCTTTTAATTCTATCTACTCTATGGTAAAAATATATGGGGTCTATTGCTCGAATACCAATTTGTTTATGAAACTTTCGGTTAACGAGCGTTATTTTCCTTTTAAGATATAAAAGAAAAATATAAAATCGTAGCAGCATCAGAAAATTATATGATCTTTGTTTAAATAGCTTTAAGTATACTATATCACAAATTATGATTCTTATATAATTTGATTTTCCATTAATAAATGAATAAAAAAAAACTTTATTCTATATATATGGGGTCGAGATTATAATATTAAATTGTTTACAATTAGGGGTTTCTTCTTTTAGGACCTGTAAAAATGCTATAAAAAAGAAATTATTGGATATAGTAATCAAAATTGATACATAAACATAAAATCTGTTTCTTATTCATTCCTCGAATATTTGTTTAAAGTGAATGTTTAATCAAGTGTAGTAAATGCGATTCATTCACAATATATTTGTTTTATAGAATTCTATTAATTAACAATTTTAAATTCATATATTCTCTGATTATGATTTCAATTTTTTTTATGTATATCCAGATACATATATATATATATAGCTTTCAATTGAATTGGAGTCATGTAAACGTAAGACAACGAAATGCACTTTTATCTTAGGAAATAAGAGCGGAAGTGAATGCAATCGAGTGCAGGTGCTATATACAAGATTTCAACAGCAGGGATTGGGTCGGGAGTCGAGGATCCGAGGATCGGGGTCGGGGTAGACAATTGGGTGTTGCTCAATGTTTCACAGCATTTGAAATCAAATCATAGCGAGTTCCTATTGCGAAGGGGAGAACTCGGTGGGCGCCAGGACACGGCAGTGCATCTCCCGGATCAGTGGCACGGTGTAGGCAACGCACTCATCCCAGCCGGGTGAGCGCCAGGCGGCTTCTCTGGTCTCCTTGCGGTCCTGCAGCGATTTGTAACCTAACCAAATGCAATTTTGAATCCGAGTTAGCTTCCGATATAGACATATATATATATATATATCTGATTACTTACACCAGATGTGATGCACGTTGTAGAGGCGTCCGATCTGTGAGAAGAAGCCGGCGAAGGCCTCGTTGTTGTGCTGGCGGAAGTTGATGGCACGGGCCCAGTTGTTGCCCCATTCGATCATCGTGCCAGGAGTAAGTCGGTACGAACTGTGATCGAAATACATATAACAACAAATATAACAAACAAATATCGCATGGAATGAGAGCTGGCTGGAATACTTGCCGCATTTCGTAGATGTTCTTGCCGGAGCGGCTGGCGATCTGTGGCCAGTAGCTGAAGGCCAGCAGGTATTGCAGGTGGCGCGAGCGCAGGAATTTGGAGCGTTCGTTCATTAGTTTCAGATACTCCTGATCGTTCCACAGATCCTCCTTGGCCTGATCGATCTTCTCGAAGCCGCCGGTGTATTTCCACAAGTGCAGGCACTGATCCATGTCGCCCACCTGGACGGTCCATGAGGCAACCAATTTGCACGACAGGCTCGTCTTCTTCTCGTTAATGAGGCCCACCGTCGTTTTGCTAAGCACGGAATTTAATTAATTTTGTTTATCGACTAACATTATCTGATCGAATTGTCGCCGCCACTCACTAGTTAGTTAGATAGTCGCCCATCGAGTCGGGCCGCACGTTATGCGTGTGCAATGCATATATGATTTCCTTATCGCTCAGCATGCGGCTGTGCGATTCCTTTGTGGGCTCTATTTTCCGCACCAGCAGCTTCGAGAACCACGATTCGGAATCCTTGCAGCTGGCGGTGCTCGAAATACAGCTGGAATTAATCAACAAACAAATACGATATTCACTCCCTTTCTCTCACTCTCCTTCTGTCTTTTCTCTCTCTCTCTGTCGCTCTCTCTCTGTCTCTGTCCCTCGTATCGTATTCGTACAACTCACCGAACTGGGATTGAGCCGGCATTGTGGCCCACAGACAAGATGTTACGTAGCTTCAACATGTTTGCCCCGACGAATCGCGCTGCTTGCTGTTTGAGCTGTGGGAAATAATTTGCATGTTAGTTTTGCTACTGTTATCATTCCAGTCCACATTTTTGTTTTTGTTGTTGTTTTCATTCATGTTGTTGGCTTTGTATGTGTTCGTTGGCATTGCCCCCGTGTACTTTAGTCAAGGTGAAGTCAGAGTCAGACAAACAAGTGGCATAAGGAATCGTTTTTCCTCATCGATAGCAGTTGCCATCCACCCACCCAGGTGTTAGACAGTCCTCAGGTGTTTATCATATGTTTCGTTGGGAACTCTGATTTTCGAATTTGTTATTCAAATTCTCACTCAAGCATATTTTTTGAATGCAGTTCATTAGTATTTAAATACATATGTACATATATATGCATATAGTATATATATATATACATATATGTGTGTATATATACATAAGTCTTATCACTGGGCAATGCAAAAATATGGTACACTTTTTTTATTACTAAAGTAAACCCACGTTTTATGCGTAGCAGGATTTTGTACAAAAATTAAAAAAAAAAAATTCGTATATTTTTGAACTGAAATGTTGATGTTGTTATATATTTAAACAAAAAGAAAATAAAAATTCGTGCTATAAATAAGTATGCGATTGCTTTCAAAATATCGATCGGCACACTGATTGCAACCGATAGATTGCAAGCGCTATCGATAGTTGACGAACCATATTTGTCGTTTGTTTGTTTTTCAAGCAGCTTACATCATCGACGTGCTTACGAAGTTAACAGTAAATGAAAAAAATTGACAACAACTTACTGTTCGTTTATATATTACTGTTTACTAATGCATTCATCATATGATAATTAGTAGAAACATCAGAAAGAATTTCCTAATAAGCTGCAAAAAAGTTGTTCCAGCCAACCGTTGACGTCGAGCAAAAGCAGCTTGCGATGGCACTCACTGAAAAGCTGCGTGCTATGACTTTCATTTGGATGATGTCTGTGCAAATGAAAAACAAAAGCTTTGTGAAATATAATAAGCTTTCATTCAATTTAGATAAAAGGAGCTAATTAATTTCAACTCACATTGTGTGTAAGTTCTGCCAATTAGTTTGACAAACTTGATTAAAAGTTGTGTATAAGCAAAGTGAAGTTAAACGCAAGCCTTAGTAGGGATTAACACCCGCACCGTAAAGTTAAATAAAATTTGTAGTATGGATTATCACCCGCACCGAAGATAACACCCATTTTATATATATTAAAAAAAATGTTAATTTTTGTTAATTTTGTTAATTTTGTTAAGGAAAACAATTTGCTTGGATTTTATATTTGAAAGTATGTATTTTGATTTAGTTGTAATATAGCATGATAATCATGATAATGCACGATTATCGCAATTTAACAATATTTGGTGGATTTAAGAGTTTCGTTCCATCCATCCAAGTAGGATACCGTTAACTAAGGTTGATATACATACATACATATATATAAATCATTTTGAATAAATAGTTTAACTATACAATTGGACTAGCAGAATGAGGATTGAAAATATGCATGGTATGTTATGGGGTTTACATTTTGGATAAGGTAAGATTCTAACGTCTGTCATTTTACAATATTTACAAACATACTAATTGCCGAAATACACAATTAAATGTTAAGAACTAATGTAAGTGAAAAGTTTTACTTGTACTTACACTTAAAACGAAACATTTTAACAAATTTTATTTGATTTTTCACTTTTGTTTTCTGTTTTTTTCTTTTTTTGTTGATGTTTTGTTTTTACAAATTCTTTTTTGCTTGTAGTAAAACATATGTATATATAATTTATTTGTAATATGTTTAATAAAATTTGGGTAAATTCTTGTGGGATAACTTGAACTGATATTTTGAATGGCCTTTTGTTTTCGACTTTATTTTATTAGGAAGAATATCAATAAAAATCGTGTAAATTGATATAGAAAATTATATATATATATATAAATATGTATGCATATGTATATATATATATATATAATGTATGCGAATATCGATCAGCTTAGCAGTCACACAGTTCAAAGCAAACACGCACACATATGAAATTCTTTTTTCGAAATTTTTCTTTTTTGGAAATTTTCTAGATTAGGATTTAATGGTATTTAGTCGTAGTACTATAGATTAAGTGATCCAATGTTTAGTGCAATTCCTCATCATCATTTATTCACCTTTCGAATTTGATGAAACTGCGATGAATGGCCCTTGAGAATATAGAAACAAATAACGGTAACTAAGAGACTCCACGATAAGAAGAAGCAGCTGCCAGATCTTCCAGATGAATTGTGTTGAACTGCAGCGGGTAATTCGCCTGAAAAGTCAAATGATAAAAGTACAGCTGTGCCTTTTTTTGGTTTGAGCATTGGATATTACCCGTGAGCACTTGCACCTGGACAATTACAGTGAATAGTCTGCCTAGCGAACAGGAATAGTTGCCACTGTCTGAGAGTTTGGCATCTGCTATAGAAATTCGACTGTTGAGCCATTTATCGGACACACTGTGAATGAATTATGTGTATATATTTAGATATAATGATAATCCTTCAGTTAGTGGCATTTAAATCGTACCTAGATCGTCTATTGGTCATTGCCTGGAGTGGTTCCTCATCCTTGGCCCAAGTGATAAAGTTAGTGAAGTACTTCTCTAGTTCCTGGCTGGAGTAGGTATTATATGTTTGATTCGCATCGCCGATCAGATTTATATCGCTGGCCGTATCGTTCAGTTTACCAGCCGAGCTTCCCGATTCGGTCGACTTGAGTATAGCGCTGCGCTCCTTTTGAAAGAAGTTCCGGGATATCTGACACTGAAGGTCGACAGTGCTGCCAGACTTGTAATATCTGTCACCCACATCTCGTTCGTGCTCATCGATGATCCTCAGCGGCGGTTCTGTTTGAATACCAATTCAGATGTTATCCACTGATTGATAAAGCGATCTCTCTCGACTTACCCAAGATGGTGAGATTTGTGGTGAACACCCGCGGGGGATGCGTTGAAACCTGACACATGTATATGCCAGCATCTTCCCTTTGTGTCGGATTTATCATCAGGCGCCAGTTGTTCGGATACTGAAACTTGACTCGTATACGTGGATCACCGCTATATGTGACGTTCCCAACGGTGAGCAGGGACACTTTCTCAGTGGTGCGCCGCACCCACATAACCTACAAGAGTACAATATTTAAAATATGTTTTGTGAGACTGAGATTAAAAAGGAAATACAAATAAAACTTCCTTTAAGAACCCGTTTTCTACATCTCTGAACTCACTTTTTATCAAATACGTATTAAGTATTAATTAAACTCATTCTATATTATTTTTAAATTTATTTGAGAGCGTTCAAATTTTATTGTACGATATTCTTAAGCTCGACTTCTTGCTCTAAATTTAAGTCTTCCACCTTTTTTAGATCTTCACAATTATTCAATGCGATTTTCGTGAAAAATTGCTTTGGTTCTGTTTTTGGCTAAATTGTTACATTGGTTTAAAAAAAAATTAAAAAAAAAAATTAACGCATTTTGCGAATTAATTCAAAATCCAATTGCGGAATGGACTTCGAAATTGCACAAATCTCATATTTTCGTAATTTTTTGTAATAGGAGGAATAGAGTCCTTATCTTCCAACAATTAAAAAGCAATTTAAAAAAAGTATGAAACTGTTCTTAAGTAATGCCCGTACACAAGCTTAACCTAACAATCTATTATTCAATGAATATCAATGGCAAGGCTGTGTTAATTAATTGCTTATTCGTACCGTTTTATCCTTGAGCATGCCGACGCGGCAGTTGAGAACAGCCTCCGTAAATAGATGTACGGCGGAGACGAGAGTCTTGCCGGGATCAACAAGATTCGACGGCTCCTCGAAGAAGGGTCCGTAGTGGTTCTCGTGATGATACTTGCTGCGAAATGTGCGAGAGCGCTCCGAATCTGCGGCGCCACCAGCTGCCCAGTGATTCCTGGACCGAGCTGCATCAATGGGTTGCTTCACGGTGGCGCTTCGGGCGCTCTTGGTTGTCGATGCCGTTGCAGTTGGCGTTGCCATCGCCGTTGCCGTTGCCAGACCAATGGGCCACAATTCCGCTGCAGCCGCTTGATAACTCCTAATCTCGGCCCTGCTGCCGCTCCCATCACCGGTTGCCTCCTTGGACATGGATGTACCGCTGCCCCTTAGTCGGGCCGTGGTGAGCGCATTGGCTCCGGCCGGAGCTCGACCAGGCGCTGGTCGAGTTGGAGGCGTCTCGGCAGCCATCGGGGAGACGCCGCCAATGGTGGCTGCCGTATCAGCGGCAATGAATGACACCCTCTTGGTTGTATTGTGGTCATCAAAATAGAAATTGTTCTCGGTGCTGTTGCTCCGTGCGCTTGCAATCGTTGATATTGAAGCGGCGGTTGTTGTCGCTGTGCCTGGAGAGATGATAGAGACATCCATGTTATTAACCATGTTAATCAATGGGCTGTTGCCCAGTGTTTATTTGCAAGTGCTACTCTTTCACTCCGATCTCTGTTACTGTCCAGCTCGAATTACTTGCCCAACACATTGGAGCTGAAAATTGAACGGATCGGATTACGGATTACCCCTCACTTACCCAGAACACAGCGAAACTGAAATATAATAACTGCGACAGCGGCGAGCAGCCAAATGAGTCTCCGGCTGGGGGTCAGGTTGAGGCCCGGGCTATTCCTCGATTGGGCAATCACTGAGAGAGTGGGGGCCGCGATTGATGCTGATGCTAATGATGCGTTATTAACTCTTGAACGCCTCATCCTTTGCACGGGACGACGTGACTTTGATAAACGGTCCTGTTTAAATCAGAAACCTTCATTTTATTTTAAAAACCTAGCCGCCCTCCACGTTTCCAGGCGCTAAACACAGCATTTGCTGTGCATCCAAAATCTCCCACTCTGGCAACGGTCGAGATTTTCGTTTGCTCCAACTGAAATCATTCGGAAAGATATGATTAGGTCTAGGTCTAGGTCTAAGAACAACATGTTCACTTATACGAGAGTGGAACTCAACGGAAATGAATAATAATCCAAAAATTATCCACGTATGAAACTAACTAAACCTCGCACGAGAATCGGAAGGAAATTCAGACCTGAGAGATTTGTTAGTCTAGACTAAAACCCTCTTCTTAATGACCAATCAAAAGATGTATTCAGCAGTGGAATTTCGGAAATGAATAATAATTCAAAATTGTTCAATTAGGAAACTAACTAAACCTCAACACGAGAATTTGAAGGATGTGAGAGATTTCTGGCTCTACACTTAAACCCTCTTCTTAACGACCAATCAAAAGATGTATTCAGCAGTCCATTAATTTAGGCAACTGCGCAACGAGAATCAAGGCTCGAATCCCAGGCTTTGCAGAAGGACTTAGTTGCCAGTTTAATATGTAAAAGAAAACATTTGCTACTTTGTATTCATAACCAATTCTTAAGATAATAACGTATTCATGTATACATTAAATTTCATTCCGACTAATTAACTAACTTATTGATTTAACGGGTTGTGTGCTGCCTAACGGTAAAGAGTGGAAAATTTGATTGTGAAAATGGACTCAATATTTATTTCACACTATTCTGTAATAAAAATAAGTTTACGACTGCCATTGGTAAAAGTTGCGTTTAATGGCGAACGGCTTTACGTGCAAAATTTATGAATGTGTTTTTTCGAAATAATGAGGAAAACTGTTTAAATATGTATTGGAAAGTCGTTTGTTTTCGAACTGACGCTTTTTATCGAATGCTTTATGTTCTCGCTGAACGAAGTTCCAGTTAACGTCCAAAGGTGTCGAGAGCCATGCGTCACTCGTTGATTAATCATCCCCATGGATGCCGCTGGGAGCATTAAAGTTAGTTACATTTTGTGATTTGTATCAGAAAAACCGATTTCAAAGCGACTTTTTATTGGCATAATACAGCGAACGAATAAAATGAATTAAAGTTTATTCCTACGGCAATGGACCTTGGTAAGCTGTTGTCTCTTCATCATCGGCGTCATCGTCGTCATCGTCGTCATCGTCGACGTCGTCGACGTAGTCGACGTCCATCATAGTTGATGCCCCTTCCTCGTCCGTTCCGTCCGCTGCCCACAAAGTGCTTGCTTATTACATTTCTCTCAACTTTCGTTTCCACTTTCCCATCGGCTGTGCGTTCGCTCAAGGGCTGCTAGTGATTCGGGTTGGGGTCTGGGGAGGTTTGTGGATTGGGTGGGTTGCTGGATTGGGTGGCTTGGATGTTGGGCCTGCCAGCGCTTGCCCTTGGCTCAAGGCATAATCACCGTAATAAATATTATATTAGTGAAGTTGTTGTTGTTCTTGTTCTTGTTCTTGCTGACATTCTCATCTTGTGCCTTTTTTTTTTATATACCCTAACCCATTAAAAATGGGTGATCGGGCTATAAAGGTTGTGTTAACATGGATGTAACAGGCAGCATTATTGTTGATCAGAATCCACAGCCCACTTTCGTTAAGTCTGTTTGTCTATCTCTAGTCTAACGACTTGCAATCTATAATGTTGTCTATGGCAAATGTGTGCCTTTGATACAGGGTATTTCTTAATCGGCTAGGGCATTCGTACTTGTTTTTTTTTTTCTTTTTACTTTTTTAACGAACTTACAAGTGACAGATCTTGTCATCTTTATCCACCTCTCAGTTATATAATGAAGAAAGGGTATTGTTGAGAGAGTGTATTCGGTGTTGATGTTCGGTTTCAGTCCCTTTTCGCTGTTATTGTTGCTGCTATTGTTCGCCATTGTTTGGCTTTGTGTTTCACTTGTGTTTTTATGCCGCTGACGTTGTTGACATTTGAATTTGCGAAATAATTTTAAAGGGCGCCCGGTTGGCAACTATTTACTTATGCAGCGATAACAAACGGGGAAGGCTTAAAGCCCGCCGTATTCTAATTGCACTTGATGGGCGACCCGGGCGGCTCCGACGTCCCCCGTACGGTACGCACGGCACGGCACGGCACGGCACGGCCGGAGCGGACGGACACAATATTCTCATAACAGAGCAGCAATAAAAGTCGAATGGGCTCTTGTATAGCAAAATTTCATTTTATGAAATTCTCTTGCGCTCAGCTCTCAGCTCTCAGCTTTTAGCTTTCAACATTCAGCGTTCAGCATCAGCAGTAGCAGCAGCAACAGCAGCAGCAGCAGCAGTAGCAGCAGCAGCTCTCAGCATCAACATCATCATCGTCAACGTCATCATCATCATCATCTTCGTCACGTCCTTGCGGCGCATTTTTTTTTCTATTTTTTTTCTTTCTTTTTATTCGGTTAGACCGTGGGATAGACCATCGTTAGCATTCGCTTTTCTTTAGCTGACTTTGACTAACTAGCTCTTAACGCTTAGAGCCGCTTTCCGCTTAGCATATGCCTTTAACTTCCCCACCCACTCCACGCACAAATCTGTGTGCCACACACACACATATGCAAGCACGTGTGTGCCACTGGGTGTGAGTATGTGTGTGTGTGGGTGTGTGTGTGTGTGTGTCGTAGAGCACCTGCTGTGCCTCATTGAGTGCAAAACGTGCTTTGTTTTGTTTCATACGCATTATGCGTAAGTCTTGTACACATTTTAGCCATACACCACCCATCCCCACCCCCCGCTGTGTTTATTACACCAAATTCTTCTTCTTCAGCATTTACACACACAGACACACATATATATATCTGTATATGTATGCATTCAGATTAGAAAGTTCTTGAGGCGCCCGAAAACCGGTTGACATCTTGGGATTACGACTTTTCTACCCGCCGACTGGCAAAGCGACTCGCGCAAACTTTGTTGACTGCTCCGCCGACGTGCTTACAGCACGCACACATTCACACAAACACACAAACACACAAACATACATATGTACATATATATGTATGTATGTATAGAGTTGCGAGTAACTGTAGGTGATTGCGGTATGTTTCTTGTTTCTTGGGTTAAATGAATATAACAAGACTGTGGCTTGTTTTTTCGGCATAGTTCATCCCCCTCTCGCTCTCTCTCTCTCTCTCTCTCTCTCTCTCTCGCTCTCTCTCTCTCTCTCTCTGTCTGTTGCCCTCTCCCTCTATGCTATCTTGCATGGAGTTTATGCTGCAACTCGAATCCCTAATCTTGTCTAAATATTGATTCGTCTAATTTCATCAGTATGTGTGCCTGCATACATGCATATACATACATATATATAGTGTGAGTGTGTAAGTGTGCGAGTGTGCGTGTGGTTAAGGTTTACACATTAAAATGCAATTTAATCAATTCTGCAACGGTTCAAGCTTTGTATTTTATTTTCCATAAATAAAACGCATCCAAACGAACATATTTTAACTCTTTCTGTTGGTAGTAGATTAATTAATAAATAAATATAAATTTGATATCTAAGTTATTTTTTTTTTTTGCTTCGTCATATTTTAAAGTCATCAAATGTTGGAAGAGACAAGCAAATAAAATAAAAAAAAAAAGTATTAACTTGCAAAACATTTACAACGAACATTTATTTATTTTCTATTCGTTTTGTTTTATAAACATTTTGTACATATATGTATTTAAATCGGATTTGATTTCAAATGTGGTTTTTATAGTCAAACACTTGACAGCTGGATGCAAAAAATAAAAAGACACAGACTCACAAACATATACATATGTATGTATATGTATAAATAAATATATATTATTATAATATATTTATGACATATTGGAGTGTACGTCAGTTAGAATTTGACCCAGCTGTGAAGTAAAAAAACCCTTTGAATTCTTTTTTAAACAAGATTTGTAATACAGAACTGTTTATTGTTCGATTCGAATGGGGTCTAAATTATTAATTGCTTTGTAAGCTTTCTCATCTATAATTCCGTTTCTCTTTAACTTGAAATTGCAAAAAACAAAACAAAAAAAAAAAAAAAAAAAACAAAAAACAAAAGGCTTTTAAATTTTTGAAAGCATTTGCAAGAAGCTTTTCGAATGTGTTAAAAGCAATTTGTAGAAACAAAACAATACAGCAAAAAAAAAAAAAAACACACTCTTTAGTTTTTATTTTCGCATCGAAAATTCAATTTAATAAATTGAATAACATCCATTTGTATACTTCAATAAAATCTAGTGAAGCAAGTCGTTGACTTTCTGTTCAATTGAATCAATTCCCGACAAAATAATGCATTGGGTTAAAGAGGAAGCAGACTTCAGGGCGAATGATATTTTATTATAATCGTTGTCTAAGCAAATGGGATTCTGTGGCAGGTGCTTCCAGACCTCAGCTCTTAACTCTCCGAGGGCAACTTTAATGTCTTTCATTCATAAATTATTACATTATTTCAATTTTCCGCTCTCCCTCTCTCTCTCTCTCTCTCTCTCTCTCTCTCTCTTTTTCTTCATTTCTATTTCTGTTTTTTATGTGCTTCAAATCTTTCTTGAAGTTGAGCATTAAATCGCAATTTATATAAATCATAAACATATTTCCCTGCATATATTACCCTCTTACGTGTGTGTGTGTGTGTGAGTGGGCTTTAATGTATTAAGCCCTTTCCATGGACAGCATTAATGTTGTATTAACCGAAATAATTGTTTTAATGTGTGTTTTATGTGAAACATATAAATTATTCATAGCTCATTAATCAAACATTTATATTTTGCACAGTTTGATTTGCGACCTCAACCGAAATTCATTTAAAATTAGTTAAAGCCCAAACCTCAGGGATTTATGTAACAGCGTGGAGGGGGGGAGGGGGATGAATGAGGGGATAGATTCAATTAAAGAGGGGAAAAGTTTGAAAAAATAGGTGAACCAAAAATGAAAGTGAAAGAGGGAAAGGAAAAAATAGAAAGAAAGAGAGACATATGTAGATAAAGTAGAAAATATATGGTTAAAGAAGAGTGAGAACGATAGAGAATGAGAGTAAATTAGAGAGTCAGGAGAGAAAGATCGATTTAAATAGAGTGGCATAGGGAAGAGACTGAGAGAGAGAGAGAGAAAAAACAAACTTAGAATGAGACTGAAACTGAGCGAGCAGAGAGAACAATAAGGAGCAAAAACTTATCGAGAGGGTAATAGGGGACATAGAGGTAGACACTGAAAGGTAGATGACAGGAAATGGGTAGAAAGAGAGAAAGATGGAGATAGAGAATTCAATGGAAAAGGTGTAATTTTTGAGAAACCACTTTTGTGGGTAACCGAAACCAATGAAAATGAAACGAAATTGCACTAAGGGGAAATCTAGATGGTTAGGAACAGTAAAAAAGGATAATTAAGGAATATTATCTGGAAATCTTTTTATGGAAGAACCAACTCTTACGCTCAAATCTTAAACTTCAATTAAAATTCAAGGAAATAAAGTAATAGAATCAAAGATGAAGAAAAAACAAAAGATGGCGAAGTTACAAAAGGCGACGGAGAGCTAGAGACAGAGAGAGAGCACAGAGGGAGAGGGAGAGGGAGAGAAAGTGAGAGAAAGTGGTAGATAGAAAGAGATAAAGAGAAAGCCAAGACACTTTTCAATTCCTTCTGCCGTATTCAAAAAGAAAGAAAGGTCTTTATCTATTTCAGATCTATAAATGTCAATGAAAAGCTCAACTGGGAGTCAAAGCAAGTCAAAGAACGAAAATAATCAGTATATATATATATATAAATATATATATCAAATAAGAATTGAAGGAAGGAAAAACAAGGCAAGTTAACTGTTCAGATTCGAGGATAAAAGCAAAGTTTCTTAGATTTGTTTTTCTCCCACAGCTGAATAGAGGAGCAAAACTTCTTTTCATTCCATTTTCTGTCGGCTCCGGGTTAAATATCCGGCAAGAAAGGGTTAAGTATGTAACAAAAATAATAAAAACAAAGAGCAGCAACAAATTTGTCGCCAAGGATAAGTCCACTTCCTGAAAGGATCCGCCAGCAAGTGGACAAATTTCCATATTGCAAGAAAAAACGTTTTTGTTGATTTTTGGAAATTTGTATAAAATAATAATGGAAAATTTCTCTCAGGCCAAGGTCTGATATGAGAAGTGGATTGATTGTTCTATAGAACATCCATAATGTGGATTAATAATAATATAGGGAAAACATTCACTCACCTATTTGAATTGTTCGCTCTATTTGTATTTCCCTCCGAAAAAAAAAACGACAGCTAATGCGATTAGTCGCCGCTGCCTGTGGCGGCAGAAGGGTAATTAAATCCTTGTTGTTCTGTTGGGTACATCACATAACGGCACTTGTTTGCATTGCATCAAAAAAAAAAAAAAAAAAACAAACAGGACAAAAAAACAAGAAAAAAAATACAAATACAGAGCTTTGTATATTTAATATTTTACGCGCGTAACTTTAGTAAATTTGCATTTGAATTTCAGTTTATATCGGCTGAAGTTTTTGAACTGTTTTCTTGCATTTGAATATATTTCTCTATATATATACGTATATCATTATGATAACTATTATTTTTTGTAATATTTAAGGGATGCGCGGGTGGTTGTTCCGTTTGTTCTTACTGAGTGTTTGGACAGCGAGACGAGGCGACAAAAGACGACAATTGAATCGAACTGCTTTGAATTGGATTGGATTGGATTGGATGTTCCGCCAGTGCGGGGCCAGCACGTGGGCTTCGCTTATCCTTGAAAACCGTAATGAACTGTCGTTCGCAAAATTACGGACACATTGCGAAGCATCCAAATGAACAGCTCGGCCAGCCACGAGTGAAAGCTCTCCGGGCTGCACACTCAACTCTCCGCCGAAAGAGAATCACTCGATTCCGCTATTCAACAAATTCAACAAATTCAACACATTCAACACTCCTCTCCAGCAAGGGGTTCGCCCATCTGTCCCAAAGCTTTGGCCGAGCTTTGTGCAGAACTCGAGTACATTTGAGCTACAATTGAGGTAAATTTTAGGTACATTTTAAGTACATTTTAGGTACATTTTAGGTACATTTGGGGTACCTTGAGAAAGTGCTCAATGAACAATTTCTTTGCACTCGTCTCGCTTTCACTTAATTTCACTTTTGAGTCCTTTTGGCTTTCACTCTAAAGGGAATTGTTGTTGCTTTTTATTTGTTATCGCTTTTGTATCTTCGTAAATTGTTTTGCCTTCTGTCATAAAGTATATCATACATACGATTATTTTTGGTATTCATTAACTTTTAGCAAATCTTCAATTTCTAAGCATACGTTTTCGTATATCGTAAACTGATGCCGTTTATCATAACGATGTCCTTTGTTTAGAGGATGGCTTACAGTAGTATTTTTTAAAAATTAATTTTTGTTTTATCTAAGCTGCTGGTTCCTCGAACTTGAAACAAAGTAGACTCCCACAAAGCTTTCTCCCGCCTTGAGAGAGAAGCTCAGACGTTTCGATTAGTAAGCCAGATGCAGACTAGTCAGAAAAATACAAAAAACAGAAAGATCACATTTGAATCGAAAGGAAGGCAAACGCTCAATCACAATGTCCAAGCGCAATAAGGAGGGGGACGAGGTGTTGAAGAAGAAGATGGCCAAGCTGCGGTTCAAGAGGCTGATCCGAATCGCGTTCGCCAATCATCAATGGATCAGCGAGGTGGACGAGCAGGGCATCAGCATGAATGTCAAGAAGAATGTCGCCATGCTGGTGCGCAAGAAGCACAAGACGGGAATCTTGACCATGGCTGTATAAGTATACCCCCCTCTCCATGCCAGGCAATTGCGTTAATAGATTCCATTCCCATCCTCAGCAAAAAGGTCTGTTGGCCACTGCCCATCGCACCCGATCCATACCGGAGAGGAAGAAGTTGTGCACAATAGTCGCTGGCCTCGGCTGCTTTACCCAAGTGCCACCGGTGGGCAATCTCCCTCCTTCTCTATATATATCTCTCTTTATCCCTCTTAACTTAGCATCTCTTTTTTCTTATCTCTATATCTGTCTATCTGTCTGTGTCTTTCTCTGTTTCTATCTATCTGTCTCTCTATCCTTCCTGAAAGAGAGGCTCTAAGCTATTCGTCTCTCTCTCTCCCTGTCTTTCTGCCTTTCACTTTTCTCTCTCTTTCTCTCTCAGAAAATTCGAGCGCGTTTGGTTCCCTACCTCCACTTTATGGTCGTTAGTTCGGGTCGCACCCTCATGAAGGAGGGCGACGTACCCACCTGTGTTTATTTCGTAGTTAGTGGGGAGGTTGAGATGTCCAAACAGATATTGAATAAGGTAAGTAATGCAGCTTCTAAGATCCTAAGATTCCCCTCGATTGGTTTTGGTTTTGGTTTTGGTTTCGGTCTGGCAGCTAACTCGCAAGTTTGAATCGAAGCCTGAGGCGTTCTTTGGACCAGGCGATTGGATCGGTGAGATCGAGCTGCTGGAGGAAGAATTGCGAATGAACACATACAAAGCCACAAGTAGATAGAAGAAATAGCGAAATACCAAGCCTGCATTAAATTATAAACTCCATTTCTGTATTCTTCAGCCAATTGCGAAATTCTGGTACTAGACGACTTCGACTTCAAAGCCTTGCTTAAGCCGTATGTGAAAAAGGTTTGGATCGAAAAGAAGAAGGCGATTGCCGCACTGAGCTATCTGAACTTTATGACTGACTCACAGGTAAAACAAAATATTTACTAAGTTTCGGACCGTGAGGATCCAGTCGGTCGACTGTTCCATCTCTTTCAGATTGTGAGCGCCTGCAAGTTTGGCATTTTACGGCAGTACGATCCATTGAGCACCATTTATCCGGAGAAGGCGGATAACATACAGCACGTGCATTTCGTGCTGAGTGGGGAATGCGTTTTGCTGCAGTGTCTGTACATGAAGGTAGTTTACGGCGTAGTCGAGTGGCGCGTAGTCTAAGAGAAGCTCCATTGCAGGTGTCCGTCGATGAGGGGGAGTTGCACTACGAGCTGTCGAAAGTGGTCGACGAGGACTCGGACAATGAGGCGGAGGACGACAAGCCGGAACCTTTCGACGTGCGCGAGCTGTTACGTTCGAGCTCGTCCCTCGATGAGGCCGGACACAATAAAAAGAAGGCGGTACGCAATTTAAATCTGATTCGATTCGCATTTCATGTGCAATTGATACTTTCTCTGGCATCCAGAAGCGGAAGGCGGAGTTCGCCAAGATCGAGGCCCACTGCAAGTTCCTGAACCAGAAGCGGGTCGTCGAGGAGCCGCCGGTGCGTCTGCCACCGCGTCAATCGCACCATCACAAATCGATAATGCTCGAGAAGTTGGCAAGCGACTCCATTCAGAGCGAGGACTACGAAGATTTCTGTTCCTCCGATTACGACGATAATCAATTCTATCGACGGGATATGACGTTCATTGCGGATGAACGTAGATCGAGCGTCAAGAGCAAGTTGAGTAAACTTAGCAAAATTAGCAAAGTTAGCAAAACGATTAGCTTGGAAGGCGAGGCGGAGGAGTCCGAAATATTCACAGCATCATCCACGGGCTCCTCAAGCTCAGCAACGACCGTCAAGTCACAGAAGTTTCCATATGTAAGTCTCCCTACATTTACTTATTCAATTGATCCCATAAAGTGGATCTGGCCACATCCGCTTGCACGTTCGATTGTCTGCCTGTTAAAGGCTTTACATCGATCGAGCGCGGTTTGGCACTCGGGTTTCTAACATTTAAGTCAATTTTAAATTTTGTATTCCACATTATGAATGTCTTTCCTTTAACCAGAACGATGAGAGTTATGCGACGCATTTTGTTGACGTTGGCTCCATGAAATTTGGCGGACTTTTTGGCGTGGGCGAGAAGTGTGACCATCGCGTTGTCATGGCCCGGACGACAGTGCAATGCCTGCTTATACCACGCTACTGGCTCATGGAGGATGAACAGAATCCGGGACATATTTGGCAGCGTATGCGCTTCTATCTGGATCGTTGGGTGCCCTCAAGATATACGCTCTATCAGGACTTCATCAAGACTCGCAAGTGGGCACAGTTTAAGAACGATTGTGTGAAGCCGTTTATTCACGCGACCACAAATACCACAAAGATCGAGGATATACCCATCATAATTCGCATAGTTGAAACAAAGGAGGATTAGTTTTTTACCAAATTCCGATGTTAAATACCATTTATACTTTTTCATTTCGATACAAAACCAATTTTTTAGCCATCACCAAGACCAGGAAATATATTTTTTCAGCTAATGCAAATATATACCAAAATAATTAAAGCCGCAAAATATTATATTTTTACACACTGAGCCAAGACAACAACCAATAGCGAAAATGTACATATCTTAAAAATAGAAAGTACTTTTCGGCTGTTTGCTTATTTTACGATAAATAAGGTTTGTGTATTTATTAGACAAGAGAGGAAAAAATACCGCCACTGATTAGCTGAGATTTTCAAGTACTTTTTATATCCAAGATCGTAACACAGAACATGGGCCATAATTGGAATGCAAAGTACTTTTGATATCGTAAGTAATCTTTTATCTGTAAATGTTTCACCAAAAAATTACGATTTTAAGGAATTATTGAGCAAAGACAAAACCCTACAAATGTGTGAATTTGTATTTCAAATAAAATTTTACATCCAAGACAATCATAGGTATGGACATAAACCACAATTGGAATATCGTAGTACTATTGTGTTCGTAAATAATCTTTTATCCGGAAATGTGTCAATACGAAACTAAGGACAGGACAAATTGCAGGGACAGGACATTTTTAAGTAAAGACAACAACCTAAAAATATTTTCCCAAAATCTGCAGCTTACATTTTTAGTTTATATCGTAAAAGTTTTATCGTAAAATTATGGTTATGGAAGTTTACATTTCTTGTGTACTCATGTACGCATATTATAGCAAGGACATTAACCATTAGCTAAAATATACACCATAATTGGACAATATGAGACATACAAGCAGTACAATTACGATATCTAAAAGTACCAAAGGGCATTTTTATAGTTCCCATTGCATAAAAGCAGTAAATTTCCACTTTTTCATTTTTTTTTTTGTGAAATAGAGAACTTACGGATAACACTATTGCATGTCGAAAGCTTACAATTACGATATGAAACAGCCATAAAGCCCGCGAAATTAAACCACAGAATCACACATTCATAAATTTCCTTGTGCAAAAGCTTGCCAATCAATGGCTTACCCCCACTTTAGACAATAACGGTACATTCACAACTATGGTATATTTGTTATTTATTGGAGAGTCGTCCTTGGAGGGGAAATAGGGGTTATTGCAATGAAGTGGAAATCAGCCACTCCAGGTGTTATAGTTGTATGGCTCGTTGTTGGCACAGAGATTGGGGTAGGCGATATTGCGTCCCCTGGCGCATCCAGAGGCCGCGGGACCGGCACGGTAAATCGGATTGTTGATCATGTTGGTGACCGCGTAGTTGCAGGCAAGGAGCGTGCCGCTTCTGCCGCCCGCATCCGTGTAGCGGGCAACGGCGCAGCCAACGCGGTTGTTCCGCTCATGAATCATGGCCGTAAAGTGTCCGATGGCCCTGTAAATGGCAATGGATAAAGGTTATTCGGCTAATCAATGGTATGCGAGGGGAATACGCACGGTCCGCTGCGTGGAACATAGCGTGCCACGTCGGATGGGGTAGCAAATCGATACTCATTGAACCAGCTGGCGATACGCTGACGGAGGAAGGAGGTCACCTCGGTGTTGCGGCTGAAGAGGACGCTCAGATTCTGGCCGGAGTACCGGTAGACGTTGGTGTTCCGGCACTGGTCGTGCGCCATCCGGCATTGCAGCACATTGTAGGCGGCCAATCGGGCGAGGGTCGGGTCCCAGGTCATGGTGCCCATTTGGCGGGCGCTCGCAAAGCCGCGGAGTCTGCCGCCAGCCACAAAGTTGCGGCGATCGTTGTGCTCCCTCAGAATGAGCGGAATGTGCCGGTCCAGCGCCACCATCTCACCCCGGCAGCCTCTGGCGAATTGCTGTAGTCCAACGGTTAACGGTTAGCGGTTAAAAGAGAGTTGGACTTGTGGCCCAGCCACGCCCACTACTTACGCCACTGTTGCCGCACCCGATATGCCGCTGTCCGCGCGAGCAGAGCGAAGGATCGCAGAAGTTCTGAGCGAGGCTCAGCTGCACGTTCAGCACCAGCACCAGCAGCAGCAGCAGCCATGCGGCATAAATGCATCTGGGAATGGAGTGGGTGTGGGACTTCATTGGAAGGGGAGCAGAAGTTGAATGAAAAGCGCAGTACGTTGCACGTTGCACGTTGCGATGTGTGAGGCATCCACACGCCCGCCCAGTATTTATAGTCCGGCAGACAATGGGATATTCATGGGTTCCAGATGACATCTGGACATCTGTTGTTTGCGCTGCTAAACAAATCAAAACGCAGTTATTCACGCCCGCAAAATATAGCAAAAACAAAAGCAAAAACAAAACCAAAAAGAAAAGCACATACAAAAAAGAGAAGAAAAAAATACAATGCAAAGTAGAACATAGAAGAAACTAAAAGCAATGGAAACCAGCCGCCGATTGTTTCATTCACACGCACACACACGCACACACACGCACACACGCACACATATGTATGTATGTACACATAGGCGTGTACGTAATAAATTTGCCCGCAGCTGTGTCGCACACCTGCAACACGTCCCCCCCGCCGTGCACCGCACGGGCCAACAGTCCGCCGTAATGAGTTTCGCATTTGCCCTTACAACATCCGGAGCACTTACGGAAGTGTCATTTGATTTAGGCCCCAGCATCGAAGACTAGCTAATTGACATTCACACATCTAAAAGCGTATCGGCCGAGCCTCACGGACCGCTCGCAAATGCATCTGATGGATGCGAGTGCCAAAGCAATCCCGTTTTAATTTCCCGACGGTAGCTCGAATGTTATTTAACCATTTATTTGTTAGAGATAAATTTGTGGTATTTGCTATTGCTTACCTAACCTAATCAAACCTTATGTGCTAAGCAAGTGTGTGTGGGTGGGTGTGTATAAATATGTGTGCACGAACGAACTTACTGTATGTGTGTGTGTGTGTGTGTGTGTGTACATTCATGTGTAGCTATGAATGAATGTATGTACGTGTATTTAATTAATGTGTATGCACACATGCATGAGTGTATGCGTGTACGCGTACAATTACAAATGTTCCTATCTATGTGTATATGTATAAATATGTATGTATGCATGTATGTATGTATGTATGTATGTATGTATGTAGGCATGTATGTAGGCATGTATGTAGGCATGTATGTATGTTTCTTTGTATCTATGTATGCATGAATGTGTGTCTGAATTTATGTATGTATGTATGTATGTATGTATGTATCTATGTTTGCATGTATGTGTGTCTGCATTTATGTATGTATGTATGCAGTTATGTATGTATGTATGCATGTATGCATGTATGCATGTATGCATGTATGCATGTATGCATGTATGCATGTATGCATGTATGTATGTATGTATGTATGTATGTATGTATGTATGTATGCATGTATGCATGTATGCATGTATGCATGTATGCATGTATGCATGTATGCATGTATGCATGTATGCATGTATGTATGTATGCATGTATGCATGTATGTATGTATGTATGCGTGTATGCATGTATGTATGCATGTATGTATGTATGTTAAACATTAGGTTTTGCCTAGATATAGATGTATGTATGTATCTGCAATCTAAAAAGGTAAAAAAGGTGCAAAGCCTTACTATGCGATTCTCAAAGATATATGTACATAGGTCCCATAAAAAGTGTTGTCCATCAATCTGTGTTGTAAGCTCACTAAATTTTGTATCAGCCAATAAATTCCATTCAAGTTACGCCCCTCGCTGACTCACTCTCTCCCTGTTTCTCTCTCTCTCTCTCTCTGTCTCTCGCTCGAGCGCTTTGTTGCTGCTGCTTCAAGGTTAACATAAAATCCGTTCTACGTGCGGAGTTTGGCGACACCTACTAAAAAAGTTAAACTGTGTAACAGAAGTTAAATTAAATGGCTTCAGCCACAGCTGCAGCGCTTTTACTTTTCGACTTTTACTTGTGGGCTGGGGGTTGGGGGTTGGGGGGTGGGGGTTGGGTGGTTGTTTGTCCAGTCGAATCCGAGTCGAAGGGAAGCTTCGGGCTAGGTATTTGATACCCTGGACTGGAACTTAAATGGGATCGATGGCCAATCAGTCCGGCTTGCAGCTTTGTGCGATGGAGCTTTTTTGCTTCACTTTTGACACTAAGCCCAACAAAGCTTTGATGGAACGTCAGATGTAAAGCAGAGGGACAGCAAAAGGGGGGAGAGAGAGGAGAGAGGAGAGGGTGTCTGGATGCAGGTCGCATTGAGATGTTAATTGAAATGCTGTAAGGCTGCACCTGCAAACGGTTTGTTTGTGCCATTGCCAACGACAGCTTTGTGCTCACCTTATTGCAGAGATGGTCGAGTCCAAAATTTTCCACAGACTTGATTTTCATTAGCCAGATATGACAGTTTGAGACCGGTTTTCTTTTTCACCTGCACCAGTTGTCGTCCCCCTCATCATTCCTCCCACTCGAATTGCGTTTTCATTTTCCAATGTTTCTGCAATATTCGGAATTGAAAATCTCTTTTTATTGATTGTGTGCAATGTCAGTCTTCTACCCTTCTACCCTTCTCCTCTTTCCCATCCCTTTGTCCCCTTCGGACGATGTCCACTTACATATGCTTTTATACCCCAACAAAGGTCCTCTTCAGCACCCCCCCCCCTCCCCCCGCTCTTCCATCGTTTGTTTTTCAAGTTTTTCCAATCAATCTCAGCTGTTGTTAACTTTAAAGTGTTCCTCAACTTGGGAACCTCCTGTTTTAGGGATAATATGTTACTTTCCTTTAACAGCAGTCTATTTTCATAGGCTCGTTCACCTAATCAAATTTGACATAAGCCACACTCGACGTCTATATGCTACTCAAATTATTATACTACTTAATTCGTTGTATATATGCAATAAGTTATATTGTATGTGGTACAGCTAACCAAGCTTTTGATTAATATAAATTTACCTAACTTATAACCTGGAGATTTTCTAGGGTATTAACTAGTTGGCATGCTAATGGTAACTTTTAGGTCTGGTTACTATTCAACAAGTTATTCTTTAAGTTGTAAGTTAAATCTTTTGAATAATATAAATCTATTCTAGGGTATTTAGTAATCGGCATGCCCAGTGAAGCTCTGAGCTCTAGGTATTATTTACTGAGTAACACTTTAAGTTGCATACTTAATAAAAATAATGCTAACATGGGATTAATACAAACCTCTGTATACTTCCAGGGTATTCGCTAGTCGGGATGCCGTTTGAAATAAATCTTTGGCTACTATTTAATGATTTGAAAGCCGTACACCTAACTCAAACTGTCGATTAGTATAAACATAACTAGCTAATATATTGTATATTTTCCAGGGTATTCAATAGTCGGTGTTTCAAATGAAGCTCTTAGCTCAGGGTATTATTTAGTGAGTAATATCTAAAGTTGAATACCTAATTTAAGCTTTACATTGAAATAAATCTATTTTTGTATATTTTCCGTGGTGTTCGCTAGTCGGAAAGCCGATACAAAGATAACATTGGCTAGTATTTAATGAGTTACGAGTCGTAAATCTAATCTAAGCTTTTGATCAATATAAACATATATAAAATTGTATATTTTACAGGGTATTTATTAGTCGGTGTGTATTATTTAGTGAATAATACTTAAAGTTGAATGCCTAGTTGAAACTTTCTGCTGATAAAAATCTATTTTGTATATTGTCCAGGGTATTCGCTAGTCGGGAAGCCGATACAAAGACAACTTTGGCTATTATTTAATGAGTTACGAGTCGTAAATCTAATCTAAGCTTTTGATCAATATAAACATATATAAAATTGTATATTTTACAGGGTATTTATTAGTCGGTGTGTATTATTTAGTGAATAATACTTAAAGTTGAATGCCTAGTTGAAACTTTCTGCTGATAAAAATCTACTTTGTATATTTTCCAGGGTGTTCGCTAGTCGGGAAGCCGATACAAAGACAAGTTTGGCTTCAATGAGTTAAAAGTCGTACATCTAACCTAAACTTTTGATCAATACAAACATATATAAAATTTTATATTTTGCAGGGTATTCGCTAGTCGGGAAGCCGATACAAAGACAAGTTTGGCTTCAATGAGTTAAAAGTCGTACATCTAACCTAAACTTTTGATCAATATAAACATATATAAAATTGTATATTTTGCAGGGTATTCGCTAGTCGGGAAGCCGATACAAAGACAAGTTTGGCTATTATTTAATGAGTTACGAGTCGTTCATCTAATCTAAACTTTTGATCAATACAAACATATATAAAATTGTATATTTTGCAGGGTATTCGCTAGTCGGACGGCCGATACAAAGACAAGTTTGGCTATTACTTAATGAGTTACGAGTCGTTAATCTAATCTAAGCTTTTGATCAATATAAACATATATAAAATTGTATATTTTACAGGGTATTTATTAGTCGGTGTGTATTATTTAGTGAATAATAATTAAAGTTGAATGCCTAATTTAAACTTTCTGCTGATACAAATCTACTTTGTATATTTTCCAGGGTATTCGCTAGTCGGGAAGCCGATACAAAGACAACTTTCGCTATTATTTAATGAGTTACGAGTCGTAAATCTAACCTAAACTTTTGATCAATATAGACATATATAAAATTGTATATTTTGCAGGGTATTCGATAGTCGGGAAGCCAATACAAAGACAAGTTTGGCTATTACTTAATGAGTTACGAGTCGTTAATCTAATCTAAGCTTTTGATCAATATAAACATATATAAAATTGTATATTTTACAGGGTATTTATTAGTCGGTGTGTATTATTTAGTGAATAATAATTAATGTTGAATGCCTAATTTAAACTTTCTGCTGATAAAAATCTACTTTGTATATTTTCCAGGGTATTCGCTAGTCGGGAAGCCGATACAAAGACAACTTTGGCTTTAATGAGTTAAAAGTCGTAAATCTAACCTAAACTTTTGATCAATATAAACATATATAAAGTTGTATATTTTGCAGGGTATTCGTTAGTCGTTAAGCCAAATGAAACTCTCGTATGTGGCCTAAAACATGTGTTCCACAACGTATCTGCGACTCAAAAACAGAAAAAAAAACGCTTTGCGTGTTGTGCAGTGTAAACAAATCGCGCTGAGGGGAAATGACTTTCAGTTTCGCATGGCGCCGCATAATTAATCAAGCGGGGATCTAAGCAAAATAACGGTATGTGTTAACGGTTTTATTGTATTTGTAATGTAATGAGTATTTACAATTCGAGCGACAAACAAAGTCAATAAACAAACAAAATTGTGAATGGGACTGCACAAGCTTCCACCTGGACAGAAGCCAGCCACAAAGGTATCGAGTGTGCGGGTCTCTTCTTTTAACTCTTCCTCTTCCTACTGCTATTCCTCTTCCTTACCAGCCGCTTGGAGCCCAGCCACCCTGTGGGGCCCAGCCGCCGCCTTGAGCAGCCCAGCCGCCGCCGCCGCCGCCGCCACCGCTGCTGCTGCCTGCATCGGAGATGACCTTCACGATTTGGACGGAGCCGGAGCTGCCACCATGACCGCCGCCATAGCCGCCGCCATGGCCACCGTAGCCGCCGCCATGACCGCCTCCGAAGCCACCTCCGTAGCCACCTCCGTAGCCACCTCCGTAGCCACCTCCATAGCCGCCGCCGCCGCCGCTGGCACCACCTTCAGAGATGACCTTCACAATCTTAACGGTGCTGGCACCGCCGCCGCTGTAGCCACCGCCGTGACCACCGCCATAACCGCCGCCATAACCGCCGCCATAGCCGCCGCCATAGCCGCCGCCATAGCCGCCACCACCGCCTCCTGCACCACCATCAGAGATTACCTTGATGATCTTCACGCCGCCGCCGCCGCCGCCACCGCTGTAGCCGCCGCCATGACCACCGCTATAGCCACCGCCATAGCCACCGCCATAGCCACCGCCATAGCCGCCACCACCGCCGCCGCCGCCGGAGCTTAATCCGCCGCCAAGGAATCCGGCGTGGGCCACGCTGCAGACAGCGAGCAGACAAACGAATACCTTGGGAGAGAAACAGGCGCAATAAATATATAAAAAAAAAAAAACAACGAATTTCACAGCACGGCACAAAACAAAAATTTAAAAAAAAAAAGATGCGTTAATTCCGGACACGGTATTTGGAGCCAAGACCAGGACGCACCTTCATGTTGGCTCTGGTTTTGCTTGGATCTGGGATCTGGGAGCTGGAAGCTGCGATTACAAGTGCGACTTCGACGAGAGCTGAACTTCAACTGTGCCGCTGCAGTGCTTCAGCCGTGGCTTTTATGGCTCGCAGTCGCAGTCGCCGCCAAGCCCAAAGCCATAGACATAGCCACAGCCACAGCCACAGCTGAGAGCCAAGAGCAGAGACAGGGCCAAGAGCCCAACGCTTGGAGGCAAAAACAAATCTGAGCAGTTGGCTAAATGCTAATGGCAGATACACTAATTGGTTGTCCACGCGATGCTGGGACGGAGTTATGGAATCGTTAGAGGGCCGGCCAAATGGAGCCGCAGTTGGCCTTTTGGCCAGCTCAACAGCTTTGTGGCCAACACCTTCGCAGTGGGGCGAACTCTCTTTTGGCCGTTATGCAATTCATCATAAACTTGCACAAAGGGCATTAACCAAACATAACAAAAGGCGAATAAGTAGCGCGTTTTAACACTCCAACACTAAATCCAACTCCGAATCAAACAGCACCTCCATATGGTATACCCTAACCCAATCGGGTATAACACCCACTCGAATGTGGTTTGTGAGGCAATGCTTCGATTCTTTTTTATCAATTAAAATCTGTTAGTAATGTAATTAAAATGTTAAATAATTACAAATGAGTGAGTGGTAAATGTATTATATATATCCCGACTGAATATAGATGCTTTTATTTTTAGAATATTATATATATACACATATACATAGAGTTCCGATTAAGAATTGTCAAACTCTTTAGTTTAGTTGCAGTTGTATTGAAAAGCGGAACAATTAAAATTAATTTGTCTCAGCCATAAATATTATATTATATTATATACTAACCTACTTTATTATAAAACAAATATTTATTTTCTAGTATAATATAATATAATGGATGACATAGGCCAACTATATACCGATATAAACCGATATGTTTGGCCTGGACTTAACTGTTCAAGTCAAGTATATATAATTTGAATGATTGTTATGCTCGACCCGACCTTATCTATATGTTTTCATATTTCTATAATGATGAAATGGAACAAATAGTATACATATATATGTACATATACATATCCCTCTTATCTTCTATATGTTTTGCTAGTAACTATAGATTAAATTCCATCCGAATTATTCACACAATTCTTTCCCTTTGCACTAACTATATAAACAATTGGTTTGCAATATTGAATGAATGCAAGTCGATACATTCGCCGATTTTGATTAGATTTATGCATTATGTAAGCATGCTTGACCGCCAATAAAACTCGACCTGCGAGTTATTTTCTCTTCATATCCATATCAATATCAAAAAGTGCGCCGATGGGGTCAATCGAAACGGTTTTAATACGTTAATTCGTTAAATCGGCGGCCCCCAGCAAGTGGAACCTTCGGATCGGCGCTTGATAGATGGCGAATAAGCTTCCAGTGTTGCGTTACGTTAATTGCTGCAACGTTGTTATTTTTGTTAGTCTCTTTTTGTTTTTGTTTTTTTTTTTCGGAGTTCACGGAAGCTCAGAAATCCGGCGCAGTCACGAAATTCAACAGACTGTCTGTGAACGAAGCGCAGCTCTGTCCTCTAATAGGTGGACAATCATGTTGTAAATAATATTAATGAAATCCCATAAATATTTACCATTTTCCCTATCGAAGAGTTGTAAACTTTACTTTAATTTTAATTCAGGGCTGCGGAGATCTTCGATTTTGATGAGGGTTCGTTTGCCGGCTCCAATCCATTTGCCTAAGCTGCCGAACAGGTTTTCAATTTACATCGTGTTGCACATATATATATATATATATATATATATATATATATATATATATATATATATATATATATATATATATATAGTATGCATAAGATGTATACATAAGTACATTTTGATTTCTACATTTGCTATAATTATCGAAATGTTATGCAATTTAAAGATTCGTTACGTCGATAACAATGGATTATAATCATAATTATGAAGATGTTCGCTGATGAACAATTTACCATCCAATATTTTTAAATTGGAAAGCTTTAAGGTCATGCAAACTATGTTTAGACCAGCGCTGAGCAAACAAGAATTAAAAGAAGTTTCCAATTGCCTTAAAGTTCGCTCGATCGAAAGTAATACGCAAGTAATAGACAAATATGTCACTCGAGGAAGGAAACCCCCTTCTGCTCAGACTGACATTACCTCACATTATAGATATTACCTAAATGTTAAGCGATATGTCAATTACTGAAGGGTGACGAAATAATCCACTTACGACGTCTCTTAAACTGACTTTATGGCAATTCATCTCTCAGAGATGCTGACAAATAGGTTTTGATTAATGAACGTATTTTTCATACCCAATCAAATCGAGTTGAAAGGTATAATCAGAAACAGAAAGTAATGTCATAGGCAAATATACGTATATAACATTGTCCAGCTGTAGGTCAAGTATTCGCAAAATAGTCAAGACCTTTCTCTGTGATTCTCATGCATTCAGTGCAGAGCTAACAGCTATTAAAACTGATGACATTTTTACTTTCGCTTTCTCCTACTCTTATTTTTTTTTTTGTATACTCTTGCTCTTCTCCACACCCACTCTTTCGCATATACCCCTATCGCTCTTTCCCCTTTCAATGTATCTTCTGACATATTTTAATACCAACAAATTGTTCAATTATACTAATGGGAGTCGGTTATAGGGTAGCGTTTCAGTCGCGCCGCTTCAACTTTACACTCTTCTCTTTTCACTCTTTATAGTTTTTGTTTTTTATTGTTGCTGTTGAATAAATTGATATAGCTGTAATCAACGGTGGCATCAAAATTAGAGTGGTCCATAGGAAATCGCACAACTGCGCGAAAAAGAAATGCTTATTAAAGTTATTTAATTTCCAAGAAAGTATTCAGTCTGGGTCCCAGTTTCTGTCTCTGGCTCCACCTTGTTCCCAGTCGCAGTTCTATTTCCAGTCCTCCTCAGCATCAATTTCAATCTTAATCTTTAGCTGAGTTTTAGTCTAAGTCGAAGTTTCCCTATTTTAATCCCTGACTAAGTCCCAATCCGAGTCTCAGCCTCAATCGATCTCTAATCTTAGTCTCAGGTTCCGTCTTAGTCAAAGTCTGTGTCCCAGTCCCAATCCCAGTCTCTGCATTAGACTCAATTTCATTCTGAATCTAAATCTTTGTTTTCTATTAGAGTTTCAGCCTTGGTCCCACTCGCATTTCCAGTTTCATTTTCAGTTCTCTTCAGCATCAATTTCAATCTCAGTCTTTATCACAGTCTTAATCTAAGTCGGAATCCCAGTCCCCATTTATGTCTCTGCCTAAGTCCCACTCCGAGTCTGAATCCTAATTTCTGGTTCCTACTTAGGCAAAGTCTCTGTCACAGTCTCTGGCTTAGACTCAATTTCAATCTCAATCTGTGGTTCAGTCCAAGTCAGAGTTGGAGTTTGAGATTGAGTGTGAGTACAAATCGAGGTCTAAGTCTAAGTCTAAGCCTGACTAGCTGCCAGTCTCAGTCCCTATTTTAATCTCTGACTAAGTCCCACTCTTAGTCGAAGTCAAAGTCTGTGTCACAGTCTCTGGCTCAGACTCAATTTCAATCTCAATCTGTGGTTCAGTCCAAGTCAGAGTTGGAGTTTGAGATTGAGTGTGAGTACAAATCGAGGTCTAAGTCTAAGTCTAAGCCTGACTAGCTGCCAGTCTTAGTCCCTATTTTAATCTCTGACTAAGTCCCACTCTTAGTCGAAGTCAAAGTCTGTGTCACAGTCTCTGCTTTAGACTCAATTTCAGTCTCAATCTGTGGTTCAGTCCAAGTCAGAGTTGAAGTTTGAGACTGACTCCAAATTTAGGTCTAAGTCTAAGCCTGACTAGCTGCCAGTCTCAGTCCCTATTTTAATCTCTGACTAAGTCCTAGTCCCAGTTTCAATCGGTTTCAATCTGAATTTGTGGCTTGCTCTCGACTTCATTTCTGGCTTATAGATACATGAATTTGTTCCATTTGTGGGTTGAAGACGCCTTTCACCACATACCAAAATGTTAATGGATCCTACTTAAGCCAGACTTTGCGACCCAGAAACCCGCTTCTCTCCTCTTTGTTATGCATGTGTATCAAATTATTTGGCTATTTATTTATATATATTTACATTCAATTAAGTTGTATCTGAGCTCGCATCTGGAATCGGGTCTTCGTTTTGGCCCGCACAAAATGTGTGGCTAATGAGGGAATTGCTGCTGCTAATGATGGATCAGAGCATTGCCATCGCCAACCATTCCACTGGGCATAATAATGGTCGGACAACCGACCTTCGGAGCTGGCTTGAAAGATGGCCCGGGGATTCCCGCTGGGCAGCGCGTGAACAAAAATCAGTGCGAACCGTATTTTTTTTTTTTTTAAACATTTTTGTTTTTATTTTTGGCTTTCAACATAGTTGAATATGTTTTGTACACTTTATAAACTATTTAACAGAAAAAAAAAAGATTTAGTAACAACATCTACAAGGCTAATGCCGTTGCTCAACTCCGACAACAGAAACAAGCGAGTCGAGTGCCTGGCATATCACATGGTTGTGTGCGTGTGTGTGTGTGTGTGTAGGTGATTGTGGGGGAGGGGGAGGGGGAGGGGAGGGTTGTGGGGTAATGGAGATGGAGCCCTTGGCCCTTGGCATCTGTGCTGCTTAATCCCAGCCACCGCCGCCGGCGGACCATCCGGCACCACCGCCACCGCCACCGCCGGATGACCAGCCAGCACCGCCGACATCTCCGCCGTAGCCGCCCTCGTTGATGACGCTCACAACTTTGACGTCCTCGATTTGGTGGCCGTGGTCGGCGAAGTGTCCGCCGTGGCTGTGCTCGACGGGGCCGCCGGCTTCGTGGATCACCTTGACAATGTTGACATCACCGCCGTGACTGTGACCGTGGTCGTGACCGTGATCGTGTCCGTGATCGTGGCTGAAGCCGGCATCCTGGATGACCTTAATGACCTTCACTTCGGCACCGTGATCAAAGCCACCGTGTCCGTGTCCGTGTCCATGTCCATGTCCATGTCCATGGGCCTCCTCGTGGATCACTTTGACGATTTTAACCTCGCCGTGTCCGCCGTGTCCGCCATGTCCATGGTCGAAGCCACCACCACCGCCTCCGCCGCCATGTCCATGGCCCTCCTCGTGGATCACCTTTACAATGGTGGGTGCACCACCGCCGCCGCCGGAGTAGCCGCCGCCGGAGTAGCCGCCACCGCCGGAGTAGCCGCCGCCACCGGAGTAGCCACCGCCACTAGACCATCCACCGCCGCCACCGCCACTGGACCAGCCGCCGCCGCCGCCACCACCGCCACCGCCGGAGTAGCCGCCACCGATGAAGCCCGCTTGGGCGACACTCACACAGAGGAACAGGCAGACGAACACCTGGAAGCAATTGGAATGGTGGTCACACAGGTGAATCGTTGGCACTGGATGTGGCCAATCTTACCTTCATTTTGTTGTCGGTTCTGCTTGGGTTCAGCTTTAGCTCTTGGTAGACGAAGTTAAGCCTGGAAGCTTAATCAGTTACTAATATTGATGCTATGCAGGTTGGCCGCTATTTATACTGCCGAGAGAGTCGAGGCTCGAGACTCGATCAAACAACTTAATTGCTATCCAAAGAGAAATGATAACAACAACAACAACCAGCAGCAGCAGCAGCAGCAGCAGCAGCAGCAGCAACAACAACAACAAGCAACAAACAAACAACAAACAAGTTCACGACCCGAAAAAGCCAACCTATAAATTATTAATGTATGCATTAATGGCTATAATCCAAATATCACCATCTCAGCCACTTGCCAACGAAATCTATATCATTTATAAACTGCACATATGCATACACCTATATACTATATATATATTATATATATCTATATGATACGTAATAGCCACAGACTAACGTTGGTTTGTAAATGTGTTATGGCCTCTATCAGCTTTTGGCCTGGTTATAAGTCACACCCCTCTTCAACTGCAGCTCCGATTTCAACACGGATAATCGACCATTATCTCTATGATGGATATCGGGCAAACCTGTCACAGTTTCTAACTAAATTCTGCATGAAAATTTTTGGTGCTTACTTGTTAAAGCATACTAATTATTTACTTAGGCTGTAGGATAGGTTGTATGCCAGTATACCAGTATAACAAATAAATTGAAAATTTGCTGGAATACATACAATAATTTTTGTATATATGCCTATACATGTAGGTTAACAAAATAAAATTATTATAATTTTTTTATTTTTTTTTTTTTGCTTTATATATTTTTTTTGATAAGTTAATATAATGTTGGAATGCTTACAATAATTTTTTTATATATATAATGCCTATATAGGTTAACAATATTTATTAAAAATTATTTTAATTTTGTTTGTTTTCTTTTTTTTTTTTTTAGTTAAGATAATATAATATAAAACATCTATGAAAATATCCGAGCTCCAAGCTAATGAATGGGACTACGCAATCTCCCAATTAAAGGCTTTGAATGGGTCTAATTTAAACTTTGGTTGATTGCTTAAAACTTACTCATATGATTATATTAAATATGTTTACGTTTAATTTAATGGAGAGTTAGCAACATTTGTATTAAGTTATAATCATAATAATTATAACAGTAATTAAAAGTTAAATTAAATATCCACACAAAGTCTTGGCTTAAGCATAGAAAAGAGTACCTGTTAGCCTACACATTCTTCTATAATAGTCTAACAAAGTTTCTATTTATTTCACTTTTAGTATACTTTCACATAACTAAACATTTATATAAGTTTTGTCCAAGAGATCGGGGAAAGAATTGGGAATACGCTTAAAGTTAGGAGCGTGCGAGGAAACGAGATTCAAGCTGTCAAGCCCCAAATTTGGGGTTCAGTTAAAACTTTAGAAATTGGAAACATTGGCAAAGCGAAGGAAATAAAATAAACAGCAAAATGTATAACATTATGTATCACAGTTCGTATAAAAGTTACAAAGCAACAAGTAACATTTGACTTAAACAAATGTGTGCTTTGAGCCGTGCCATTCAGTGGGTGTTAAACGTGGCTAATGCAAAGAGGAAGAGCAGTTCAGTTGCTTGGCCTGGACAACGTGTCGAGGTGTCGCAATGGGCAACCTCGCCCAGTCCTCCGGCTCTGAGTGTGTGCCTCTAATCAGCGCGGCAATTAATCACGGCGTGGAGCGCTTGCGGCGCCGCTCGATAAGCCACATGCGACGTCACAGTCAGCCACGCCCCGTCGCGTTACGCCCTTCGCCTTTCGCCTTCCGCCTCTGTTTAGCCAGTGCTAGCCGGCACTCAAGCGTAGTCAAGACCCATTAACTTCCACAATTCGGCAACTGGCTGTGGATCCCATATGCGGATCCCATCTACGGATCTCATCTGACGATCTGCCTGTCATAGCCGAAAGCTGTGCAAAAATTTTGCGCTGAACCAGTTTCAAATTCGCACAGCTTGCAACTTTATTACTTTGCAGGGAGTGCACGACTAACATATACCCTTTACTTTGTATTTATGTAGCTGAAGCAAGTTTCATAATTTAATTCTTTTATTTTCAGTTACATTATCCCACAGCTTACCCAATTTGTCATTGCGAATGCACGACTAGCAGATACCCTTTTATTGATCATTGTGTGACTGAAATTGGTTTGAATTTGCAAACTAGCTTAAATTTGCAAACAGTTTTACATTCGCATAGTTTATATCATGCTGAACTCGCGATAGTGCACGACTTATAGCTACCCTATGCTTGACAGTCACGAATAGGCGAACACATAATACTTCAGATACAATAAGGTGATAAGCTTGACTTTTGTTAAACTCTAGATATTTTTTTATCTCAAGCGCATTATTAATATTATTGTTGTTTGCATTAGAATTATTGTAGGGTATTATTGCAGGGTATGTGCCAGTCGATTAGTCTTCCAGACGTTGGCTCGTTGAATCCGCATTTGAATCTTTGATGTGCCAAATTGGCAACCACATTAAATAATTTAATTATGCAAATTTCCGACGCATCTGAGAAAAGGGCCAAAAGTGAAAGAAAATGCAAATCATAAAAATAAAAATAAAAAACACAAAAAAAAAATAATTAAAAGTAAAACAAAAATCGTTTTCGATATTTGTTTAGGTAAATACGAACAGGTGTGTGCATCTGCTTAATAAACTAAGTCAACAACCAAATGCAAGTCATATTGTTGTTGTTGCCGTATTAGTTAGCTATTCGAGTAATAAATAATTCGGCTTTCATCGCCTTTGCTTTTGTTTTTGTTTTTGGCTTTGCTTTTGCGTTTGCTTTTTCTTTCGCAACTTTCTTTCGGTTTAGTTTGAAGCGTATCCAATGAAAAACTTCGAACTGCGCCTCGTGGAAAATTGCTGCCTCTTTTTTTTTTCTTTTGAATTTGAATTTGAAATTATATCTGTCCCTTGCCTCGTTTTAATTAAGCTGTTTCCCCTAATTAATCATGTTTAATCATTCGCATTTATGCACTTAAGCAATTATTTAATCGACCTGCGCCTATTTAATTATTCATTTTATTAATATTCAAATTAATTTGCGGCTTAATTTTCGATGCAAATGCTGGCAGCCAAGCATATGTTTATTTTATATTTATGTGGAATGTGTAATAAAATATGGAAAATGGATTTACCTTCATTAAGTAATAGAAAAAACTATCTGTCTAATTTTCGAGAGGGGCCCGATTAATACTTACCTACCGATTTTTATCGATCAATTGTTGTAAGCTTAAGAGTGAAATTTAATAAATATATTCAACCCATAGAATCACATTTAATATAGATAAAGACTTTATTTTAAGTGTCTTATACTTATGCATTTTAACTAATTATGTTTTTCGATATTTGATATTTTTATTCAGAATTAAGTCAAATTTTAATTATGTATTTATTTATGTATGGCTAAAAATCTTATTTAAATCTTTATTTTTTGTATATTTTTATTGTCAAGCACAGAGTATGCTCTAGTCGGACAGGCGACTGACTCATTTGTTAAGTGCTCTTGTGTGTGTCAAAGGAACTGGAACATCTTTGATTCCATCTATTGGAAATTATTTGGGGTTAAAGGCACGCCGAAAGCTTTTCTCAATGGGGTCAATAAACCAGAGCACTCAAAAAGCGCTAAGCTCTACTTAGATAAAGTAACGGTGGTTGAAACTAAGCTTTAGCCAATTTATGCACCTCTTTTATACCTATTTTGATGGAGCTTTTTGGGACATACATTTTATAGCACATAATTTAAGGTTGTGTTATAAGCTTTATAGACCTTGAAAGATACGTTCCACACCTAACTTAACGTGCAAGTAAAATTTGACGAAATGTAAACAAATGCTGCATTTGTTGACATTTAACATTTTGTAAGTTAACGAATGTTAAAATTTTGACACAAACCTAAATGGACAAAAATGTATTTAATATATTTTTAATTTTATTTATTTTTTATATTATTGCTGAACATTTTTTTATTGTTACTGTTCATTTGGTTGGGGATGACATGATTTTCTATTGTATATGTCCTTAATTATTATTATTATTAACTCTAACAAAATATTGAAGATTGAATACTTATTCGGTTGTAAAGACTCGAATTGCCTGGCCAAATATTTTGGGTTTTAATTGACTTCAATGAGTGATATTTTACGCTTGGTTGTTTTTATCCTCTTGCAGCTCTTTCAAGGCTACCTTTTTTAGTAACCACGCCTCCATTTCCGCCCCCTCACACTTTGAAATTCGAATGTCCTGGTAGCCTTTCTGCCATTGTCAATGGATTTGCTTTGGCTTCCCGGTTTTCTAAATTTCGCTTAATTGTTCATTAACTTAATTAAAAAAGGGAACATAATTGATTTGTCTGGCAGCAGTCGACTGTGCGATACTCCGCAATGAAGAGTGCAACTAAAATCGTTATAATAAGCTTTACAAATTTAGTTTCTCAAGTTCTCAGCTTTGGGTTTTAATTTGTGTTTACGATTAGAATCGAGGCTGAATTTGCAATCCATGAAGCAAACCCAATGCATATGCCGCCCTGTTTACAGGGTATTTGCATCTGCAGTTAACTTTGCGCACGTTCGCGCTGAAAAGCCATCGATTACATTTGAACCTTCCAAGTTGCCCTCTTCCTCTTCCCAATCTCCGTCTCCGGGTCCCAGATTCGAGCTGCGAGATGTGCAATTAAAAGCTGCCAACTTTTAAGCATTTAATTATACCCCCAAAAGTTTCCAAAAGTATATTTTTTACTCAAGCCAACACTGCACTTATTCCAGTGTTGCAAAATGTTTATGCTTCAAATCCGGCGTCGAGGTTCATTTAAAATAAAATCAAAACTTTTCCAATATCTGCTCGAAGGTCATTCGAAAATTGAAAGCCTTGCCTTTAAAATTCAATTTAATTCAATTCACTTAATTAACTCATTTTAATTTTTAAAATTTCTCATTTTTTCCAATTAATTAGAAATATTTTACTAAAAATAAACAGAATATTATATATTATTAATCACCATAAATCTTAATTTAAACTGAAATTTACGCCCTGTTAGCGAGCTAACAGAGAATTGGGCTACATAGATAAGGAGTAGGAGGAATATATGTATATATAGGCTTCTGCTGCACTCCAGGGTATTACGTAGTCTGGTCGAAGTGGGAAGGGCAAGGAGCTGCACGTGGGAGCCGCAGCGTGAAGTGAAACAAACGGCGAAGAAAGGCGAGAAAAGGCGATAGAGCAACAGCAGAGGCAGCGACTGAGGCAGCGAACGCCGACAGCGATGTAAAGTTTGCTTTTTATTTGTTTACATTTGGTTACATTCCGGCTGCTGTTAGCCAACAGAGCGCCTAACAGTGGCCGAGCCGAGTCTCTGCTAAGGTTCGTGTCAAAAGGAGGCTGTGTGAAAAGGACTCGCAATTGGAATCGGGATGCTGTTGTTGCCTCTGTTGCTGACACTGCTGCTGGTACTGCCACTGCCACTGCCTCTGCTGCTGCTGCTGCTGCTGCTGCTACTGCTGTTGCTGCTGCACGTGGCTGCCTCAGCATTCAGTTGGATAGGAAGTTTCAGTCGAAGCAGTGCAGCCAGCGAGTCGCGTCTCTGTCTACTTGATTGTCCGTGGTCGTGTTGCCGTAGCTGTTGACGTAGTCGCCACGCTCCGCCGTGTGCTGTGTGCTCCTCGTTCATCGTTCATCGTTCATCGTTCGTCGCCGCTCAGTCGAGGTCGTGGTCTCGCATGAAGCGGTTGACGAGTCGCATCAATTTTTAGAAACTTTTGTGGCAATCGTCAGTTCGTTGAAGTTGAAGCCAGCGTAAGCGTATTCTTTGCCACGTGCCACGTGCCACGATTGCCGTAGTCTGTCAGACAGCCGGAACCGGAGGCGCGAGCCCTCAGGCGCAGCGACGCGTAAACATAAATTTTGCGGCCAAAAAGATCAGAGCCCAATCTTCACTCTATTTTTTTTAGCAGTGCATTCTTTTACATATTTTTTTGTTGTTCTCCTGTGAATTGCCGTGCCGTAAATTGCAGCCGCAGAGCAGGCCCCGGCGGAGGCTTCCGCCAGCTTCCACCAGCTTCCACCAGCTTTTGCATCAGTTGTAAACATTCAGCCGCATTTCTGCTCCAGCTGCAGCTCTTCCTTTGAAGCTGCGACACTTGGTTGGGCTTCCTTCCTATTAACTCTCGCCTATTCTCTGTCTTTAAACCACTGTCAGCCCTTTGACAGCCACATTGACAGCCACTTTGACAGCCACCTCAACAGTTCAAACTAATTGAAACTCTCCCCCGGCCAGGCTAACGACTTTCCAAAGTATTTAAAAGAGCGCCGCTTCGACTAATTTCATCTCGGCCCACAAACTTTGCCAAAACCAAAGCCAAAGCCAAAGCCAAAGCCAAAAGTAAAATTTAACATAAAATAAAAATAATTAAAAACAAAACACAAATTACTGCGAAGCATCGAACTTGGCCTCGAATGGTGAGTAAATTAATTTTAAGCCCCCACTCAATCCTCATTCCGTTATTCGATTAAACAGTTAAGCTGATGATACCAGTAAATTCCACAGATATAACATACATATATATAACACTGATAAGCAGTTTCCTAAGTGGACACAAAAATAAGTTGCAAGTGCTTCAATTCTCAAGTTTTCGTAACTAACTTCTCCGAAGTTCAGTTTTATTGTCCAAAGTCTAAAGATAAGCAGTTGGAAAACTTAAGAATTTGGCTTACATATTTTGTAACAGTAACAATTAAAACAAAAGTAGTTTTTATTAACTATCAATTACCGTCTATTGTAATTATGTCAAATAAGACGAAGATGACGAAGATATATAAGTATATCTGATCCATATATAAATATATCTTATCTTTTTTTAAATTTGCATACATTTGATCGGTCCATCTGTCGATCGCTTTAGCTGATATTCAGATATTCTGGCGTCTGCCTTTCGATCTCTTTGCCTAATCTTCAAATTGAAAACTCTAATTATGAAGTTTAAGTTTTGTCTTTATAAATCAGTCTATTAGATTGTTAGAAGCGATTAAAGTAATGTCTTATATTTTATATTGACATATAAACAAATTAAACGTACATTTCTACATTAAGAGTCTATAAAAAAAGTTGCTTTTTATCTAATGTTTCGTTTTATTTCTTTTTACATTACTTCACCGATCTCCTTTTCATTTTTTTTTCTTTTCCGCCTAACCAAAAATTTAAATTTGCCAATAATAAAAAACAATAAAATAAAACAAATGCATTTCCAAAAAAAAAAAAAAATATATACTTCTTCTTGGTGTCTTTATCTGATCTGAAGTTCCAATCGAGTAAAACAACATTTTTTTAAAGCAAGCTTTTTATTTATGTACTCCCAATCTCTTTTTCCAATAGGGTATTTAAAATTCGACACGTACAAAATTAGCATTTCTTCGTGATTGTTTTTGGTTGATGAATACAAAATTTGATACAATTAAAAAGAAATATTTAACATTTTGTGCATTTTGTGAACAGCGAAAATGAAACTTAACGACTTGTAAATTTATAGCAACATTTTTTATAACGAATAAATATTTTATTATGGCAATATTTAAACGAAGCGCAACTGAAACGATATTCATTTAGCTCCACGGCCTGCCCTAAAAAGTAGGCAACAAAATCTCGGATTCTTCATTAGATACATTTGCGTTACATTTTATTCTCCAGTGCGTGTGTTTGTGTATATGTGTGTGTGTTGTTCTTTTTTGCTTGTTTCATTTTTTATAATTATCAAGCAAATAAATGTGAAAATGTTAAATGCTCGTAATTTCATACGCTGAGCGCTTTTTAATGGCATTTATTCAGACCCGCTCTGACAAACAGAAGTGTACATATGTATGTGTGCGTGTGTCTCAGTCACAGTGGTGACAGGTGAACATGAAAATTCATGTCAACACATTTTCATTAACGCTTCAATTTCATATGATACAATTTTAATAGCCACTAATTGTTGTTCCAGAAAGTGGCCCATTTAAAGAGCGGCCTTTGCATTCAAATATGACTGCCCAGCAGTCTGTCTGCCTGTCTGTCTCTCTGTCTGCCAGTCTGTCTGCCAGTCTGGCTGACTTTCCATCTGTCTGTCTGTCTGTCTGTCTAATTTGCCTGACTAATGGAGGCGATTAAGAATTTTAATTGCTGCACTGGGAAAACAAAATCCGCGTGTAGTTTCAACAGCTGAAACTTTCATTTAAATTCTCAACAATCTGCATATTTATGTGTCTACATCTATCCCTATACATATATGTGAGTGTGTGTGTATTTTCTTCTTCTTTATTCATTTTATACTTGGCTGAGCGTAGCTTTGTCGGCTGTAATTAAATTTCTCATTGTACATCTCAGCATACATCCAAACATACAACATAAGTGCTCTCTCATTGAATAATTCACAGTCGTTGGCCCCCAGTTGAACGAAGGCTAATGCATGCAAATTATTTTTGCTTCTGCTTCTGCTTCTGCTTCAATTTCAATTTCTATTTCCACTTCTATTTCATTTCTAACCAACTGGCTGCAAATTCGAATTTCGGTAGGTGTCCATCAGTGCTATAAATCATGCATTTCCCTCAGTTGCTGCACTTTAATGAGTGCAGAACCAATTCTGAATTATGCCATAAATTACAATCGAATTGTTTGAATGATTACAAATAATTGGAATGAAAGTATTTAATATATGCATCGCACTTTTAATTGTTTGGCCGAGTTAATACTGCAGCTTGTAAAAAAAAAAAAACTCATTTATTTATATTGTACGTTAGTGTGGATCGAATGGTTTGTGGAAAACTCAACTTCGTAGAACTATCAATAGACGAGCTTCGTGTCGAGACTATTTTTAGAGGCTTGTTATTGATTGATTGATTGACACAGAGCCTAAATTAATTAGGCCACAATTTTAGCATTTGGCTTAAAAGTAAAGCTCACATTTTGTATGAACAGCATTCAATACAAAAGCTGTCATAGATTAAAGACTTAGACATGGAACTGGAGTGTAAAACATTGATGGAAATATTGATGGAGATATCACTTTCACAATATGTACAACATACATAACATACATAATGCAGATGAACAAAACTCATATTTTATATATTTCGTACATATATTAGATACAATTTAAGTTCCTTTGCTACATTCGTGATAATAATTCAATTTAATTAATCTTGCCTGCAAGAGGAAAGAAATTTGATTTAATTTGATATTCTGTTGGTGAGTTCAGCTCTAAATTTAATTATTAACTAAAATATTCGATTACAAGACTTGCGTATGAATTTATATTATTAATTTCCAAGCGTAGCTTTATTGCTCTGTGAAGATAATAATAAAATGATTAATAATGTAAATAATAATACAAATGAAGAATTTTTTGGCATGAGGATCTTAGAATATTTGTAAAATTATAAAAGCTATTGAAATGAAGTAAAGTTGTTGATTAAATGAAATGAAGAATTAAAAGAAAATAATAAAGAATGGAAAATAGACAGTCAAAAATGAAAAGAAAAACGCAGAGGATGAAAATATTTTGTAATCAGTTTGGGAAAATAATGAAATTTATGCAAAGTGAGTCTAAAAGTGGAATAAACGATTGTCTCTGACAGCGATGCGGAGCTGCGGGTTGTAACTCCCGTTAAGCCTGAAATTTGCCCGACAATTAAAAGAAAAACAAAAAGAAGCGCGAGTGTGAGAAGGCGAAGCAGAAGCAGCCGCAGGAGCCAGAGTTAAGCCTACGTATTGACAGTCCTTTGGCAGGCAAAATCACAAATGAAATTAATTTATGAAAATACGCGCCGAGTCGCAGGCGGAGGCAGAGGCGGAGGCAGAGGCAGAGGCAGAGGCACAGGCAGAGGCAGCGGCGTAGGTTGAGCCGCATTTGCAGCAGCTCTTGCGCCCGCATTCGTTAACAAGTATTTGCTTTTTACACACACACACACACACACATCAACGTGAGTGTGTGTGGCAGGATCTCTCAGAATGTGCCAGGACCCGCATTTGTTAGTTGGCTGGTTGACTATTCTGTCCTGTTCCGTTGTGTTCCGTTCTGTTCCGTTCTGTTCTGTTCTGTTCTGTTGTGTTTGTTTGTTTGTTTGTTGCTGTTTCTGTTGCTGGTGCCGCTGTTTGACTACAATTTACGTCATTCAGCCGCAGACACCTGCACCGCCTCGTTCTGCCGTTCGGTTTATTAACCCGCTCAACCACATCGCCGCCACCCCCACCAGCCATCTTCATCCCCAAAAACCTGGCCAACTTCTTCGGCCGCCCCCTCCCCAACCCGCTGGATGGCCACCTGCCCGAAGGCCCCGCCCACAGTGCGCACTAACGCCTGTACATACATAATTAAGGCGTGTTATCCTTGTTGACTTTGTTATTAATCCACTCCAGCAAATTGTTGTTGTTGTTATTGTTGTGTGTGTTGTTGTTATTATTGTTGTTATTGTTGTGGATGGCGATGTTGTTCTTGTTGCTGTGGATGCTATGAATGCTGCTGTTGCTGTTGCTGTTGTTGCTGCTATTGTTGTTGTTGTTGTTGTTACTCTTCTGTTTTGTGCCATATTATTATTTTTCTCTTCACTACGTTGTGCAATACTTCTTTTCGGCATGTGTGTGCGTCTGCTTGTGTGTGTGTGTGTGTGTGCTTGAGGGATATGTGAATGTGTGTAGGAAAGGTTTCGAATTTTATTATGCGGAAAAAGGTTAATAAATGGAATTTTCAAGTTGTTAAATTGTTTATTTAGGATGTTTGTAACACACTCACACGCTCACACGCACACACACACACATATGCACTCTTTGCTGCAGATTTCGTTTCCATTCCTACCGCTACCCTTTATAAGCGCTTTTTCCGGGTTGATTGATTGGCTTACAAAATCGAACTGCCAGCTAATTTTTAAATATTCTTCAAAATCTGGTCTTCAGGTGCCTCAAATAATGTACAGTTAGTTTACATAATGAAATGTGGATTACGTAACTGTCAAAGTTTGTCTAATATAATGCCTTAGCAAATGCAATAAGCTCTACAATATTGGTATTACTTCAATTTCAACTGCTTCGTCTTATTAGTTCTGTTCTCAAACAATTTTGTGCAATGTACGCGGTATGTGCCAGTCTAGTCGACCCGACTTAGAAGATTAATGCTTTTGGTTTAGTGCCTTTTACGCGGTATTTTCTAGTCCGTCACTCTCATGATGTGTCCCACTCGTCTGTTTTTTCGATCGGCGTGCATTTTCATGTTTTCGTTTGTGTGTGTGTATGTGTGTGTGCGAGTGTGTGTGTGTGTGTGTGTGTGTGTGTGTGTGTGTGTGTGCAGTGCGTGTGTTAAAATATTTTTTGTGTTCCGCTACGTAAACGGAAGGAAGCTGCTGGCAAATTTTGACACGTTGACATTTTACGGTTATTATTATGATGCCCTTTCGACAGCACGGACAAAGGGTACATCAAATATAGCAACGGTTTTACACCGAATCAATCAATCAATCAATCAATCAATCAATGATTTTCTTTTGCTCCATACAAGTTATCAAGTACAGCAAAGTATTTTGTTCACATTTTAGATTTAGCTCAAATAAACTTCACGATTCTTGACGGATTTTAAGATCCGTTTCATAAATCATATATCACATATATAACTGTACATATGCTTCTTTTGGGTCTCCTATGCGACTACAATTGTCAGCAAATCCTTATTCCTATTTGACTTTAATGTTATGATTTAAATGGTCTCAATCTTCAATGTTCGTCCATAAGTGGCGTCCATTTAAGGCAGCTGTGTGTGTGTGTGTGTGTGTGATTGTGTGTGCGTGTGTGTGGGTATTGCCTTAACGGTAGCCAAGGCTTTGGGATAGCTAAAAGCAATAACGGTTCTGTCTTTGCTTAGGTTTTTGGCTTCCGCCTTGCGTCATATCTGAGGCTTAATTCGAGGCACTCGCTTGATTTTTAATAAATGCCCCATTTTTATGCTAACAGACGAGAGCGGCAAAGAATAGCAATAGATGCCACGATATTGGAGTAGGAGTTGGATTGGGAGTGGAAAGAGCGGTTTATCCCGAGCAGAAGTGGGAACAAGAGTACGCGTGGGCGGACAATTGAGGCTCAAAGTGGTATAAAATGAGGTAAAAGCCAGCATGAATAGAAATAAAAGCTGACGCCGAATGTGAGTAGAGTCAAAAAAGAGTGTGACCATGAGCAAAGAAGTAGAGAAGTAAAGAAGGAAAGGAGGAATCGAGGAAACGATTAAAGTAGCAAAGGAGTAAAGGAGTATACAGATAAGGGAGTAAAATAAGTATGGGAGTAAAGAAAGAAAAGAGTATAATAGTAACTGAGAATAAGTACAGTAGGGGTATTCCTCCAAGAAGTGGAGTATCGGTACGAGTAGCGGTAGAAGTGAATAAGAGTACCAGAAGAGGAATGAACTAATATAATTAGCTGTATAACCAGAAGTAAATATGAGTATGAGTACGGAAGTAAAGGAGTAAATAAGTAAAAGTGAGTAAGTCTATGAGTCTATGAGGGGCATTCCTTAATGCCTACGAGTATGGTTAACAAAATAGATGTAAAAACAATTATGATTACGACTCTATGAATGTGATGCTGAGTATGGGTAGATATAAACGCGAGTATGAGTTTAAGTAGCAGAATAAACAAGTATATTAAAGACCAAAGGAGTGAGAGTGTATGCGTATTAATAGAGCTGGACTCCATTTATGAACTTAGGTAGTGCTCTTCGAATAGGAGTACGACTGAATTAATAATCGGGCATGAGCAGAGGGGAAAAAGTGAATGACAAAGATGTTAACAACTATGAATGAAATTATAACTAGATATAATATAAAAGGGAGTATGACGAGGAGTCAAGAGTGGAATAAGTATACGAGTGGGGGGGAAGACTAGAAGTAGAGCAAAATAGAGTCAAAAGTGAGTATGCCTACAAGTCAAGGATAAAATGAGTGAATAAGAAAAAGTGAGTCTGACTATGAATGGATGCATTCATTTACGAATGGGAGCATGATTATGACTAGCCATTGAAGTGAGTGTGACTATATGAAGATGTACGAGCAGTAATAGAGTCGAAAGTGGGTGTGACTCTGAATAAAGGATAAGCGAGTTAGTGTGCGAGCACACACACACATGTTCGAAACTGTCCAGCTTAAGGGTAATTCAACTTAACAAGAATAAGAAAGTTTACAAAGGAGAGCTTAAAATGTGGTTCCAGCACACGTGAATATGTAACTGTGTGAGCTCTATAAATAGTTGCAATTGAGTTCCCAGAAGTTCGTTAGTTTGACATTGCAAATGTCTCACACTTGTATACCATTCTATATACATATATGTGTATCTATATTATTATCATTATTTCGTAAATACTTCGTATTTGGTGCTAAGAAGGGTTACTCTCAAATTGTGGGTCGAGAGGCCGAGTCGGATTGCTTGGCGGAGATAATTTAATTAAAAATAGCAACCATTTGATATCAAACAAAATTGTACGCAGAGCGGCATAAATGACTAACCGGAAAGTGGGACCGGGACGGCTGCAGTCGGAGTTCCTGCGGCTGTCCGTCCCAATGTTCCAATGTCCCAATGTCCCAATGTGGCGTGTCCGGGTCCGACTGCATGTACGTACGTACGTACGTACATACGCACGCAGAGTCCGGGCCGGCGGGGTGCCGGAGCGCGAGAATTCATTAAACTTTAAACCGTAATGAATACTCAACAAATTTGAAAGACAAGTGGAAAGCCACCGCGTGCGGTGCTCCCAAACACACACACACACACACACACACACACAGTCCAACGCAAATACAAACACAAATATAAACACGGACACAAGCCGGAAAGGGAAGAAGAAGACGCCGCACAGCTATTGCTGACATTGCCAACGGCTTTTGGCTTTGGCCGCAGCTTCGGCTTTGACTTTGGTTTTCCACTCTCTAGGCCGCTAGTCCGTGGAAAGGGGGGATGTTGGAAAGGGAGGGATTGGGGGGGGGGGGCAGTCTTCAGTTGTCTATTGCGGACACCTGCAATTGGAACGCGCCAGCTTTTGGCCACTTGGCACCACATAATCAGCACAGTTTATGCTGTCGCCGCTCGCCGGGCTCCACGCTCCAGGCTTCTCGCTTCTCGCTTCATGCTCCACAATCCGCTCTTCAGCTGCCTTCTGCACACGCTCCAACAATATAAATATAATTTACAGCAGGTAATAATCATAAGAAGCAGGTAAAAGTGCGATGCGCAAAAAGTACAAAAATAAAACCGACCAAAAAAAAACCGACAAAAAAAGGTGAAAAAAACTGAAACGAAATGCGAAATACCGAAAGAAATTGAAACCAAGAAAGCGCATTTCCCATTAAACAAACATCGAAGCCTGAATACTCTTTCCTCTAATAAATAATTGATTGACATAAGATAAAGATATATGCATATATATACAACATTCGATCTGGTTTTAGGGTTTTTAATTAGGGGATGTTTTCTCAAATATTCATCTTCCTTTTCCTTTTCGTTTTTTTTTTGGTAGTTAAGCTTTTTAATTTGAAACTGAACTTTTACATAAAAAAGTTTTTGTCTTTTAGTAGTCGCACTGCACATACCCTGTATAACTAAATAAGCTTCACATTAAACTTAGTAGAATTATTTTAAATATTATATTTAAATATTCTATCTAAAGTTCGACTTTACATGTGGAGTGTTTCGCTTCGCACAGCCGTTTGCTGTCACTGAACGCGTACAGGGTATTAAAAAGGTCGAATGGCAGCTGAATAATTGAAGGCGTATACGCAATATGCGTACGCTTTTAGTTACTGTCACTCATACGCCGCGTGTGCCGCCTTTATTTTAAATACAATTTGCATTTCCGCTTCTGCGAGTTAAGTTGAGCTCTTTTATTTACTCTTTGGGGAACTATCTCTGAATCAGCCACAGCCGCATCCACAGCCCCAGACACGTGTCCAACTCAGTTCTCGTCATCGACACTGTCATCGTCATCGTCATCGTCATCGTGGTCGTCGTCGTCATCGTCATCGTCATCGTCATCGTCATCTTCTTAATTGTGTGGAAATAAGCGAGTGAGTGGCCTCTTCACAGCAAGTTAATTGCGGGCTTTTGAGTCATGTGCTCGTATTAAATATGCATATGGGGGCACGCCTATGGAAGTGGTCACGGAAGAGGACACCGCTCCGCCGCTCCGCCGCTCCAGGAGCAGTGGGTGGGGATGGAGCATACGATCGAGCTCTGTCACATCCTCGATGCGGCAATCCGATTAAATATGCATGAATTTACTTAGTCGCCTCTCAAAAAGTATCCTCCCAATTATACAAGGACATGGTTCAGACTCTGTCTGTGTGTGTTTTTGTTTGTGTGTGTGTTTGTGTTTGTATGTGTGTGCGTGGGGTAGTCAATGGCGTATGCCACAGCTCCAATCGAGCAGCTTTATGCTTCAAGTGCTTAGCTCAATAATTCAGTAGATCTGTCGCTTAATGGCCTGAAGCAAAACACATTTGTGGCCAAATACGCGCAATCGAACCTCCCTATAAAATATTCCTTAATTTTCTTTTTACTACCCAAATCCTGTTGTAAAGCTAAATTTTACAAAAAGTCAACTTACAAATTAATCTAATTAATAAGGAAAGTGTGGTTTAAGCTAAGCATCAATTTGTCAATAACTAAATAATAATAATTCAAGTATTATAATATATATATATATATATATATATATATATATATATATTTTGGTTCAGTCTGCTAACTAAACAACCGGGATCGTTTGTCAAATATATTTCCTTTCATTACTAAAGTGAGTGAAAAAAATTGCGATTCTCTTCGTTAAGCTGGTTTTTGTCTTGGCTAAATCCAATTCTTGACTTAATAACATTTGTTCATAATAGAGAGATATACATATACATATATCACACATATGTATAATGTGATTACAAAATCTGATTTGCAGCTGAGTTCAATTTACTTTCTTTTACAAGTCGCTTATTAAATTGCAAGTATCCTGCATACCCTACAAAGCGAGCAATTTAAGTTTCATGGAGAGCCATAAAACGCAGATAAAAAATTGTTTAGCAACAAAAGCAAACACTTTGCTGCTCTCTCTATCTCTCTCTTTTTCTATATTATTTTTTTTCTCTATTTTTTTGTAGTACAAGTTTGAATTAAGGTTTGCAACGGGTTCGAACTGCCGAACATTTTGGGTGGTGCACTTTAAGTGGGTCAGCACTGACTTTTCCAGATAATCTGGATCAAATTTTAGTGGGTCACTTGATTTAAGTTAGTTAAAAGGCTTGCATTGAAGTGTGCTTAACTGGTTTTTCACTTAAGATGGAGATGCGGGTGAAGGAAGCAGAAGTTGGAATTCATGTGGATTGAGAAATTGATTGATATATATATATTATATATATATATATATATATATATATATAAACATGCATCAATCAATTTCTCAATCCACATGAATTCCAACTTCTGCTTCCTTATATATATATATATATATATATATATATATATTTGATCAGTATATATGGATCACTAGTCATAGATATAATATTATATTCATCTGCCTCATCGTAAGCCACAGCTCTTGGCCCTGTTCTAATCGGACGAATCAAATGGCAGCAATCGAAGGAATCGGTTGAGTATAAAACCGCTGGCATATAATCTTAACTGTGCCACACATATATTCAACTCTTGTCTGCCATTTTGCGGTTGAGTGTGGTGCAAGCCACAACAATTGCAGGCGACAGGTGGAGGCAAATAAATAAAAATTCGTGTGCTGCCACTATTGCAGTTGCAGTTGCAGTTGCAGCACTCGTTAGTATTGCTGCCAGTTGCCCCCGGGCATGACCACATGGAATATTACTCATACGCGCTATTAGCCAACGCACACACACACACATACACCCTCGGTGGTTGGTTGCATTGGATGTGAAAGTGGCTTTGGAATTGGATGTCGCAAAGGCTTCGCTTAGAGATGCCAGCCAGAAGAGCTTCTTGTTTGTTATTGTTGTTGTTAGATGTTGTTTGTTGTTAGTTGTTGTTGTTGTTGTTGTTATTGTTGTTTTTAGCCAAGTGCCAAACGAAGCGTGGCAACCTCAAAACGTAAATTTTAACGTCCTTGACATTTTATGCCGTTTGGCGTTTGGATTCCTTCTGCCGCCTATATGTGCCAAAGTGCGTCTATATATACATATATATATATATATATATATATATATATATATATATATAAATATGTGTGTGAGTATCGTATTTATATGGCATGACAATCTAATAACGTGGCCGGCACATTTGCCAGCCCCACTTTATAGCGTTTCATTTATTCGAGCCCAACTAATTGTTTGCTTAAGGTTCTGGCCATAACTAGTTAAGAATTAAGCCAGGTCAGGCTAGGCTAATGCTAGCTGCACGAATGTATACTCAAACACACACACACACACACACACACACGCACGCACACATACGCACTTGCACATACAGCTCAGAGGATTACCGTTAGCTAACCCAGTCGGCATTCGCTTGGAAAAAGGTCAATGCACAAGATTTTACCGTTGCTTGTGTTACCTTTTTTTATATTTTGTTTTTATATTTTTTGTCCTTGTTTGTGTTTGGTTTTTTTTTTTTGAATGGCACGCAAAATACATATAAAAAATAAATAAAAAATTAAAAAAATAAAAAAGTGACACAAATTCGATTTGCAAAATCGCCCGAACCGGAGCCCGAACCCGAACCAGTACCCGAACCCAAGCCTGAACCCAAGCCTCAACCTGAACCTGAATCTGAACCCCAGACCAATGACCGAGCCATGCGTTAGATTTTGTGTCACTCAATGACGCGATTTCGTTCCTGATTATGTGCGGGGTCAGCGGGTCACAAAAGGTTGCCTCCCCCAAGCCCCACCCACTGTTCTTGCGACCCTTTTGGACCGTGCCCCAAGGCCCAATTCCAGCCAGTCCCATAAATATGCACACACACATATATAATATATATATAAATATATATGTATATATATGTATCACATGTGAAGGGCTCGTACTTATTTGCACATATGCCATATATCGTAACATCAGCGATTTACAGTTAATCCACAGATTTCATTCATTGAGTGGACTTTAAAATCGAATGCCACAAAAACATTTCAAAGTATTCAGCGTTTCAAATTGTGGTTTTTCAAAATGTGCATGTATTCAAAAATATGGATTATTTTTCATTCAATTGGTAGAAAAAGAAAAAAACTAGCTTCAAGTAATCAAAGGTTCGCTTTTTAAAGGGTATTAAATTGTTGTCTAGCTGATAGCAATTTATTTTTTATGGATATTTGTGTGTATTTCATTAAAATATTTGATTACTTTCCATAACGATATCCTTGTTATATACTCTTATAATTTTGCTCTTTGGACATTCTTTCGGACATTCTTTCTAAATTCTTTGAGCGTTGAAGTTTTTAATATTCGATTCCGCTTACTGCAAATCAAACAGACTTCCATTTCCTTTGAGTTCTTGCTTAGTTTTCCCCACAACCAGCAAAAAAAAAAACAAAAAAAAAAAAACGAAGGAATTGCCACAGCATTTTTAAAAGGCAAAAAGTCCAACAAAAATTTTGGATGCATAATTCTTGTGGTTTGCTCCTTTGGTCTTCTTCCGATGCCGCCTTTTGTGTTGATTCTGTTCCTGAGCTCCGTTAAGTCCTTGTCCTCTTTGTGGGGTTAGTCCTTTGCCAGTCTCAATCGTTGCAGTTGTTGCTGTCGTTGTTGTTGTTGTTGTTGTTGCAGTTGTGGTCGCAGCTGTCAGTATCAGCTTTTGCTGCACACTGCACAAAGGGCCAAGTATCAAGTATCAAGTATCAATCATTTCGTCAAGCAGTGCATGACAGACAAGCAAGCAAATGCTTGAAAAAAAAAACTGACAAAGCTGACTTTCACTAATCGATGACCGATGACCGATGACCGAAGATCGATTGTCGATTTGTCAATCACCGCATGAGTGTTATTCCGATTTTAAGTAATCGATTATAGACAATGAATGGTAGATTCGATTTTTAGTAGTAGCAAATCTTTCAAAAACATTGATGAAGCCGTTTCTCACTTATCGATGAGCGATTGTCGACTTATCGAACTTAGATTAAGATTTGCAGTAATCTATTGTTGATACTCTGTAACCGATTCGATTACAGCGTTCTAACAATATTGATCAAGCCAGTTCCCAGTAATCGATTATCGATGTGCGATATTTACTAAGCAAATGTAATAATCGGCTATTGATAATCGTTAGACAATATGATAAACAGTGGCTGACAACAGATATTGGCCGATCCGCAGGCAAAAGCTTAAACGGATTAAAAAAAATCGAAGCAAAGTTATTGATAACCGATTATCGATATTCGATAGTCAATGGCGACATTTGTTGGCGCTGCATTAATTCGCACTTATTATGGAAATAAGAAAAATATTTGAATGGAGTTCGGTTCGGGTAAGCAATAAACCTGATTTACTTTTGTGCATTCCATTTCTTTGTTGGCACACATTAAGCCACCCGCCCACCCACAAACCCCTCCCCTCTCCCACCCTCACTGAAGTCCTCTCGCCCCGCTGCACATGTGATTTCTGCTGTTTTTCGTGTGCATTTTCATTTTGGAACACATTCCTTTTTGTTACTTTTCTATTTCGATTACCTCGCTTTGCTTCCAGTCGAACAGTCGAACAGTCGAACAGTCGAAGGGCTAGCAAAAATGTTTTCTTAATCCAAGAGGTCGCATGCTTTGAATGCCCTTCTACTCCTCTCTCTCTCGCTCTCTCTCTCTCTCTCTTCTTTACTCTTTATCTCCCTTTCTCTGCTACTCTCTATTTATTGCTCTGTGTGTTGGCGATGTTGTAAAAAGTTTTATTTGTCGCTGATTTGAGTATCGAGGCCAACGCCTATGCACTCTTCCTCTTACTCATACTCTTCCACTTACTTTCCCTCTCCCTCTCCCACTCTGTCTCTTTCTCTTTCCCTCTCTCTCTCTCTCTCTCTCTCTCACTCTCCCGCTCGTCCTGGTCGTGTGTGCCTGCTTGCCCCTTTTGTTTGTTGATTTCTGTGAAAGCACAAAACACAAATGCAAAGTAATGCAATTTATCTGAAAACTATGCTGCCACGCCCACTTCAGCCCCTGGTCCCGTTTTGATGCTGGCCATTGGTGGGAGGGTAGGCAGCAAAAGCAACGGCAACGGCAACGGCAACAGCAACATGCAACATGATGCACAAATTACATTGCACGATGTACATTTAGGACACACACAAGCAACAGCAGCAAACAACAACAACAACAACTAAAAGCGCAACACAAAGCACAAAAAGCACAAAAAGGACGAAAAGGACACCAAGATTTTAATGTCCTGTGTCGCAACGAATTCAATTAACTTTAGTATACAAAGGGAGAACCATTTGAATATTATTAGCAATGTTCTAGGGAAGGGAGGGTGGGGGAGGGTATTGGCCATGACAGCGATTCGATCGATCTGTTGCATATTGCATGTCATAGCTGAAATACCCGCTCGGAAAAGCAACCAAATTTCAACCTATTTGTTCTCTGTTCCTTTTTTCTTATTTTTTTTTTTAAATTTATTTTTTGGCTTCAAACTTTCAGCTTTGGCTGCGGTTGAAAAATGAAAACTTTTTATGGCTTTGCATAGAGTTGAAATCCGTTTCAGACCTTCAAATTAACAGCAATTATGCTGTATATATATATGTATATACATATATATATATGGATATATATATGTGCGGGTCTTTTTAAATAAAAAATGTGTCGCAGTGTTTTTCATTTTAATGTAACTGGCAGATCGATTGAATGTATTTATATATACAAATTCTTCACTAATCCATGAAAGAGATATAAAGCATATATATTGATATATATGGATGGAAATGCAAGCCATTACCATATATTTGTACATGCATATATATTGATATATATATATATATATATATTGCTCACTACCTACGTAGCAACCATTGAGGCCTTAATCTGGGATTCGAACCTGGAAACCATTGAATATATTCAATGAAATTCAAGGTTGCTTTTGTAAAAATGTATGCAGTAGGCAAAAGAAGTTTGAAGTATATATATATATTCTTGATCAGAATTGACAGTCTTTTCCAACTGTGTTTTTACTTTCCCAATTGTGATTCAGTTTTTGATACTAGTATGATCAATATTTGACCTTGTGGAAACATTTTTCCTCAGTTTTGATATTGAGAAGTATTTTTGCTTCTGTGTAATTACCAAAAAATTTCATTTGGATTAACATATTTTTTTTTTGGTTTTTAGTTTGTTTATGATGTAAGAAATGATGTCTAAAACAATTAGGACTCAAAATATCCTATGTTTTCCATAGCTTAGTCAGGAACGACCGATTCGCAAATATCTTTAATAAAATTTTAATTAGAAATAAAATTAAATGCTATAAAAACTAGCAACAATTGCACATAACGATAAATCAATTGAAATTGCATTCGAGTTAATTGATTTTCTAGAATTTATTTCACTTCTTTTTTTTTGTTTTTTGGGAGTGGGAGCGGAAGGGGAAGAGGGGGCAACATCGCTGAATTTTATGTCGCAGGGAGCGCAAATGAAAGGAATCGAAGCCCCGGTTCGGGCTTTTGCTAGTATGCAAAATGTGTTGAGGATAATAAACTGCTAAATATGTATTCCAGTTCAGCCGGAATTGCCTCAGCTGGTGGCACACAACAAATATTTAACACACTCATGCACACACACACATGAATTTCATTTGCTTTTTTGCCTACTCAACAATAGAAGCTGTGGAAGCTAGACATCATGTGTGCGTGTGTATGTGTGTGTGTGTTCAGGTTTAGCGGGGGCCACCTTTGGGTTCGTCGGCTCTGTGTGAAAATATTTCTATGTCCTTTAATAAAAATGATAAGTCACAGCAAGGGAATAGCTGAAAATGTGTGCAGGACGAAGGAGAAGCTGGCATCGAGAGAGGCAGAGCTTTGGCCCTTATTGTAATGCTAAAACCGGCCAAAGCTAACACATACGAGTGATTTAATTAAACGAGAGCAAAAAACACAAATACACACACAAACAGAGAGTGAGGGAGAGAGAGAGAGAGAGTGAGAGAGAGAGTTAGGGAGAAAACTTGCACATGCAGATTTTTGAACAACTACGAAAAATTCCAGATCTTTGCACATTGCATCAGGTTTTCGATTTCAATTAGAATTCATCCAGGTTTGCATTGATATACATATATACATATATACATATATATTTTTATGTGTGTGTGTGTTTGTGAGTTTCTCTTTAGACAAAATGTTGTCATACAGAGGTGCAATCGAGCAGAAATTCGGCAAACAAACTTACAAATCTACAGCTAATAGACATTTAACATGAGCTTTAAGGTCAAAAGTTGATTCAGAAGTTAAACAAAATGTGGCTTTTGTATTTGGATTCGATTGGATGAGCACAAAACAAATATTTTTTCGATGGAAGGAAAGTTTAAGTCTTTTATTTGATGAGCTTAGAATCTGTTTTGACTGATTAACTTTTCTTCTGCAGTTCATATAATTCTTAGCGTTAATTAGGGTCGACTTTATGCACGTTTTATTGATTGATTATCTTTTCCTTTTGCTGCAACTTTGACAGCTAAGCAAGAAAAGGCAGTCGGATTAATCGAGGTTTCTTTTTTGGAATTTCTCGAATTTTGTAGTCCCTGAACAAAAAATGAAAAAAGAAGCAAAATCGTTTCACATGTCAGTTGAATCTTTCGTTCGCAATGTTTTTTGTTAGCCTCGATTTGGTAAAAGGGAAAAAGCGTGGCAAGCGAGTCGTTAACTTGGCCGTCATTCGTCGCCAGCTTAATCCTAATGAACGTCCTGTCCCATGGCTGTCGCCGTACGCCGTATTCCGTATTCCGTATTCCGTATGCCGTATGCCGTATATCCTCACGGCGTAATTGCCGCACACTTCTCCCCAGGGTCTAAGGCATAAGGCAAGCGAGTCGCTATTCTCCGTCTTTTAAGCGTCATTGCCATCCAGCATATAGTGGATATAACCAATTCCAAGCCGCTGCCTTATGCGACTCTTTAATTGAGCACACTTAATACTATATTAAATATATAATTTTAAGTTTGTCTTTTTTTTTTTTTACAAATATATCATATATACAATATTTTGACTTATAAAATACGATATATGTACTATCCTGGCTTCAATACATTTCAGCGTGCTTTAATGCTGAAATTAAATATTGCGTATACGCAATGTTCGCGCTCGCACTCGCGCTTTTCGCGTTACTTATTGCTTGTGGATAATTTATCTGGGTAACGGTATTCGGTTTAGCTTTAGGTTTAGCTTTAATCAGAGAGAACATAAATTGTTGCCAATGCGAATGCGAATGCGAATGCGAATGCGCATTTTGGCAATCGGAATGTGAAAATGTCTTTGCTAAATGTTCAATGTTAAATTAAACATAATTTCGAGGCGCATTTAAGCGAGCGACTAAAGATGATAAATGGTCCCCAACGAAGCTGTTCAGAAAAAAGCCAATAATGCCAGAGACCCACTGCCGCACAGAGATGGAAACCCACTGCAACAACAACAACTACAACAACAATATTGAGACAGCAATCAGCAGCCGCGTGGGTGGGTGGTGGGTGGCGCCCCAGATAATGCGTAAGCCGTACGGCGTGTCATTCACTCACTCAGTCAGCCAGTCAGTCAGTCAGCCAGTCAGTCATTCAGTTAGTCAGTCAGTCAGTCGAACAAATTGAGCCAGAATCAGCTCGTCAGTCACTCTCAGGAAGAGTGCGTTTACTGAAGGAAGACGCTTGTAAAACTAACGATAAGCGTCATGTAATTTGTGATACGAACGTTTAAGGCCCTAGGTGTATATGTATGAGTGTGTGTGTCTATGTGTGTGTATGTGCGTGTATGTGCGTGTGCGTGTGCGTAAGCAAACTCACATTATGAGGCAGCAAATTGATTTATTGTAGTTTTATATATATACACACGTACGTATATGCAAAAAGGTGCCGTCGACCGAAAATAGGCCTGAAGCAGTGACCTATTTGGTCGGTAAATCTGAAACCTGAATCCTGAAAAGCGTTTGGTTTTCGGCCACTTTTTTCCTTCTTCTTGTGGCATAAGATACATCATCTATTAACCATATATCTATGTAAATATGTGAACAACAACACAGTTATTTGATATGAGGGCTAAACGTTTTGGTCAGCACGCAACAACTTAATTACCGATATACATCATGATGTATGCATGAATTATTCAATGGAACCTTTTACACTACTGGCCAATCGAATTACCATATAATTAATCGCTTTGTTATACCAAATTGGAAATAATTTAGTTGAGGTGCAGTCTCTCATTGCAAACGAAACTGTTATTGGGAAATAAAATAGATGTCATGCTGAATTATTTGTGGTTTAGACAACACTGTCGATTGTCGACTCTCCCAATTGTCTGTGGCAACGGTTTCTGTTCGCATTGATTTTTTTTTTTTTTTTGACATATGCGTTTCCATGAATTCTCTGCGGCCTATCGAAAAGCTGACAAAATGATTTTAAGCAATCCAATCAAAAGAGTTGCCTAACAAGCAAATATTTAAACCGATCGAGGTGGATGTCATCGTTTAATTTTGTTCTGAGTCACAACTGTAGCAATTGTCAAGGCTAATATCTAGCTTTGAGCAAATATCCAAACCACTCAAATTTGATGCCATCGATCAATTTGGTTGTGTCTTTATTGTAGAAACTGTCAATGCTAAAGTTGAACGTCTGAATGCGATCCACTGTACTACTATTCTGATCTACTTAACTTTGTGCATAGGAAACTTTAGCAGAAAACTTATTTTATGCCAAATGTTAGTTGCTAAAGGGTTCGTGTATTTTATATTGAGTAAAAAATATTTTGTTTTTGTACTGCAACAAGTGTTTATCTTAAACAATGTTCTTGATGTATTAAAGTTTATGTATTGGTTAGCGATATGCATACTGAATAGCTTTTAAGATACTCTTCCGAGTACTGACATATTAACTGTATTAACTAAATGATCTCGAGTTGATGTCTGATATAAGTTGTGTTATTTTTTGATCAATTGATAGTTGTAAGTATGAATATTTCAGTAGAAACAAGGCGAGGCTTAATGCAATAGATGAAGAATAGATGGAAATATTGGAAGTTTGCCAAATGGCTGGGTTTTTGTTGCGGCTCTAACTGGATGTCAGATGCACAGTGATCCTTTTTGCCAGGCCCGCATCCAGCACAACACACACACACATGTAACTATGAGTGTGTGTGTGTATTTATGCATTTGTGGGTCACAGCTTGCATCGTCGACTGGACACTGACGAAGGACGAGGCCGGAGTTGCTCGCCTCGGTCTGTGTCCCATTGGGACATATTTTATATTTAATGCAAGACATTTGTCATGCGGTTGCCGCATTTATTCAAAGTATTTGCTGCAATTTTAATGCCAAAGTGCGAGCGCAATTCCAAATACCAAAAATGTACACGAATGCAGCAGCCGGGACTCAGAGCGAGCTCCAAAATGCACCCAGTTGCAATTTAATGTGACCAGCCACTATTTAAAAATGAATTTATGCGCACAACTCTATATGTGTGTGTGTGTGTATATATATACATATATGTATGTATGTATATCTCTCTGATATGTTATATTTAAAAATGCGTTTGGAATTGCAATGGACAATATGCTGAGAGCTCTCTGATTTATGCATACACTCACACACACACTCACACACACACATACACACACACGCACGCACACACCATCATGTATGTGCTCTGTAACTGTAATTTGTGTACATCAGTTCTTGACTTGAAGATCATTTTAATTAAATTTATCTGCCAGTTATGCACATGAATTTATTTAATTATTCAACTTTCCTTAACAAAATTTTCTCTTTATAGAAACATTCGGAAGCGAGAGACAAAGTGAATGAATTTTGAACATATATATGCCATATATACCATATACTTTATGGCATAAGCGAATGAAACTTTGCAAAGATAACGAAGGACATCAATAAGTAAATGTGCATATACTTGAAATATATATATAGATATATGTATATATATATATGTATATATTTTTTGTAGATGGGTGCATGGAGTCAGCATAAGAAAGGATAGAAACAGAAGCAATCAAGTTCTATTTCCAAATTGAATTTTAAATGCACTCGCAGAGTGGAAGCGATTGAGGAGTGAAGGGAAAGGACATAACGACAATATTTGCCATCAAAATCGAAATCGAAATCGAAATCGAAGTACCGACTAGGCAGCTACTTCTTTGCCAGACAAAGTAATCAAAAGTTGCAAAAGCAGGAGAAGAAGGAGTTCAAGTTCGAGCTGGGTCCGGTAAACAAGATTCCGGAAATATACGAAAAAAAAACAAGTAAAACAGGCGAACGGAAACGCAGCTTTCGATAGTCAACATCAAACAAACATTGCCGGAAAAAGTGGCAACGAGTGGCAAAGTCTCAAACGAGAGGCATACATAATAAATGCCGCTTAGACATAGAAAAACAAGTGTGTAACAATCATAGCAACAATCAATCAAGAGTCCGACTCGTCTACGGTTTTTGCTAAAAAAGAAGCAGAAGCAGAAGAAGAAGAAGAAGCGAAACGAAGGGAAACGAAACACAAACAAAAATTCTGCTCCACCTGCTGACAAGCTAAATAGTCAAGGTCAACGGCCGAACGGAGATGCCACAAATGTGGCCAGGCAGTTGTTGCCGTGTCCCAGACAGCGACTGAGACACACAAACAACCACACACTCACACACTTATACAAAAAACACTCACCGAGTCTTGAGTATCCGGCCAAGCATACCCTGCACTAAGAACAGTTTTTGATAAATGGAAGCTGGAGTAAAAAACATTTGCGGCAAGCCAAAAGTAAAACTTTTCGCCAGCTTCCCCCAATTGAAAGGCAAGTAAGGTGGCACAGATAAGGGACAAGAAACAATAATAACAACAACAACAACAACAACAATAACAATAGCAACAACAACAACAACAACAACGACAACAATAACCGTCCCATCAAGACCAGAAGTGGCATTCGAAAGCCTCAGCCTCGACTTTGATAACAACAACAGGCAACAAAACAGCGAAAAAAGTGAAAGCGAACAAAAAAAAAAAAATATAAAAAAAAGAAGAAAAATCGAAGGGAAATAAAAAAACAATTGCCGTAGAAAATTGTTTTGCACACCCACTCCGCCAACGACTTGGACTTCTGCCCCGCACCCGGACCCGGACCCGTTTATTGATTCAGTTGGCCGCCTGATCGATGCGCCATATGTCTGGCTAACGGAAGGCTGCCAGTTGCTGCTTGCTACTTGCTACTTGCTACTTGCTACAGCTGCCACTTGGCCGCTTGCCGCATGCCACAGGTTGCGGCCGGCTCCCTTAACTTGGCTCCCTTAACTTGGCCGCGATTGGGATTGACAGATTGGCACTTCATAGAGACACTGATAGCGACAGATGAATGTCAATCGATCGAGCTGTTTAAATAAATGAATGCCCCCAATTGGCTTTTAACTGCAGACAGTGCTGCCCAACCGAGCCCAGCCGGAAGCCCAACCGGAAACGGAACCGGAAGCGGAACCGGAAGCGAAAACGAAAGCGAAAGCAACAGCAAAAACAAAAGCAAAAGCAAAAGCAACAGCAAAAACAAAAGGAAAAGCAGACCTATTCCCAAATTAATACACTTAACTAACCGAATGCGTAACCCGATGCCCGAAATCAGGAGCATGAGGTCCAACCCGGGAGCAGCCTGTGCCTACGGCCTGGCCCTACTAATTCTGCTGCCAGGTGAGTGACCCACAACAAGATTCATTTCAACAAACTAGCTACAATCGAATGCAGGTGATTCCTGCTTAGCCGTCGCTCAATGCTAACCCAATTACTAACTCGATTCTATTTAATTACGGAGCCCGTCCGGAAGTTTCGCATTGAAAACTGTTTTTCTTTTAATCCAATAATCCAATTCAGTTGCGAAACAAAAGTTATTAACTTCATTTTTCCGATGCTTTTCTTTTCCATCTAATTTTCCGTATTTGAAAAACCTTAAGCGGCAACATTAAATAATTACAGGGTATACAATGCAAGTACTTCATACTGAATATACATTATTAATTACTTTTCAATTACCTTGCAGTTGAATTCATTAATTCATTAATTGTAATTCGAATGCAAATAATTTCATTTTAATTAGGGACTAATTAAATACAAGAGATATGGTAATACTCATCATTATATATATATATATATGTGAGATATGCCGATATACGAGCATATATATCTAGCTGGCTACTGCCGTGCTTGCTTTGGCTGAAAAGATGCCCCATTTGGCCATTTTGGACATTTGGGCCAGCAGGAAGCGCTATTCCCGGAGTGGCCCTAACAAATGTTTATTACGTATACGCAGCGTGGCAACAAATTAAACATGACTCGCTTTGCATTAATGCTTGGGGCGAAGCTTGATGCCACTTGGAGCCCTGTTGCTTGCCCCTCCCACCTTGTTGCCAGCTGCTGACGGCTGATGTGGATGTGAATGTGAATGTGGATGTAAATGTGTATGTGAATGTGGATGTGGATGAGAGTCTGCTGATTCTGACGACTGGCAATTTGTTTATTTGATTGCATTTTGTGCACTCGTTGGGCCAAGGGCGTGGCAGCAGCCATAAAGGTGAAGAGGGGAGGCGAAAATTGAGTGGAAGGGGTGGGTGGGGCAACTGTTTGCCTGACTTCGCGCACAAATCAAAGTCAACTGCGGTAAGTGGAACGACAAATAAAGTGCAACCATTTTATGGTAGCAACGAGTTGCTAGCTGCAACTCTTGCAACTCTTGCAACTCTTTTAACTCTTTCAACTCTTTCAACTCTGGCCACTCTGGCCACTGTTACTGGTGCACTCCTGCTCCATCCAATTGAGTGGCCAGCACAAATTTTTGGACACTGCAACGAACAGCAATTAGATTGATGAACATCGATCCGGGCCACGTTGATTGCGTTGTCAGCAGAAACGAGCAACTCTTCCGCCTCTCTCAATTTTCCAGCATAATGATGAGATTGATGAGTCAGTTCGACTATGCCAATATATAGCAAACTTACAAACTTATGATTCCCTTTTAGAGAGGCAGACAGACGGACAGACAGACGGACAGACAGTCAGACAGCAGCTGGTAAAGATAAAGATAAATGATATGAGTGTCATAAGTATTCAAGTAGTTGCCTGCTTAGCCCGGCTGTTATTGCTGGCCCCTGTTTGGAGGCCCATTTGCATAAGCCTGACCCCATGGATGAATCCAATGTTGATTTCCTACAGGAGAAGGGGCAGTCGAAGCAATATGAGTATGAGGAGGAGTAGGAGCAGCTGGAGTAGGAGTAGGCGCATAAGCAGGAGTAGAAGTAGGAGCAGTAGGACCAGGAGGAGCAGGAGGAGGATCAGCTGGAGAACGAATAGGAGTAGAAGACGAGGAAGGAATTGTAGTAGGAGCAGGAGTGAGAGCAGGAATAGTAGAGGGAATAAAACCATGAATAGTAGTAGGAGTAGGAGCAGGAAGAGAAGCAGCTGGAGAAGGAGAAGGAGTAGAAGACGGAGTTGTAGTTGTAGTAGGAGCAGGAGTGAGAGCAGGAATAGTAGTAGGAATAAAAGCATGAATAGTAGTAGGAGTAGGAGCAGGAGTAGGAGCAGCTAAAGTAAGAGCAGAAGCTGGACTAGTGAAAGGAGTAAAAACAGAAGGAGATGAACTAGCAAGAGTACAAGTACGAGCTGTAGGAGGATTGGGAGCAAGAGGAGTAGCAGCAAGAAAAGGAGTAGAAGTAGGGCAGGAATTGCATCAGGTCAAGCAAGCATCAGGAACACAAGTAGTAACTGAAACAGTAGCAAAAGCAAAAGGAGCAGAAATAGCAAGTAGTAGTAGAAGAAGTAGTAGTAGCAGAAGCAACAGCAGTAGCAGAAGCGGCATCAGGAGCAGAGGATTAAGAAAATTAGGAGTAAAAGGAGGAGTTGCCGGAGTAGGAGAAGGAGTTGTAGGGCCAGTACCAGGAGCAGCATCAGGAGTAGCACTAATACCGGAAGCAGGAGCAGGAGAAGCAGCTGGAGCAGGAACGAAAGTAGTGGGAGTAGAAAAGGGAGTAGGAGTGGGAGTAGGATTGGAAGTCGGAGGAATTAAAGGACTAAGCGCAGGAGGAGGAGGAGGAGGAGCAGTAGCAGCAGCAGGAGTAACGGAACCAGGAGCAACAGCAACAGCAACAGCAACAGCCAGAGGAGCGGGAGGAGTGGCAGCTGGACATCCTGTAGACATCCATAGGAATTGCTCATTGCTGGCCGCATTTTAGTTATGCATAAAACGACTTTTGTGGCACGTTTCAATTCATTTTGAATGAATGTTTTGGACACCATTCCCCTCCGCCCGCCCCTGGTAGCTCCGCCCCCCTTCACCCTAAAGGCTGACAAAAATCCCTTGAATTTTCGGGTTGAACCTACTTGGAAATAATTCCCATTGCTGTTGCTTGAAATATTTTTGCATATTTCTGTGTATGCCTTTCTTTTAGTTTTATGAATTTTTGCCACGCACACACAACCACCCACCCACACACAGACACCCACCCACACATAGACACCCACACCCACACCCACACACATCCGCATACACGTGTATGTTATTATATGAATTCCAGTCGCTTTTCCTTTTTTGTATCTTTTGTCAACCCAGTTTTATCTTTAGCCCTGCACAAGAGCATTTTTTTGCGAGGCTTACACAATTCTGTGGCCTGCCCTTCGCTCAGGCACACATCCCATCCACATCCACATCCACGTCTACATTCACATTCGCATCCAGGTGGCAGGTGCCAAATGCTGACCGCCTTCAATATGCATGCTAATTTTTCGCTCTCACTGCCGCGGCGCAAAATCCCAAAGCCCGGAACCAGACTGCGTCCATGTTCACCCTTTCCCCTCCCCTCCACAACCAGCGCCCCTATCCATCAGCCCTTTGTTGCTGGCCCACTCTTTCTTTGTCCATTTCCAGTGGTTGCCTCAATTTGATTTTAGGCATAAATATTCATGAATCGGTGTCTATGCGATTGCGATATGTCCTGCGATGTCCTGCGTCGTACGGCGGACACGTCCGCCGTGTCCTGCCCGAGAGGAGGTGACGGCTAACTGGAATATTTGCCAGCCGGGTTTTTTGTGCATTTTTGCACACTGATAAAACAATGCAACAAATTTTCACACTAACAATTTTCATAGCTCACAAGAGTGCAATTCATGCATCGTTTGCCATCGAAGTGCCAGATCCCTCTATTGCAGTTTATCCATTTGGATTGACTTGATGAACAGGATCGAAATGTCAACTGTTGCTCGACTGCGCAATGCTCGTCCACAGCGTATTCTGCAGACTAATCTAGGAGAGTTACATATATATATATATTGGTATTTATATTGAGTTTAGATGCATGATTTCATCTGAAAGTAAGACGCATGAGCAATTCCCGATTAGCCACGCCCTCACGCCTTAACGTTTGTCTTCCGATGGTACACTTCAGCATATGTTTTAGAATTCAAGACCCTAGCTTTAAGATAGACAAACCCAATATACTCTTTCTTTCGCTTCGAAAATCAGAGTATTATATAGAGTTTACTTTCCCTAAATGCATTAATTGCGCAGTTAAGGCAGATGCAACTGCTTTTTTTTATATATTTGCTCGCATATATATGTATAAATGTTTATATATATATTTCGATTTGGATCTTTATGTCTTTTGAGACCTCAAGGATTCGCGCACGCAGTCCTGGAGTTCCATGCAAATCTCATTTGGGACTAAGGCGCGTGCCTTGGGCATTAGCTCGGCTGTAATCTGGCCATAGGTGATATTTTTGACACCCTTCTTCTTGAGCATTTTGCGCACTATTTTGCGTACCACATCGTACCAGCCGCATTCCTGCAGGCGTTCCCTCACCAGACTCTTCAAAGCCTCCGTGGAATCGATCGCATCTTTGCTCTCCAGCTGGAAGTTCGATTTCTTGCTGTTGTCCATATTGGAAATAAATTTAGCCATCTCTATGGGAACTCGATAAACGACTTTCTAGCAATAAGATATTTAGATATATCAATGAATATGTATGTCTATATCTGTATGTGGAAGTAGAAAGTAAAGCATGCTGAGAATCAAAAATATTGATCGTAAAGTTTGCAGTAGAACATTGTATTTGACATAGAAATAGTTGTCGATATATAGTATATACATATTCCCGAAATTATAACAAATGATTTTATCATCGTAGAGCAGATCCTAAATCTGCCGAATGTTAGACTGAAGTAGTGGTTGCCTCCATCCATTAGGCTTTGGGTTAACCCAATTAATGCAATAAGTTAACAAAATTTTCGAATATCTTAACTAGCGTCAAAAATAGCGAATGGCTGATGGTTTTCCTTATCGATAATTGTGATGTTTTTCGGTAAAGCTTTTTATTTAAATTAAATTACAGTCTTGTTAAAAGTGTGTCGCTTAATCCAACTGTTGTTCAAACTGATTACGAAGTTTGTTGTACATTTGCAGGGTTGATCGAAATCCAATTAAGAGCTTTGCTCACACGATGCGGTGCTGCCACCGTCCACCTGCCACCTGCAACCTGCCACAAGTGGCAAACGCTGCCCAGCCAAGTCCTTTTGTTATTTAAATTTGACACTTATTGCAAACTAATTAAAAGCGTGTGCAGAGAAATGTTATGTAACACTTAGTAATTAGCCAACTAGCAGTCGGATTTTATTTAGTTTTTCGAAATCTCGAATTCCGAAATTTGTAATGGCAAAAAAGTGGCGTTAATTAGCAAATGGCAACAATGCATTGTTGCAGCCAGCTTCGTGGCAATAAGTTGCATAAATTAGCTCGTATTACGTATACGCAACGTTGCCTGGTTACAGCAAATGCTGCTGCTGGCGCTGATATCCCGCTTGGCAAGGGACAACAAGGACATCAGCAGCCAGGATCTTGGATGTCAGCAACACAGAAGCCTGCAGCGTTGCCTCTGGCTCCGCCCAGCCACTTAATGCCCGCCCAATTAATGCAGCTTAGCGGCTGCTTCCTTGCTGTTGCTGTTGCTGTTACTGTTGTTCTTGCTGCTGTTGCATGAAGAGTAACGGCAACAGCAGTTGGCGTTGCAACTTCATGGCGTGTTGCAATTAAGTATGACAAATTACTTGACAAGCGCCTCTGGATGCCGCAACAATGTTCAAGTTGCTCTCCATCGGCAACGCCTGGCAGCAACTGTTGATGTTGCTGTTGCTGTTGCCGGTGTTGTTGTTGTTGCTGTTGCTGTCAGTGTGCCTCGAGCGTTGATGCGTGTTTAGTTACTGACACTTGTCGGCCATGTGTCTGACGTACCTGTGTTTTACGTTCGCGTTTGCGGTAATTTTCTAATGTCAGCCAATAGCGCGTTTTAATTGCCGCACTCGCACCTGCCACACATTGTGGCAAGAGTCGCGCTTTATGCGCATTTCATGAACTTTCCGCTGCCTGTTATGAAACTGTTTGCTGGCTGATAATTGGTCAAACATTTCCCTTTATACGCGCCACTTGATTAACAGCTTGCCACTCAGTGTTGCTGCAACGTTTACGTTTGCAGCATGCCCCAAAAGCAGTTTTACAAAATATTAATTTTGAAATTTTCGCTTCTTTAAATTCAGTTTTAATCAGTCAATTAATCTGTAAATCATAGTCCGACATATGCTAGGAAGAAGACGATTCAAGAGTACGAGAAAGTTGGATACTAAGAATTTAAGTAAGTAAAATTTAATTCCCGATCCTCTTTTCTAGATTTTTGCAAACTTAATTGCAGTTATGCAATCATGTCAAATAGTTCAACAGAGTTAACTTTATTTTAACTTTATTTCAATTTTTAGACCGATATCAAGAACAATTCTTACAGCTGAAAGTCTTGTGTCTATTTCATCGATAACTAATCGATATTCAATGCACAATCCTTGAGTCTTTGCAGCACTGCAAACCTATCGATATTGCTTGTTTATAGTGTTTAAAGCGTAATCGACGTATTTTGAGGGGAACGTCGAAGCAGGAGTCGGAGAGTTGAGTTACGTAATTGGCAATTCGAGGACTTAGTTCAATTAACTAGCAGCTAGAAATGCGGGTAACATCGTGCTACTTAATAAGCAATTACCAGGGTCTAATTAGCTAGCCAAATGTTCAATTATTCAGCTCACTGCCGTCCAGCGCTGGCCAATGGCGGCCATTGGGAATGGACATGGATGTTGGCCAACTATTTTGGTCAGGTTCGCTAAAATATAAAAAACCACTTTTGCTGCATTTCGCCCAGCGAATTGAGTTCAATGCTCAGTCGAGCCGAGAGCAATGAACCATGTGGCAGGCAGCACCTACAAACACACACACACCCAGACACACACACACATATACACACATACACGTATGCAGAGTGAGCTCCGATTTACAGTAGTGTTGCTAGTGTCGCCGCTTCAATGTTCAATGTTCAATGTTTATAGCCAAGTCAACGAATCTGTTGGCCAACAACACACGGCTGTCGCAGAGCCTCAACTTAGCAGGCGCTTCCCCTCAGCCACGCCCACATTTGTGTCATTTTTGGAGGCGCGCTTGAATAGTTTTCAACGGCTAGTTGCTGCACTTTTTCAATTTGGGAAACGTGCGGCGCATTTTCCTTGATACTGAAACATTTTTTTTCTCTGTTTTTTATTTTATTTTGATTTGTTTTTTGTTTTTTTTTTTTTTTTTTTGGCTTAAAGTTTGAGCAGAAGTTGGCCAAGCTGCGTTATTGAATGCGTTGGCAGCTGCTGTGTTGCACGTGCCACTGGGCAGCGCCTCGAAAGCAAATCTCTTTGTTGTTTGTCCGCCGGAATGCAGCCCAGCCGAGCCGAGCCGAGCCGGACTTAGCTGACTTAGCAGCGGCAAAGGATGATGTCCTTGCAGCGGCATCATCAAATTTCCAGCCAGCCGAATCTCTGTCAGCGCGAACGGTTTTACTTTGCCCATTTACCCATTTACCCATTTGCCCGTTTTTCCGTTTTCCGTTTTCATTTTTCCTTTTCGTTGTTTTCCGTGGAATATTCGTCGGACGGCACGCGCGTGACACTAAGCTCCCAGCTACAAGCGCCTCCGCCTCCGAATCCGACTCCGACTCCGACTGCGACTACGGTACCGGTGTCGGTGTCGGCATCCGTGTTGCTCTTCAGCTAACGGTACTGATATTCCCCCCCCATCCATCCGCTCCCATCCCCTCCAGCTATCAATGTTTGTAGACAGTGAGAGGAAAAAATAAGTTTGTTTAACACAGGCGGCGCCTGAATATTGAAATACATTTGAGCTCCATCGTACTCCATTTCAAATAGTCCTAGTTTTTTTTATCTTTGTTTATTTTTTTGTTTTTTTTTTGTTTTATTAAAATCTTTTGATCCTTTGAGTGTTCGCTGCTGCCTCACTGTTTAAGCCAACTCTGCTAACTAGTACTTAATTTAATACCAGCGTAAATTCCAGTCATTCATTTATCATCCGAAATTATAGAAGCTGACGGTCTAATTTATCACGAGGATAAAATTATAATGCTTACAAATTCGTAGACTAGGTGTGGATTATAGGATATATATCTATAAGAGATTTTTGAAAGATTAGCTTAACGGATTAGTTCAATGTTTTGGTAACACTTTAAAACCAGTTATACACAGATATATGTATATGTACATATATATACCTACTAATCTGCTTTGGGTCAGATGCTAATTTTGAACGGTTATTTAGTCGCGCTGTTGTGGCTTCTTAGCTTATCTTTGGGCATCTGAAAATCATGTTGGGAACGCATGAATTTGCGCAAAGGCAATAAATTATGAGCCTGGCTGTTAGGCTGCGACAAAAGCATCCTTTATTATCCTGTCACACGCATTTCGACAATGTTAGAAGCTTTGCTGCAGCGGAAGGAGGGGGTGGGGGGATGAGGTGGTCTTCCGGCTGCTGGGTGGCACCTCTCCGGGTCACAACAGTGGCATCAAATTCACGCCAAATCGAAATCGCGACTACGACTATAAATGCCGGCAGCTAAGTGCAGCAGTCGAATACAGACGCTTCCTCCGACACACCGCCGAGTCATCTCCTTTATAGCCATCATTTCCTGTATTCCTGTTAAGGCACCGTGGTGCCAGACTCTACGAAAAGTGCAGCAATTGAAATGAATGTACAATCAAGTTCCTTTGCAAATTGATGATGTTCGTCTTTCGCATTTTACAGTCTCTTTTTTTTAGTACCTTATTTATGCTCATGACAAATTTTGCCAGGCAGTTTACCATGAATATCATCGCTCCATTTTGATGAGCGTAAGCTCCATAAAAGCGAACTCCATTTGTTTTATGTATTATGTTTGATATGTGATCATGATAAATGTTTCCAGGCAGTTAAGTTTACAGTTCATCTTAAGAGTGGACTTAACTAATTTAACAATCTTTCACTTTCGATTGATTGATTGCCAGTTAATTGATGAATTGCAGATAAATGTAGAAGATAACAAGGCAAATATAAGAAGGTAGATATGTATATGCTTAAATTGATGGATTAATGGTTGAGTTCACAAATGTATGGATAGATAGAAAATATGTGGATAGAATTACAGATATATAGAGTTATATTTAATGTAATATAATAATTAATATAATATAATAGAGATAGCAAAGGAAATTTAGAACGATACATAAAGTAATACATATTCGAAAAAAATGATTTTTTTTGTATTATTTTTTATTTTTAAAGGTCTGAATCGATAGATATATATACACAGATAAATAAATAAATTAAGAGTTATATAAATGAATAAAAATAAGCATATTTAGACAGATAAATGGATAGATAAAAATGATGTGGATAGACAGGCAGATACATTTTTGTAAATTAAGACATATAAATGACAGCTATAAAGATAGATGGACAGGCATATGAATAGATACAGTTATATACAAAAGTAGTTAATGATATGGATTGCATATTGATAGATAAACAGATAGATAAAGAGTTATATATAAAAAAAAAAGTAGGGCGTATATATAGATATTTTAATTAATAAATTCTTAATCTTTAAGCAGAAAACCTTCAGAATGAAGCGCTTTTGCACCACTGTGCGGCCCCGGATTGGCTGCGGTTTAGTTTCGCGTGTATTTGATTGCCCCTTTTGGCGCGGCAAAGACTTGGCTAATAAATCAAAGTGTTTTGTTATTGTATCCACTCGGAAAGTGCTGCAAAAAGGCGCAGTCGCTGGCCTGCCTTCATGTGGAGCCGTTGCTGTGCCACATGCCACAAAGTGGCACAATATGTGCAGCTGCTGCACAACTGACAGTCCCAACATTCGATGCACCTGAGTGAATGCGAATCCGAATCCGAATCCGGATGAGAAATCAAATCCAATTGAGTTCCAATATGGCAGTTGCATTCACTTTTGATGTTGCAACTGTTTATGTTGCAAGCTAATTAGCCTTTGACTTTCGATTCGATATTGAGCTGAAATTGTGCCTCAGAGATATAGGAGATGATACAAATGAAAATCCGAGCTGGTCGAGTTTATCAAAATGAATGAAAGTTTGCGTTTGACAGCAAAGATTTTGCATTCATTTTTGGAAAAGTTTCGACTGTGAAAGTTGTTCAAGCAATATTTCATTTCCTGCTAGTTTCAGATCAGATTCTCAAAATCTCGTCGTAGCTGGAACATTATTCACTTTGATTTTTGCATAGTTTTCGAGTTTCGGCGGAATCTGCGGCAGATGCCTCACATGTTGCAAGCAACTGTGCGGCGCCCCCTTTTGCCAAGAGTTGGCCCAACAAAATTTGTCAAAGTCAAAGTTACTTCCATGTCTATCGATGCTGAGCTTCAGTTAAATTGAAAGGAAAACAGAGGATGTGCTTCACGATGAGCCTGGATGAGGCAGCTTGCAACTGTGCGAGTGTATGTGAATGTGGCATGCCTTAAAAACTAATTCAAAAACATTTCAGGCAACTTTGAAGCGGGTTCCTTCAAAGGAATGTGACGCATCACCAGGGTGACAGGCACCCAAACATCAACGGCTCCACACTTCTCTCTCTCTCTCTCTCTCTTACTCTTTCTCTGTTCACATTTATCATAGAGAACGTTGTGGAGCTAACGTGAATAGCTGCTAAATAACCGCAAAGTTAAACCACAGTTGAAACTGTTGGCGGTCGATTAAAATGTCTAGAGTTTGTGCGCTGTAAAACTATGCACCGTGCACCAAGTCAGTGGCACATTCCCCCCTCCCCCATCACCCCTCCCCTCATCCCATCAAACACTCCACCCCACGAAAAACATTTCAGTGGAGGCATCCCAAATGCATTGTAAGTTAAATTATGGCTAAGAAGGCGCTTAGTCTAGCGGTGCTTCCGGCGTAAGCGGTTGAGCGCTGCTTGGCTTAAAGCAGTCCTTGGCTGCGGTTGTATAGAATTTCGATGCACTGATATATGCAGCAACCCAGTTGCACATCAATCTCCCTGCGGCCACAAGTAAACTTTTCACATAGCGTATAAAAAAGTTTCTTCTTAGTATGTAAGCCTCATGTATGTGATATATGTATAATCCACTTTATCTAATACTTTTAGCCAATGCCTGTCAGCAGTTCGCTTATATTTGCAGTCAGCTAGTCGGTAATTGAGTCAGTCAATCAGACCGTCAGTCAGTTATTCAATCAGACTTCGAGTCAGTCATTCAATCAGGATTTCAGTCAGCCATTCATTCACTTGGAATGTGAGTCAGTCAATTAGTCAGTCAGTAGTTATGTTTATAAATCAGTCAGTCAATCAGGCTGTCAGACATCTTTTCAATCGAACTAGGAGTTAGTCAATCAGGCTGTCAGTCATCAGATTGCTAGACGGTCATTCAATAAGACTGTCAATTAGAAACTTAATGAGTCAGTAATTGAGTCAATCAATCACTATTTGAGTGAGTTAATCAATCAGTGAGTCAGTCATTCATACTGTCAGTGTGGCAGTCAGATGGTCATTCAATTACTCAATCAATGTGACAGTTAGTCAGTCATTCCATCTGACTGAGTCAATCAATCAGTAATTGATTCGTTCAGTCTGCCAGATGGTACATCAGACAGTTGGTCAGTCATTCATTTATATAGTCAATCAATTATTCCGCCACTTAATCAGTCGGTGATTGATTCTGTCAATCCAATAAGTCAGTCAGTCAATTCTCCATACAGCCGCTTAATGAGTAAGTCAATCAATCAGTCTGCTACTCAGTCAGTCAGTCAATCAGTCAGTCAGTCAGTTTGTAGTCAGCCAATCCGTCACAGAATCCTTGTCTTAGTCTATCAATCACTCCACCAATCATGGTTTCACTTACTCAATCGAGGCGTCTGCCAGTTATGATTACATTTAGTCAACCACTCAACCAGTCAATCAGTCAATCAAACCCCCCATTATACGAGTACATGGATATGTTATATCAACAGACAGATGCAATATGCCTAATTGAATGATCCTGGAACGATGCTCAAGCCACCGTAAATACAAAACACCCTATGTAGACATTGTCAATAGGATATAATGTAATGCATGGCAGGGCAATGGCAGAGAGAGAGAAAGAGAGAGAGAGAGGGTTGGGGGTGGGGGGTGGCTAACAGAAGGGTTAGCTGGCTGCATATCTTGCGGCTTGTCCGCCTTAGCTGTCATTGTACTGCGGAGCATTTTTGACATTTGCATAAGTAGGCGAACGCCTTGGTAGAGCCCAATGGCCCAGACCCCGGCGATGTCGCATCCCCAGCCAGCTGACACCCCCAGGCCCACGAGCCCCAACCAAAGCAAACGTGTCTCCAGAGTTTGCCTTTGTTTGCTGTTTGTTCTTGGTTGTGAAATGGACTGCTTCAGGGTGGGGGTTGTGGGGTGGTGTGGGGTGGGGTTGGGTTGGTGTGGAGCTAAGCCCCAAATGAGGAAGTTACTTGCAGTGCCGGAAGACTTCAATGAAAACTAAACTACAAAATTTCAAGCACAATACAAAGCGGTTGCGGGCAGGTTCTCCCATCCTCTCCCCTCCCCCCTCTCTCTCTCTCTCCCTCTTGCTTATTGTATCTCTCTGTCTCGCTCGCTGCCTCTATCTGTGTGCCCGCATGGTAAGCTCATTAAAGTCTTACTCACACACACACTGTGAATATTTCATTAAATTTGCATTGCTTGCTTTGGCGGCACGTGTTTTGGGTGTATGTATGGGGTATATATGTGCCAAACATTAGCATAAGCATTTCCACGAAAAAACCACCCAAAAAACTAACAGGCAACCGGAAAAAAAACAAACCAAAAAGAATTGAGATACTGAGAGAAAAAAAAAAGTAAAAATGACGGCGAAAGAGCAAAAGCGCAAAGGCAAAAAAATACGCCGCGAGTAGATTTGCAACAAAGGCGGGGCTGCAAAACCGAAACACGGATACGGACACGAACACGGCCGTAGATGGAGCTGCTGCAGCTGCTGCTGCTGCTGCTGGGGCGGTGGAGCTGCTCGTATTTAATAAATTATGCAAAGTAACCAAGCTTTTACTTTTTTTTCAACCCCCCCGCCCCTCCCGCGTGTTCGTTTTTTGGTGAAATGAATGCAATGGAAAATAAAGCAAAGTCTGGCTGCCTGCATGCGAATATTGGTGGCCGTCATGTGGGCGTGGCCCGGTTTCATTGTAAGCTGCACTGGGCCTAGCCAACAGACAAGGTGTAGATAGCGATGCATGAGGCGAGGGGTGTGGTGGTGGTGGGGGTGGGGATGGGTCTGTGCGCTTTGTTCTTTGTAAATGGTGAATGCATATCTAATGGATTAAACGGCTGCCAAGTACGGGGTTTGGGCTTCTGCGCCTGGCCGCCACTTAGCTACAGTCCCGCATTGCGAAGGACTCTCTGATTGACGAAACACACTCAGCCTCACACACACACACACACACACAGTCACGCTCTGTCTTTGACTCAAATAGTCCTGTTGGCGGTGTCAGCTTTGGTTTGCCATCGCTTTGTGCGCCACTCGGCACACTCAGTAGCTGTTCCGCAGATACCCTGTACGCGCGCTTATGCGTCACTTAGGCGCCAGGTATACCGCTTGTCTGGTCTGCGTGCGAGGTATTCAAATTACGGAACTGTCGCAGGAAATGAAGATTGAATTTCCAGCTGAAGGAAGGCTCATCATCCAGTGATGAAGTAAACGCTTATCAAATTACAGAAGTGTCCACTGACTGACTGCGGCAAGGCAGGTGATGTTCTCTCCATTCCCCTACCTTTACCTTTAAATTTACCTTTACCTTTACCTGCGACAAACAAAGTGAAACAACGGCATTAAATGCTCAATATTCAGTATTGAGGCATGCAGACAGAAGAAACCAGACTTTGGTATATTAATTAAAATTCCTTAAAAGCTAAAAGGAAACTCCGACAAAATTTATATTGCCAAATCCTAAAAAACAACCGCAAATGCTGTCAATAGATTTAGGCTTTGCTTTAATAAAATAAATAAAACAAGCAAGAAAACTAAATGTGACTCTGCTCGACTAAAAGATACCCTAAGCCCCGTACAGTGCTCCTATTTGAAAAACTTTCACATGCAACTGTTAAGAAAAAACTTAAATATTTTATCGATAACAAGCAAACAAAAAGAGCTATCGATATTTTGAGACAAACTCGATCTGCGCCTGCTTTTGCAGAATATGCACATAAAATTTCAAGTCTTTAGCTTTTCAAGATGCTGAGATTAACGCGTTCATACATCGGCCTAGGCTCAATCGACTTGACTTGTGATTCTGATCAAGACTATATATAGTATATGTATGTATATATGTATATGCCTGTTACAAGCATTTGCACAACAACATTATACCCTGCGTAGCAATTTTAGACGGGTTCAGGGTATAATAAAATAAGGCAATTAGATCCAAAGGCAAATCCAGTGCCAAGAATTTATTTCATATGGAAATCGATGCAGTTTTCGCAAAGTTATGTGATTTCAAATATTGCAAAGAGCACACATTAAATACATAAAAATACAAAATAAATATATGTGTGTGTGTGTGTGTTTACGTGTGTATAAAGCATCACATTTGGCGAGCACGAAACGAAAAAGATTCGTTAGCAGGCGAACAAAAAGCAATTTTGTATAAATAAACGTAAACGGATATGTAAATAATAAATAAAACACCCACACAGGCACACACACACATACACACACATACACACATACACACACGCACACATTCGCAAACAAGCATATACGTAAAAGCAAGGGTGAGAGCGAGACGGCCTGAAAGAAGTATAAATAAATGACACTAACATGTTCTGGACAAAAGGAGCGAGAGAGAGGGGGCGGGAGAGACAGAGACAGAGAAGAGTGGGGAGAGGGGAGCGTGTGGAGAGTTTCAGCTTGTTTAAAAAAGTTGCATTGAATTGAAATTTATTTACGATATTTATTGAGCATGTCGAACGCTCCAAAAGGGGGGAAAGAGACCTGCGTATGGACGATTTCACGAATGTCCGATACCCTGTCCCGCGGACAACAAGCGGAGAGCCATTTAAGCTGCAATACAACTAAGTCAACAGTGGCCGTTAAATGTATGCGTCCCACTGGGAGAGGCCGACCACAGTTTATGTCTGTCGCAGCAGGCAAAGGTAAAGGTAAAGGTAAAGGTGAAAGTGTGCGTCCCGGCCTGAAACTCTGCTCAGTTGGTTATGTCAATTGTGCTGCCAACCGATAGTCGATAGCATCGATAGTTATCGCATGTTAAATCTAAATGTGTGTATGAATATTTATATAGGCATTGGGGTGTTCCGACTGTTGGTTAAATGAATGTGCTGCAAGCCGTTTGCTGGTCGCAGGTTGTCGTATGTTTAATCTAGAATGTATCAATATATATATACATATTGGGGGTATTCCTGCTGGTCCTGCCTATAAAGAATCTATCGATTACATGCATTTAACTAGCAAATTATTCTTTATTTAATTTCATTACTCTTTAGAGTAATGAAAAATTAATAAAATATGGCTATATATATAAACATTGGGGATATTCCTGCTGGTCCTGCCTATAAAGAATGTATTGATTACATGCATTTAACTGGCAAATTATTATTTATTTAATTTCATTACTCTTTAGAGTAATGAAAAATACAAAAATATGGCAATAAGTAATTAAATTTTATTTGTTGAGGGTATTCCCTTCAAAGGTAGAAATTGAGTTTATGCTTATATTTTAATAAGATATTTCCATAAATTAATTAAAATTTTTAAAATTAAGTTTAGGCTTATATTTTTATTGCAATGCGCATGAAATTTTAATTCAAATGAATTTAGCAAATTTAGCAAACACTGCGCAGCAACCTATGTACCCCACACACGCGCGTTACAGGGCATATGACAGAGAGCAGTAAAAGCGATTCGAGTGTTTGGACTTTTGGCTGCAGGAGACGCCGTCTGGCAACTCGCATTAAGCATTTTAATGACTGCGGCGTCTTGGCCGGCCAAAATGTATTCACAACTGTCTTAGAAAACACCGAGCCGCATAAGTAGCTATAATTTTGCTAATTTCGACACACACGCACGCACACACACACACACACACACACACACACTCAAAGACTGAGTAAAAAGCGACGTAAGTATTTTGATATTCAAGTAAGGCAAGTGGCAAGAGGAAAAGAGAAGCGGCGTGTGTGCCAGTGCTGCGTCTTCTTCTTCTACCGGTTCCACTTTGTGTCCTTTTTGGCCCATTCCACATCGATGTGGCTCTCTTTTCACCCGCTCTTCATTTAAGTGTGTGTTGTCCCAGTGGTCTTTATGGCGGCCCACAGTGCGTATTAGTAATTAAAATCATAATTAGTGCATGTCACAAGCAGTTTAGTTTTCGACATTAACTTTCAGACCTGCCACCCGAGGGAGCGAGCAAGGGAGAGAGGGGGATAGTGAAAGAGACTCTCTTTGTTTATTATTATCATTTTATTACCCACTTTCGAGAGATGCAAATCATTTAGATAGCAGTTAATTTGATTAAAGCCACAGACACCATTTGCAAAGTTTTAAAGAATGTTCGGGGTGTGGACGTCCTTCTCGATTGGAATGGATTGGAATGGAATGGAATGGAATGGTGTGGTGTGAGTGGCAGGGTACTTACATAGATGAAGCTCGAGTGCACTTGCCCGACAAGTTGAATTAAATAGGACCGGGGGCAAAGGCAGATATTCAGACATTATTAAATGTAGCCCAGGTAACGGACAACAACAAAATTCATCCTTATACGGGGGTTAATTGTAATTAAGTGCAGAATGAGAAGCACAGCGAGAGGCGGTAAAAGAAAGACTAAGGCAGACAGTGAGAGAAAGAGAGAGGGAGAGAAAGAGAGGGGAAGCGTTACTGATTGACAACGAGACGAAAATAAATTTAAAAGTCGATAGCTCGATGACATCTCAGACAAATCATAAGTTGATTAAAACTTTTTTATTTTTTTGTTTTATTCTTTCATAAATTTTTGTTTCTATATTTGCAATTAATTTAAAGCTCTTGCAATAGAATGTTGAAGCTCAAGTTGTTTGAACTGTAGCTGAAATAGAATAAGAAGAAGCAGCGGCAACAGCAGCAGCAGAGCTCGCGGCCAGTTAAACAGTTTAAACAGCTTGACTGCAGCTATTGGAGGTGGAGCCACAGGCCAAGAGCCAGGACCAACAGCCAGGACCAACAGCTGGAGAGGATTGCGGGCAATGGCAATTGAAATTGCGAATGCGAATGCGGAATAAAAACAATTGTCCGCCAGCAGCTGGCGATTTACTCGTAAATGCTGGCACACATTGTGGCTACGTATACCGGGCACGCACACCCTGTAAATAACATTCAAAGTGGGAGTATGAGTGTAAATGTTAGCGGAATACATTTATTTTAAACAGAATAGTTTTCATATGTTAATTCTGTTTGTTATCGCTCGGGTATCTTTTAGTCAGTAAATGACTGTCAAAATAAAGGCGTGCCTATGTATGTTGATTTTAGCTATTGGGTAAATATTAGCTAGGGTGACTTCTAGTTGGACTAATTATATTAAATGACTTTCACAATTAGGGCATGCAAAATGTGGGCAAATCTATCTAGGCATTATCACCTGGATAAATACTTTACATTTGTTATTTGCATTCTTCATGGCCAGGGTAAATTGCAGTCGGGCATGCCCGCTGGCATTGCATTCGCACACGTTTAGAGCAATAGTTGTTTGCTTTCTGCACGCCAGACACTAGAAAATATTTTTATATTTTATATACATAATTGCATAATATTATCCTCACACATACAGACGCGTTTATCTAAGCGTGCATGTGTGTGTGTGTGTGCATGCATTTACGTAACATGCAACACACAGATCTGCGGCCCGCACACATGTGGCAAGTGCAAGCCTGCCACCATATTTATGTGGCCATCTTTCTCATTAGTCGGACAGTCGGAGTAGCCGCAGATACAATCACAATGCTATCACATGTATGCATGTGTGCGTGTGTGCGTGTGTGTGTGAGAGGGAGATAAAATCTGCAGACATATCATGAATTCAATGCTCGAAACCCAATTAGCCGCCTTTTATTTTCTTTGCCTCCAATTAATGAAAATAATATTTAAGCGAACTTCAGATGGATTTTAGTTATACGGCTGCAAATTAAGGTTTGGCCTGCATCTGAAGTTTTCTTAATTTTTCTCTCATTATATGTTTGCTAATAATAATATCATAATCTAATATTAGATCTGAAATGCAATTAGGATTTTATTATTTTATGTTTGCATTTTTGTCTTGACAAATTTTAGCTAAGACTTAGAGAAAGCTTCGGATTGAGAGGCGCTACGAATCGTTAAGAGGAATGTTAGAATGTGTTTTGCCTACAACAAATAAATATAGATCAGATTTGAATAAAATGTAACAATTCTGTTGAGGTATCTGCTAGTCAAGCATGCACGTCTTATCTATCAAAAATTTTTTCTTTGACGTCCCTTAGCTTTGGTTGTGCCGTTTGGCTCTATAAAATATTATTTATAAAATATTGTTTTATAAATAATGCATTTGAAATACATTCAAAATGTATGTTTAGGGTATCTGCTAGTCTGGTATGCTCGTCTAATGTATTAAACACTTCCTTTTTGGCTTTGGTTGTGCCGTTTGGTTCTATAAAATATTATTTATAAAATATTGTTTTATAAATAATGCATTTGAAATACATTCAATATGTATGTTTAGGGTATCTGCTAGTCTGGCATGCCTGTATTACACATTTTTTTTGGCTTACTCGTCCATTAGCTTTGACCGTGCCGTTGACCTTCTCTCGGCTTTCTAAGAAATATATATATAAACACTTTTCAGATTTGTAGATGCAGCATTTTTGCTAGGGTATCTGCTAGTCAGGCGTCTACAGTATTAAATATTTGGTTTTTTTTTTTTTTGGCCTTGATCTCCGTTCGGCCCTTTGATAGATACTTATAGATCAGTTTTGAAATAAATACGATATACATATATGGCAGGGTATCTGCTAGTCAGGTGTGCCCGACTAGTGTTTAAGCACTTCTTTTTTTAGCTTATTCGTTCGTTGGCTTTGTCTGTGCCGTTGACCTCCGTTCGGCTGGCAGGCGGCAAGATGGCTGTCGAAATTATTGTAACGGTGACAACAGCAGCAGCAGCATTTATGCAATGTCGCTGTGTGTGTATGTGTGTGTGTGTAGGAGTTGTCTGTGTGTGCAGCTGCAGGTAATCTCAGTGTTCGCCTTCGTGTTTCTGCTGGCCAGGCCATTTTTTTTTGTTGTTTCTTTTAATTGCACAGTCGGTGGGTGGCAGACAGGTGTATAAGTGGGTGGGTGGTTGAAAAGGGGGGGGGGGGGAGTAGTGGTTACGGTGGTTGGTCGTTGAGCTCCCTGGCTGGCAAATGCAACTGTGGCTGCAGCTGCAAAGCCATTTGTATGCAGCGGTTGGCCCTCAGCCGCATCTTTAAAAGATGGCCCAACTTAATGCCACGCCATGACTCGAGCATGTTGCCTGCTGTTGTCATTGTTACCGTTACCGTTACCGGTACCGTTGCCGTTGCCGTTGTCGTTGTCGTTGCCGGTGACAGGTGACGGTGACAGTCGACTAATTGGCCCAGCATCAGAGCACGACCCACAATCCACAATCCACAATCTGGGCAGCCAGTCAGCGAAGCAGCAAAGTGGACGCCGCTTCCCTCGAGCATCCTTAAATGGAGCCGCAGTTGAAGCTGATGAATGGGTGGTGGGGAACGTAGGGGATGAAACACCTTACATTTCCTTTTCCACATCTGTCCAGGTGAATGTGGCAGCCATTTTTCAGCAGGTGCCAGCTTGTCGCTCTGTTAGCTTGTCTTAAATTAACAATTCATTCGCCAATCAATTTATCAAACAATCAATTAAGCTAAATCCAATGCACCTTTAACTGAATGAAAGCCGTTGAATGCCACCTGCCGTTTACACCTGTGTGATTGTTTCTCTCTCTCTGTGTGTGTGTGTGTGTGTGTTTATTGTTGCTAATTTTGTGTCAATGTTTGTACGATTCAGTGGCTCATTGTCGGGCTTTAACATTTGTATTTAAATTCTTTAAGGCAGGTGAATGCGAAGAAAATGCAAGTGTTATCGATAAAAAATCTAGTTGAATGTGAAGTATCCAAAATAAAAAGTATCCATAACGTGTGTCCCGATTAACTAAGTTTAAGAACTCTTCAGCTTAACATTTACGAGATGTGCTCGAAAAACTAAAACCTGTTATCGATAACAAGCAAATAAAAAGAGTTATCGAAATGAAACAAACTCGATACATGTTCGAAAAAAAATAAAAAATTCCACTTTTAAAGGGTTTAGGGTATAAAAATCTGAGTACTCAAAGAGTTAGTTAAAGAGAGGAAAATTTCAGACTGGAATATTTTAGCATATAATCTTACATATATATAAATGTAATGCATATAGAATCTAATATATATAGAATACACAAGTATTCAATCACATTGCTGAGCTTTGAGAATGTTAACCAGCTGGAAGCTGAGTAAACAGGGTATTAGGAGGGAGGCTCGCATTCAGCGGCGAGTTGAAGGGCGGGTAAACAGGGTATTAAAAGGGAGCTGAATCTAACTTTTTCTCTGCATAAGCAAGATTACCAGTTAACCCTTTCCAGGCGTGAAAAACAACGCAGATTCCATTATTCTGATTCATATGACACCAGCCATGTGTGTGTGCAGGTGTTTGCAGGTGTGTGCAGGTGTATTAAATTCCTTAATCCAATTATCGTCAAAGTAAGCGGATTTGTGTCGCCTTTCAATTGGCTCAAATGGTTCTTGGCAACTGTCAAAAGTAATTTAGGGCTCGTTGTTTGTTGGCTAATTTGGCTACTGAACGAGGCTGCCAGCAGCGATAATGGCTGCCACATGACTGGCAACTTTCCGCCTGCAACTTGCAACTGTGTGTGGCAGCAGTGGCAACTGTGTGGCAGCAGTGGCAAATTAAATATTTACACGCGGCTTCAGCACGCCGTCGCTTTAACGGGACTCTCGGCATTGGGGCAGCTGTCGTCATAATCAGACTCACAGGTGCACAGATGCACAGGTGCTGCAGTTGCTGCAGGTGCTGCAAATGCTGCCGGTATCAACTGGCTGGACCGTGCAACATGCAGCTGCCAGCTGCCGCTCAAAGCGTCGCCTAAATTATTCAGAGCAGGCAAAACACTTGATGTCCTAATGCTGTTTACATGCCCCCTTATAATGCCGTGAATGGCAGCGATAATGCATTTAAGAGTCCGCACCAAAACGCCGCCCAAGTGCAAGGAAACAAAGCGTGCAACTCTCCACCTCCTCTCCCATCGCCACTCTCCCCTCTCCCCTCTTCCATGCGCTCCGTCCACTCGCATTGGCGAGCTGCAATCCCAACTCTGTCTGCGGCAATTCCATATGCTCTTTCAATCTGCCTGTCTGTCTGTGTGTGTGTGTGTGTGTCTGTATGTCTGTATGTCTGTCTGTCTGTGTGTGTGTGTGTGTGTGTGTCTGTCTGTGTGTGTGTGTGTGTCTGTGTGTGTGTGTGTGTGTGTGTGTGTGTGTGTGTGTGACTGTGTGTGTGTGTGTGTGTGTGTGTGTGTGTGTGTGTGTGTGTGTGTGACTGTGTGTGTGTGTGTGTGTGTGTGTGTGTGTGTGTGTGTGTGTGTGTGTGTGTGTGTGTGTGTGTGTGTGTGTGTGTGTGTGTGTGTGTGTGTGTGTATGTGTGTGACTGTGAATGTGTGTGTGTGGTTGCAGGTAAAACTGCGGCGGCATTTATGCGCTTCACTTCACTTTGTATATTCGAGTCGTCGGCAGCTACAACCACAACAACAACAACAAGGAGCTTGCAACTAGGCTAAAAGCTGACTCTGCCTCCACTTCAACTCCGTCAGTTATGCAAACAATGTACCGTTAGGGTATAGAAATCTAATCGGCTGCCAATTTGTATTATTCAGATTCATTGCTTACGCCTTGCATCTTGCATCTTGCATCATTTATATAATGATTCCATCATTATGGAACATTTTATTATAATTGAAGTAGATGGTTTTTTTTTGTTTTTTTTTCAAGTTTGTTTCAGGAATTGAATTTCCGTTATGCAACTTCTTAAGTATTCACAACTTAAGAGCTGAATCCTTTGAGGCTTCTCTTTAAAAGAAGTTTGCGAGTTGTCAAAGGAAAACATGGCTTCTCCTCTTATACCCTCAGCCCATTAATAATGAATATACAGGGTATAACATATTTCTGTAAATTTATGCTACAGGCAGAAAGAGGCGTAAAGTATAGTATATATGTATATTCTTCATACAGTTTAAACAACTAAATCGATTATTTAGACTTGTCCATTCGTTCGTCTGTCCGTGTGTATGAACGTGTCGATCTCAGGAACTATAAAAGCTAAAGACTTTAAGTTTTACATGCTGGTTCTTCTATAGCACGCGCATATAGAGTTTATTTCAAAATATCGATAGCTCTTATCGTTTGCCTGTTATCGATAACACGTTGAAGTTGCTTGAGCATATCTCGGACACTTGTTTTACATATATTCAGCACATTTTGGATACTTCTGTTTCTGTATACCTCCAATTAATATTTTTTTGAGGTTGTTCCTCAATCTTTTAAACAAGACAAATTGCACTTGCAAATAAGGTTGTCGTTGTAAAAGAGAGAGAGAGAGAGAGAGAGAGAGCTAGTATAGTTGAGGATTTGCAAATTGGTGAATGCCGCTTGGGAATACTTTTAGTAGCATGAACTTTGGACCCGGATTATTGGCCTGTTGCCTGTTGGCTGCTCTAGAGCCTAACGAGTCCTGTTTTCTATTCAATTTAAGTTTGTCAAAGGGCATGAACTATGGAACTCTGGTTAAAGAACTAATAAATTTCACCTGGGAGCAGTCAAAGGTAGTTGTTGCTGTCGTTGTTGTTGTTGTCATTGTTGTTGTCGTTGTTGTTGTTGTCGTTGTTGTTGTTGTTGTCGTTGTTGTTGTTGTTTAGCTTGCAGACAGAAATTGTAATAAAAAGCGAAACGAAAGTAAAGTAAACAGCATTTGGCCTCAAACTCAAACTCGAACTCGACTCAGGCTCAAACTGGAGTCGACTCCAATTGTGGCTTGTGGCATGGCATGTTGACAACTTTGACTCGGTGACTCGTTGACTCGTTGACTCGTTGACTCGGTACAACGACAACTTTATAAACATCAATTTGAAGTCACTTCAAAGCTGTTGCAGCTGCAAGTGTGGTAGCTGGCTGCCTGGCAGCAGCTGCAACATGACAGTGGCAATGCGGCATGCAACATTTCACAAAAATTGATTCTCTGCGATTGCGATGATTGCCGCAAGTGCAGCTGCCACTCCCACAGACAAACGTGCTTTCAACGCACACACACACACACACACACACACACACACACACACACACACACACAGCAGCGAGCATCCTTAACACTCATAGAATAAACGTTGCATGCCACTCTGCCCCGCTACCTTTAACTTGCAACATGCTCAGCTGGCATTCAACCATCGATCAAAAAATTTCAGACGCCGCTCATAAAAGAAAATAAAGAAAAACTAAAGCGAAATTGAGCGTCGACTTTCCACTTGATTTTCATTCTTTTTCCTTTCGCACTTCACATTCCCCTCCCTGTGTGTGAGTGTGTGTGTGAGTGTGTGTGGGCGTGGCTTTGGCTAACGGGCTTAGCGGCGTTTCAATGGCGAAATTTGTTGCAATATTCGGAATTTGAATTGGAAATATGCTGCAGGCGTTGCATGTTTGCCTAAGTGCCACATTGCTGCTCTGTCACGGTGCATCGATGTGCATGTGTGGGTGTGGGTGTGGGTGTGTATAGGTGTAGGTGGATGTCGATGTGGATGTGTGTGCGTCAGAATATATCAAGATAAGCGACATTTAACGCATTTGCCACACGCTTTTCACCATGCATAAGTGCCCCGTGTTTGTTTGTGTGCCTCACTGTGCATGTCTGTACATGCCCATGCATGTGTGTGCATGTGTGTGCATGTTGGTGCGCGTGTTGCAGGGACTGTCAAGTTTGCCGCTTGTTATCCACTTGGGCAACAGCTGAAGATCCTTTTTTGCCCTCCATGCCACACTTTCAATTCAACAAAAATTCAACTACGAAAATGTATTCCCGTTAATTTGCGTTGATAATTTTGACATTAAAGGAGGGATTATGGGAGCGAATGATATGGGTACTACGTATACCAAGTATATATTTCATTATTATATTCCAAACTAGGTTTAGTTTTTTTTTTTTCTATTTATTTTGAGGCTTCGTGCTCGAAGAAATAGCCATAAAATTAAGACATTATCTTATAGTTTATTATATTACATAAGTCTGAACTTTGAGATCGAAAATTTTTCGTTTAGTAAATATTAATAAGAAAATATTAATGAGAAAATAAATATATCTTAAGGAGAAGCTTATTAATTAATTAATTAAATAGATACTTTGATATTAAGAGCTTATACTTAGACCTATGTCTATATATATATGTATATATATATATCGAGAAAGTAAGTCAGGTCTGATGAGCTATCCATTCGCGAATCCGTTCCAAATGCAATTTCAGTGGTTCCTGTCAAGCGTTTCGACCCAAATTGAATTAAAAGTCTGCCTCCCCCTTCCTCTCTCCAATTCTCACTCTCTCTCTTTCTCACTCGCTCTCTTTGCTGTTCTGGCTGGCGGTTGCGGCTGTTGCTTTTGCATTACGCATACGCCGCGTATGACAGAAGCGCATTTTGCGCTGCATTTTGGCGGCAGCTGCTGTCAGCGAGTTCATCTTCTTCTTTCTCTTCGTCTTCTTGGGATTCAAGTAAAGATGTTCGTATTGCTTTTGACAGGTGCTGGCCGTGCTCCCTGCCCCCTCCGCATCCCCCGCATATTAATCAAACGGATTTCATTATGTGGCGTAATTAAAAAACTCTTTGGCTGCCTTTTAAATGGCTTTTAATATTCATTCATTATTCTTTTTAAAATAATAAAACACGAAGTTTTCAATTGAAAATTTTTTGGAGCGAAAACCCGCAGAAATTATGAGAAAAAAAAGGATGAAACAAAAGCCAAAATGTGGGTAAGAAAGAAAAATCTGAAAATCCGAAAGAAAACATAAAACAAAAAAAAAAAAACAACATTTAAACAAAAGGCATTTATTTTCTTTTTTTTTTTTTAGAGAGTGAAATAAAAGACAAATTTTGACATTAATTCCGACAGGTTTTTCCAGTTGTGATTTACCACCAAAAATGTGGTTGCTTCACTTCTTCTTCATCTTCTTCATCTTCATCGTCTTCTTCTTGCTTGGGGTGGGTTGATGGGTGCTGCTGCTAAGTGGTTTTACAGAGCTTTGTAGATATTTTTCGGTTAATAACATTATCAATGTCATCGGGCGAACTTCCGACGAGTATTTTGTGGAGCTGCTGGAAAACTTTCTGATACACGCGTGTGTTGTAATGTGTGTGCGTGTCCGTGTGTGTGTGTGTGTGTGTGTGTGTGTGTGTGTGTGTGTGTGCGTGTGTGAGAGTGTGTAAAACTGTGTAAAACTTTTCCAATTTGTCCTTTGTGCATGTCTTTCGAGTGTAACGAGCAGCGCAGCGAAACAACAACAACAACAACAACAATAGCAGCAGCAGCAGAAGCAGCAGCAGCAACAACAACATTATCAACGGCCAGCAAAGAAAATTAAAATAAAATTCGTCTGCATATTTATGGCGCTGAGTGTAGCAAAATAAAAACACTCTCGCACACACACACACAAACACATAACATGGAAGACTGTAAAAAGTTGGCGCTTACGCGTGAACAACTGCAGAAGCGGAGCAAAAAACAACAGCAGCAACAACAACAATAACAACAACAACAAACAAAATTGTTGGTCAGTGGGGAAGACAGAGAGAGCAAAAAAAAAGGTCGGTAGAGGGATGGGGTGGGGGGAGGGGGGGGGTGTTAAGGGAGCGGTATTTGGGGTCTGCGAAAATTGCGAGAAAATGATGCAGAATGGCAACGTGTGGCACAAATAAACCAGCCGAGAGAAATTCGCACGCGACGACAACAAAAAGCAAAAGCAAAAGCAAGTGCCACCGAGTTTTGAGTGCAACAACAATAACAACAACAACAACAACAACAACGAAAAATGGAGCAAAAGCAGGAGCTGCGGCAGAACTATCACAGCTTCCGCTTTATCAACACCCCGAACTTCCGGCGCAGACGGACGCGGCAAAAGTCCGGCGGACAGCCAAACCAGTCCGTAGCAGCTTGTCGACTTGTCGACTTGTCGTGCGGTGCGGCGCAGCGGAGATTGCATTGGCCAAAAACTGGAGCCCGGCGGACATTGTCGCTGCAGTTTTTGCCGGCGTATGCGTAACTTTCGTTTCGTTTCGTTTCGTTTTGTTTCGTTTTGTTTCGTTTTGCTTTGTTTTGTTTGGCTTTTTGCAATTTTCATTTATTGCGCGCAATCTTTTGGCGCAGCTCTTGCCACGGGCCATTGAACCCGCGCACGTGGCCTCAGCCGTAATGCTGGCCGGACCCGTGCGACCCGTGCGACCCGCGCGACCCGTTCTCAATGCACATTGTTAGACAAACGACCGCATTACGCATACGCACAGTGGGCCGCGCATTGCCCAAAAAGGGGTCAAGACGAAGATGAAGAAGAAGATGTGGCCGTCAACAAAAAGTTGGCTTAATGCTGCCCATAAAAACGTATCGAAGTGTTCACCTGCTCGCAGCTCTTCTCAAATTGTTGGCAGGTGCTTCTCCCTGCTCGCTGCTGCTGCCTGCTTTGCGGCGCATTTGTTAAGTTAGAAATGGCTTTAACGTTGGCCAAATACAAAACCGCCGCTCGGCAGCACGCGGCCATAAAGATAACCGACTGTGCGCGCGTGTGTATGTGTGTGTGTGTGTGTGTGCGTGGGTGTGGGTGTGTAGGTGTGGCTGCCACAAACCGCAGAAGCCGCCAACAGCTCACCTCAGTCGGTGTGCGGCAGCGTGGACAACGTTCGCGTTGATGTTGCTAATAATTTTGCCTCCCATGGCCTTCAGGCCTGGCTGCCACTGCCACTGCCACTGCCACTGCCACTGCCACTGCCACTGCCACTGCCACTGCCACTGCGACAGCCACTGGTGCCACTGATGCCAGACGGCTCTCCGTCCGGGAGGCTGGGCTGTAGTCCCATTTTATGTGAATCAGAATCAGTGGACGCATAAATCAAAACAAGGAAGCGCCCCCCGACTGGCGACTCCTGCGATGCTCCTCCTGCTCGCGCCGTTGATAACTCCGCCCTGCTCCACCCTGCTCCACCCTGCTCCACCCTGCTCCCGTCTCCTCACCTCTGCTCTGCTCAGCTTTACTTGGCTCTCCTCTGCCTTGCCTCACTCTGCTCTGCTCTGCTCTGCCCTGCCCAGCTTCCCTCCTCTCTACCCCTCCCCCCACCACGTTTCCTTCTCACACACTGCTTTAGGCCCTTTACATTATATACAGCGTTTTATTTAAGAATTTAATTCATAAATTAGGCACAAATATATGTTTGTTAAGTGCGAGACGCTTAAGGCTTGTCCACATGATTACTTTTTACATTTATTCTACATACATACATACATACATATATATATATATTTTTTTTCACATCTGTTCAGTTAATGTAAAATTAAGTTTTACAAATTAGTTGTGTAAATCTTCTAATTTGTGCATCTTAAGTAAGTTACAATTAGATTTACGTTAATAGAAATATTATATAAATAATAACATTAACATTACAGCGCGCTGTTAGGCTGCGCCCTTAGCTATGTTAAGAGCTGATCAAATAAAGTTAATAAACAGCTTTAGATTTAATGTGAAGTTTTACTTTAATAATAATAGAATAAGTTTAATTTTATAAATGTTTACGAAATGTTAAAAAATTGATGTTATTCGTTTTAACAAATATATATAAAAGGGATATTTAAGTCACTTTTATATATGTATAAGTTATATAATTGAAGTAAATGCAAAGCTGTTATTCGTGCTTTGTTATACTTGTATATGAGAAAAGTTATTTTAGTTCATAAATATAAAAGAATTGCCAGATAATTGAAAAATATATATATTTAATATGTAAAAAATATGTTATATAATTGATGTAAATGTTGAGCCGTTATTCTATGTTATATATAGAAAAAGTGATATAAATGAAGTAAATGTGGAGCTGTTATTCGTGCTATGGTAAATATCAGTTTAACCAGATAAGTTAAATATATATATATATAAGATAAGATAAGTAAAATATATATATATATAATATGTAAATAATATGTTATATAATTGATGTAAATGTGGAGCTGTTATTCGTGCTATGGTAAATATCAGTTTAACCTAAACCAGATAAGTTAAATATATATATAAGATAAGTAGAATATATATATATATATATAATATGTAAATGATATGTTAAATAATTAATGTAAATGTTGAGCTGTTATTCGTGCTTTGATAAATATCAGTTTAACCTAAACCAGATAAGTTAAATATATATATAAGATAAGTAGAATATATATATATATATATATAATATGTAAATGATATGTTAAATAATTAATGTAAATGTTGAGCTGTTATTCGCTTCTATAAATTTATAGAAAAAGTCCGTTGAGTTTAGTCATATAATTGATGTAAATGCGGAGCTGTTATTCAGCGCATGTTATATATAGGAAAAGTCTGTTGAGTCCATAAATATCATCGCGGGCTTTGCAGCTGCTCCACCGTTCAGCTGCTCCACCGTTCAGCTGTTCAGCTGTTCAGCTGTCACAAATGCGCATTTTGGTGCATTTCTTATGGCGAGAAGTGTGCTTAAAAACTAACCAAAGTCACGGCACGTACTCGCAGTATTCCCCAACTGTGCCTGTCAGCTGCTCCTCCGACCAGAAGGGGGGGCGGTGAAGTAGAGCGAGGGTAGGGGGTGGTGCAGGCGGGTAGGTTCTTCTGGCAAGCGGCATTTGAGGCGATTTAACTAAAAGAGCGCACAGAGAGAAGCCGCTTAATGCAAACAGCGCTCGACGGCGTCTTGGCCAGAAGATTGCCAGCATGTATTAACTGATGCTGTCGGCCAGGCTAACGATAAAGTGGAGGACGTTAAGGTCCCTTTTGTGGGTTGAGATAAAGTGCTTTGAGTAAATCCTCATTAATTGCAGTCACATTAGGCCAGCGAATTCGAATAGATGCCTAAGGCTAAAACAATGGGGCGTAAAGGAAAACTACACACACGTACACACACGTACACACACACACACACATAACTAAATACACGTTCAGTTAGGCATGGGCACGCACACATGCATGGAATAATTCGGATAACAAATCAATTTGACGAGCAGGAGGATGTGAATTGTTTGTTGCCTGGTTATAAATGCGGCAAATGCTTGTTGCCTGTGTTGTTTTTGTTGTTTGCGCTGTTTGTTTTCATCATCCCGGGTCGTATCCTTTGGCCGTGTCCTGGCAAATGTGTGCTGCCGTGCAACAGCTGCCAGCTGGCCAACTACCTACACTTTGTGCCAGCAGCAGCAGCAGCAGCAGCAACAGCAGCAGGCGGCAGTCAGTGGAATCCCTTAACAAATGCTCCTTCTTCTCCTTCTTCTGCTTGCAACTCAATCAGTGTGTATGTGTGTGTGAGTGTGTGTGTGTGTGTGTGTGTGTGTGTGTGGTCTGCTCTTTTGCCAGGATGATTTATGCAGAGACTCGCTCGACACTGAGTGTTCTTGTAATGCAAACTACCCGACGCAAAGCCAAAATAATGCGCAGCATTAATGCCAACAATCAGTTCAGAAGTGGATGCCGAGGCAACAACTTCTGCAACTTCTGCAACATCTCCAGCTGCGGCAGCATCCACTGCAAATGGAACCTGAGCTGCAGCTTTGGCTCTATTCAAATCACAAACTGAATTTGAATCTCAATGTGTATGTGAATGTGAATGTGATTGTGATTGTGATTGTGACTGTGTGTGTGTGTGTGTGGCATGTGGATGACTGTTGTCGTTGCATTTTTGATTGCCACACGTCGACAAAATTGCTGGCATCATGTGTAAACGTATTTGTGTGCTGCACTTGTCCCCTTGTTGCTCTGCTGTTGCATTCAAGTGCCAGCTGTGGCATCCACATCCACAAAATTCACTTCAGTTTGTTGCCTCCTTTCTTTCTTTCCTTCCTCCCCACTTTTTTTTTCTATTTTTTCTATTTTTTTTTTTTTTTTTTGGAATGGGGCAACATGCAAATTTTGAATGATGGGCAGCATTTTGTTTGTCAAAGACTCACTTTGCAAAATGCAATAACAGGTGCAGCTGCAGCTGCAACTGCAACTGCAACTGCAACTGCAGCAAATAGAGACTTAACTGGACTCTGGCTAAATGAGTAAAGTGATTGTTATATGGGCAAATACTCTAGCCATAACTTGCCTCTGGGTTGCATGTAAATGCAAATCGAACAACAACAACAACCACATTTAAGCCCATTTGGGCCAGCAAACTGCTGAGCTGTTAACTGAGACACAGAGCATCAGCAGCAGCAGCAACAACAACAACAACAACAGCAGCAACAGCAACAACAATATCTTTTCGATAGACAGAGAAGCATTAAAGCCTTTCTGCTTCAGCTGCTGATCCGTAGCTGACTTTCATGTTAGTTGACAAAGAGTTAAGGTGCAGCCTTGTTTGCCAGCTTCCAACTGACGCACTCATCAACAAACAAGGTGGCAACCTTGTGCAAACATGGTTTCTGAGACCTTATGGTTTAAATATCTGTTGTGTTTAACTCACAGCCTAAACAGCTTAAGTTGACAGACAGATTCAGCTGCAGCATTCATAACCGTTTGATGCAAGGTACATGTTAAAGTACATGGTAAATTTAACATGAGCTGGAGGAAATTAACTCATCATTGTCTTATTGCAATTGCTATATGTGCAAATATTCAAATATTATGTAGAATTTACTACTCTGCCTAAATTGAACTGGCTGTCAAAGTGCCTGTTAGCTTTGACAGCAACATAGATAATAATAACTTGCTTAAGCAAAGCGCATGTTAAAGTAGCTGCTAATTTTGGGCTACGAAAATGAGTTGCATCTCGTTTTCCATTAACATTTAACTGCTTGTCAATGTGCTTGTTAACTTTGACAGTAGCATGAATCAAATTAATGATTTAATTGATGATGATGATGAAATTTTTTATTTCTAATCTAATCCATCTGTGAATATGGTAAATTGAGCCGCTTGTTGAAGTACCTGCCAACTTTGACAGTAGAATAGAACAATTAAAGATAACTTAACTATAACTTTTATATATAGCATGAGCAACTTTGTAGCCCAACGCCGCGCTTTAAGGAAGCTCGTGATTTGCTGAGATCGAATACGGATACGGATGCCGCCAGCCTGTCTGTGTGTGTGTATTTGGGTGTGTGTGTGTGTGTGTGCATGTGTGCAGACATTATTATCATTGATTGCAATCGATGATGGGGTCAATTGTTAAAAATAGTTCATAAAAAAAGTTGCTATTAGGGTCGCAGACTTTCTTTTGCTTTCTCAGCTGCGAGTAGATTTTATTGCTGCTGCTGCTGCTGCTGATTGGAGTTGATGCCAGTTGCTGCTGCGTTTGATGGCGCTTATTACTTGCAACATTGGGGCGCTTGTCCTGTGGCAACAACGACAAAAGAATTCATAATTCTGTCGAACAAGTGAGCGAAACGCCTTTGGCTGCCCATAGGCACAAATGGCAAAAAACACTTAACAAGTTTATGTGGCATGAGGCATGAGGCATGAGGCACGAGTAGCAGTCGCCGGAGCGGCAGCTGTGGCTGTGCAGCCTCCAAAATGGCGGACACATAAATAACTCAGAGGAGTCGCGTTTGGCGACTGACATAAATTTTAATGCCGCACTCGAAGCGCACGAAAGCCGCTGACTGCGGCAAAGATGGACAAACAGTTGGCCGCAGACACAGACGGATGGACGGACGGTCGGACAGGGGACAGACAGTCGGAGCGGAGTTGTTAAATTCAACGGCAAAATGCCAAAAATGCTGCACAGAAACCTTAACTCGACCGTTAAGCGCATAAAGCGACCGCCGTTTGCTTCGACCGCGTTTGCATTTTGCGGTCCACAATTTGGTCCACAATCTCTCACCGAATCCCTGCTACCACCCCCAATACCCACTCCCCCCACTCTGTGGACAGCTCAGTCGATGCCATAACAATCCCATTCCCGTTCACAATCCGCATTTATCGCTGCATGGGCATTAAACTGTGACTGTTGCGACGGCCTCCGCACATAATGGAAATAAATATATACACACACACATATACGTATATATATATATATATATATACGTATAAAAAAGAGCCCAAAAATAAATAAACACAAAAATCAACGTTGTCCCCGATTCTCGTCTCCCATCTCTATCTCTGCCTTTGTCCCCCTCTCTCTTTCGCATAGTTCAATCAATTTGCAACAAAAACCTAGAAAAAAAAAAGGCTCAGAATAAAAAAAAAACTATCCCCTCTGTAGCTAAACGGAAATGCTCTTTCAATTATGCGCCCTGTTGAGATATCTATAAAAATATAAATTAACAATCATCTTGACTGAGCTTCGCTTGGGATCATCGATAAGACCCGACAAAAAAACAAAAAGCTGAGCATAAAACAGTGCAGACTCTCACGAGTCATAAAATACCAAATTTACAGCTAGAGCTACGAATATAAAATACGACACATAAAGAACACTATATAGTACGGTTTAAGAGTGAACATTGTGAACTAGTTGGGGCAGTAAAAATATTTCGCATGTGGCTTCAACTAATTATATTGGCTCTTAAATCTGATTTTCTACAATGAGAGGATTTTGAAATTTCCAACAAATTTAAAAAATATTTTTTCCAATATTTTTGTCAATTTTTAATTTTTTTTTTTTAATTTTTCTCTATATTTTTTTTTAGGTAAATTTATTTGTAAATTTTGACATGTGAGATATTAACAAATTTAACATATTTAAATTTCATAAATGAGAAAATTATTATTAAAAATATTATTTTTAAGGTAATTTTATTCAAATTTGATTGCAATTTAGTAGCACATCATTGGAAAGTTGTTGCAGTTAGAGGGTATCTACTAGTCGTTCACTGTGTTGTTTTGCAAGCCTTGTTTTGGCTTCAAAGCAACTATCGCAACAAAAGGAAACTTCGTGAAGCCATAAAAATATTAATAACGAGTAAAAATGTTGCAGATAAAAAGCTGGCAACAAAACAACAAGAGGGGAAACAAATTGAACACATTCCCACACACCCATACACACACACCCACACACACACATATAGAGATTTGAATTTTTAAGCTGATTTGTGTTGACAGTTCTCCCTCATTTGTTTGGTCGACCAGAGCAGAAGTTGCAACAAGCCACACCACATCGTGGCAGATGTTGCAAGCACGCCCCGATGCATGCTCGTCTCGACTATTGATTGGCAGCTTTAACTGTTCGGTGTTGGCCCTAATTAGAGCACTGGCAACAAAATCACAAAAAAAGAAGAAAAAAAAAAAAGGAAGAAACTATTTATGTTGGCTGTGGATGTGGCATAGTGCCTTATTCAATTTTCCCGTCTATTTGCAACTGCCAATTTGGCAGCACAAAAGTTGAGCGAAACTCAATTTGGGGCAGCTAAGCTGCAACTTGGCCCGTGGCTAATATGAAGACTGCAGCGCATAAATCCATTAAGCTAATCACGAAAATTGCAAAATATGTTGGCAAACTGCTTGCGCTGCTCCACAATGTGGGTGAAGGCGGGGGTCAAGCGGGGGTAGGCGTGGTCAATCGCCCGGCCTAAGCCACACAAAGCAATATGATATGCAAAAGGAGTGGCTGTCCCCCAATCCCCAACCCCCAACCCCCAACCCCCCCAACCCCTGACTGCAGTTGCTGTCGCAGCTCCCGGCTTCAGCTTTAGCTTCAGCTTCAGCCATCGCACTGAGCCGCACTAAGCCGACATTTAAGACTTTTCCATCATTTTATTTCATTTCATGTGCACCCGATTTTCCCTTAGTCTCCCCTTATCCTAGCTCTATATATATGTATATATATATACATATATATATATATATATATATACATATATATATATTTTTTTTTTGAGAAACTGTTCAAGCACTTCGCTTTTAATCTTGCAGCATTCAGCATGACAGCAGCAACAACTACGGTAACACCACACAGTGGCACAAATCTTATTTGCTTCGCTTGGGAAAATTACATTTTTGTAAATCTAATTATTTTATATTCGTAAATTTACATTTAATATGTATATTATTTTTTATTTTTAATTTATTTACATATTCATTTATATTGCTTTAATTTTTTAATTTATTTTCATTTTGTTTTATATTATTTTGATATACATCTATAGAAGATTGGTAATGTAAAACATCTTTAGACTATATTTTTATTTAACACTAATTCTTGTGATAAATATGTGCAAATGTTGCATATTTTATTAATTTATTTTAACTCACATTAGATAGCTTATTTGAGTTATGCTAAAATTGCGCCCATGCAAATGGCATTTGCTCCACTGTAAGCTGCCTGACCATTGCTTTGGCTTCGCCGAATTGAGGCTCGAGGATTTTTGAACAATTCACTGGTTGCCAGCCCAGGGTAGTTGCCAAAAAAAAAAAATAAGCAGTGGAGTGGTGGAGGGGAGGGAGATGGGGGTCGGAGACTGGGGCACAGCATAGGCATATAAAAATTACATAAACCAAGATTAAGTAAGAAATTTCTGCACATTGAAGCTCAAGCGGAAACGAAAATGAATATTGAAATTGGTTTGGCAGCTGTGCATGTGTTTTTTTTTTTTTTTTTTTGCTTCCCTCTCTTTCTCTTCATCTCTTTTCATTTTTGTATTCGGGCTACTCCGTTGTAAGCGCCGCTCTGTGTGTAAGTGTGTGAGTGTGTGGCCACATGAAAGACTTACAAATGCGGCGCCATAACATATGCAACACACACACACACGCAAGTAAAGAGAGAAAAGGCTGTGGGTGTGCTCCGCTGTATTTGAAAATTGTGTGGCAAAAGAAGTGGCACGAAAAGTGGCACTGCCAGCCAGGACAAAAATCGGATATAGGCTGACCAAAGTCACGAATTCTACAATTGACTTGCTGCTCAGTATAAGTCCGGGTTTCATTTTCAGCTCCGCACTGATGTGAACATATGCTAACACTCCCCCTAGTAAGCCAAACACAGCCCCTCCCCCTGCCCCTCCCCCATCCACTAAAAAGGAGGCTTTTAGGGTGGGTGGGGGCTGGGTTTTGGTTGCACAGTTGCAACAGGCAGATAAGTTGCACAGATTTTTCATGTCAGAAACTAATGCACTGAGAGATGAGCATGTTTCCTCGTTGTTGTTGTTGTTGTTGTTTGTATTTTTGTTGCTGTTGCAGTGCACATTTTCATTATGTGTCTGACTGTAATGTCAGGGCATGGGCGTGGCTCAGTCTTTGCTTATAAAGGCATAAAGTTTGTCAATCATGCAACAATATTGCACTGGGGGATTCTGTTGCTGCAACTAAAATTGGAACGGTACAATTGGATCCACAAAGCAAAGAGGGGGATGAGGAACTGGGTTCAATGGCTTTGCTCAAGCAAATGGCAGGTAAGCGGCAGCATTCAAATGAATATGGAATTGCAAATGGAAATGGAAATGGAAATCGAGAAGGTGAGAGAAATCGAGAAGGCGGAGAACGAGAAGAAGAAGGAGGCTCTGGCCAGCAGATCAGATGGCAGCTAAATCAGTAGCCTAGGCGAATGGCTGCTGGATGCTGAATGCTGAATGCTGAATGCTGGTACTCATTTAGTCGATTAGAATCTCTTCGAGCTGTCGTTGACAACACCCAGTGCCGTAATTTAATTAACGCAACAGCAAAAACAGCAACAACAACAGCAAAAATAGCAACAACAACAACAATAGCAACATCTGCTGGGTGTAACAAACATTTATGGGCCAGCATGAAAATGTAAATGAAAATGGAATTGCGACAGAAGATAAACACGTTGGTTGCCTCCGCAACGGTTTTGCACTGAAATATTTATTTAGCCAAAATGAAAATTTGTTGTATGGCAGCCACAAATTTCCATCTCTATGCCTCGAATTGATGTCTTTTCGTTGCTTTTCACCAACTTACACGAAACTGTTTTCCTTTCTTTTCATATACCCTGAACCCATTAAAAATAGGTAAACAGGGTATAATGTTTCTTTTTTTTTTTTTGCTTTTTGCTTTTGACAATGTATGTAGCTGGCAGTAGGAGGCGTGGCAGACAAGCAACTGTATGCAGTCCAGTTCAGCATTATCTGCCTAGAATTTAGGACTGGCCATCCCTCTGTCCGTGCGTCCATCCTTATGTATGAATGCGCCGATCTAAACATCTATAACATCTATAAAAGCTTGAGAATTAAAATTTTATAAGAAAGTTTTTCTATGACACGCGGAGATAGAGTTAGTTTCAAAATATCGATAACTCTTTCCGTTTGTTTTATCGATAACACATTTTCGTTTTTAGTGTACATTCTGTACATCTAAAGAGCTAGATTTACCAAATTTATTACATATGTATATATTCTCAAACACCTTTGATTTTGGATACCTTCACCACTTAACGCTGGTGTCGCCAATTTTGGCATGCATGTGCATGCGTGAGTTCAGGTGTTAGCAACAGCACTGCACGGGGCTTAAGGTATCTCCTAGTCGAGCATACTCAACAAGAGTTTTCTTGCCTATTAGCTGCTTCATGTGATCCTTTGTTTTATTTTCAGTGTAATTGCTGTCTAACCGTAAAGCTTAAGTCTATTATTACAGTTAAGTCGCAAATAGTGAGGAAAATCTTATAGCTGAGGTATTTTATATGTAGTTGGGATATATTTTTACAGCTTTGTAGCCTTGAGCAGAAAATTGATAAGAGAGAAAAGTTATTTGCAAAGGGAAGCCCAACTTTGAAACCATGCGAAATTTATTGTTGAATTGAGTTACCTGAGATGCGATTCGATTCCAGGTAATAATAAGTAAAAGCTTTGTCGTTGAGTGTGCCGTGGAGGAGTGGGTGGAGGATGGTGAGAGGGAGGGGGAGTGGGAGAGGGAGAGGGAGGGAAATTTCGCTTTTTAATGGCATTTTCACGGCTTACGTTTGCATATTTGTGGCTGCTGCCACCCACAAAATCTTGAGGCGGAATTTGGTTGCAGCTCACCTGCTCATAAAACGCAGCCTAACGGATGGATATGTGCCCACCTGCTCGCTGCTCCTCCGCTTCTCGCTCGGCTTCCTCTTCATTGACTATTTTTTGTTATCGTAAAAAACTAACCAGCCATTTGCATGCAAATACAATCCAGACAAGGACACTCGATTGGGCTGCCAGTGTGTGTGTGTGTGTGTGCGTCGGTGTGAGTGTGTGGGTGTGTGGGTGTGATCTGAGGTTGACGTCTGTTTCCGTCCTGTTGGGCGTTCGTGTTTGCTTTGCTGTTGGTGGCTCACGGATGCCGTTAGCTGATGATGATGATGATGATGTTGCTCAAGATGATGATGATGATGATGTTGATGCTGATGCTGGTGCTGGTGCTGGTGCTGAGATGCGGTTTGCCTGTTATTAATTGCGCTGTTGCACTTCACAATTCGGCTTTGCATGCGGCCTGCACGGCGGATGAGTAACATTCCATGCCCCATGCCACATGCAAGGCTCCTACTCATCCGACGAACGGCACCGAAAATTGCCAAGTCATTTGCCAACTGTGACTCTGTATGCAAATTACTTTTGCCGGCATCCGGATGAGCCTCGTGGCTGTGACACACAACACGGCGATTGCAGCTGGCAGCGGGTGGCCCAAAAGGAAGGCGCTGCAGGTGCATTCTATTGGCTTATGCAACAACTTAGGCTGCCTCTGCCTCCTTCTCACCTCTCACCACCCACCACCCACTTTCTGTCTCTCCCTGTCTCTTTCACTCCGGTTGTGTGGGCAGCGCATTATGCGAGTGCAAAGTATGTAAATTAATATTGGAATTTCGATAATCCGCCTATCAAATGGACGCCCCATCCAATAACTACAGCTGCAATCTATTTGTGTGCGTGTGTGTGCGTGTGTGTGCGTGTGTGTTTGTCTGCGGCGGCAAACACATGGATGTACATTTAAAAGGATTTTAAGCCTCTCAATGAACAAACTATGCGCAAAATTGCACACATTTTTACAACAACAACAACAACAACAACAACAACAGCAACAGCAACTGCAACAAAATGTCTGCGAATTTTGCAAATATGCAAATGGAAAATGTGGAGCCGCTTAATAACGGTCACGGCTGGACAGCAATCGAACCCCATTAACTCGATTTGAGTAAATTAGTGTGACCAGTCAACTTCATAATTGGAAAACCCCATTGGGCGCATCGAAGTACCGCCTAAACTGTTAGCAAATTATAGACGCGTGATAAAAATAACAGGCATCGCATATATAACGAATTGAATGCAAATGTTGGTCTATCAACCAATTAATATCGATAATGAGTTCGATTGTTTAATTGACAAGTTTTACGCTGGTCGTAAATCGTTAATGTGTTAATCGATAAAGTGTACATCGATCAAATTGTATTATAATTCTCGATTAGTTTTACATCAATATTAAGATTGTTATAATTTATTTGTCTATCAAATTTGAGTCGTTAGAGATAAGTTTCGTATTAGCTATCGATTAACTGTACATAAATTAGGGTGATAACAAATTTCTCTTCAAAGTCGATAATATGTAAATTAACATTTTGAAAAATGATGTGCATCGATATCATTTATCAACTAAGTGCACACAATATCGATAATATATCGATAAATAATCAATAAGTAGGGTATTTAGATTGAAATATAAGTTCATTGTGTATAATTATAATTGATCTATGACATGTTATCGATAGAATAACTCAGACTATCGATTAAATATCGATAATGCTTCCACTCTAATAAGTTAAGTTCCTCAGTAGCAGTTGCAGACGAAAACAATCGTTGGTTACACAAAATCAAATCAATAGCAGGATATCTGTTAGTCGTGCAGACCTCTTGCTGTCGCAGATACTTTTGCTGACGCATTACTTAATTGTGGCTCGGCGGTAAACAAGAGTTGTGCAATTGTTAACTGAATTAAGGGCTGCCAAAAGTTTGGCTACTTAACTGATGCTGTCGAAACCAAAACGCGCTCTCGTTTTCCACAACAACAACAATAATGGAAATTTGACAAGATGGGGGGAAAAACCACAATGGAAGAATCGCAGTCTATGCAATTGCGACTGTGATTCCGGCCAAAGGGGCCAAAAAGCATTTCAATTTCTATGAAATAGAATCGCATTAAAACAAAAACTAAACTGCCAACTAGATGGCTGTGGATTAAGTGGGTGGGCCTAAGGGCTGGGGGTTGGGGTTGGGGGTTACGACTTGGTGGTTGGGGGTTGCGCTTTAAAAATCGATGAGAGAATATGCCGCTGGCCGTCTTTGCTGCTGCTGCTGCTGCTGCTGCTGCTGCTGCTGCTGCTGCCATTACAAAGACTTAACATTTTTATGCTAATGCAATGACAAAAGCGACATGAGTTTCTGCTTTGAGTGTGAGTGAGCGCAGCGGAAGGGGGATGGGGAGGAGGAGGTGAAGCAGGCAATTTAAGCATACATACATACATACATACATATATATATACATTGCATAACATTTATGTAGAAGCGCCCAATGCAACCAGGCAGCCGGCGTGGCAGCTGCTGTCATTCGAGCCGACATTGTAATATGTACAAATAAGTAGAGCATATGAGGCGTATGATTAATATTTAAATCATGGTATAACACAAAAAAAAAAAAAAAAAAGGCAGGAAAATAGAAGAAAAACAGCCGCGTAGATGAATGCGAATGCGAATGCGAATGCGAATGTAAATAAGAATGAGAGAATATGCAAGCGGAGCACAAAAATGAAATTGAAATGAAACAAGAGACTTAAGTAATAACTGTTGTTATTAACAGGACTCTGGCAGGACCGCGGCGAATAGCGAGTATGTTTTTTTTTCCCACATTTTATTGCCTACATGTTGATAATGATGTTGTGCCCCTCTCTTTCTCTCTCTCTCTCTGTCTCTCTGTCAGTCTCTATCTCTGATTGTCTTGTTGCCAACAAGAAAACCCACTTTGCAAACATTTCGACAGCCGCAGCTGCCAAATGAATGAAGAAGCAGAAGAGCAGAAACCTCCGAAACGAATTACTTTTGGCACTGTGTCGGTCAAGACCGCATTTCAAAATGTACGAGGTATCCGCCAGCTAAATGGACATATTTGCACGCTCAGCTGCTCTCTGTTTTGTACCCTAGCAGCATTAAAAGCGCGAATGTGGGGTATACTGTGCTAGCGAAGCGTGGCAGACCACATAAAGAATATAGAACAAATATTGATTGAACGTTATACCCTATAAAATCGAAAATGAGACAGAGGGTTCTGATTTACTCGCATTTTGTTTCTTTCACAAATCCAAATCGAACAACGATTCACCTAACTTCTTCAATGACGCATTTCGCATAGATACGGTTGAAAAAGAAGAAGCACAGCAGCTGCAAATTTGCAAATTTGTCTTCATTTGAGCATGCCTGATTTTTTAAACAGCTACAAGCTGTGACTGATTAAACAGGAAGCCAGGGTATCTGCGAGTCGAGCACACCCGCGTTACTCCGACTGCAGGTCTTTAGCAGAAGTGCGAGCTGTCGCCCAAGGTACGAAATAAAGCGCATAAATATTAACATTACTCAGATAACAAATTATTTGTTGTTCAACTGTTTGTTCATTTTATAAAGGTCTCGCACGAAATGTTTCTCTCTCTCTCTCTCTCTCTCTCTCTCTCTCACTCTGTATTTGCCTCGCAGCCCATCTCTTTCATTCTTAACTCGTAATCTGGAGCCAAATCCCAACACAAATGCAAAACCCATTGGCAAGACTTTCGGAACAAGCGAATTTGTTTAAATGCAAACACTGGAGAAGTGGGTGGTGGGGGAGGATGGAGAGGGGGTTGGGGAGTTGGGAAAATGAATGCTGGGGCAGCTGCCACGCTGGCCAAATGCATGCCAAGCGCCATGGCCGTGGCAGCAATGCGCCGCATTAATCATACGCACCGTTGTCCGGCTGCAAACTCTAAAGTGCCTGCAAAGCACATAAACACAACAACAAGCAAGTCCCACTCAGTCAGTCAGCCAGTCAGTCAGTCTCTTGTGTAACTGTGTGCGTGTGTGTGTGTGTAGCAGAACAAAAAATAAGACTTGCATCGGGGCAAACTTTATAAGTTGAGCAAGTAAAGAATTATATGAAGTACGAGTTGTGCTTTTGGCGCTACTGAAGTAAACGCCAGTCGAGCAACTGTTTTTGTTCTATAGTGTTGTTGCTGCTTGTTGTTGCTTGTTGGTGCTTGTTGTTGTTGGTTGTTGGTTGTTGGTTGTTGGTTGCTGGCCACGTTTTCAGTTATTCAAGGGTCTCACTGTTTGCCTCGAGTCGACTTGACGCGACGCGACGGCGAAATGCAACTCCGAAAAAAAAAATAAAATAAAAAAAAAAATAGAAACGCAAAAAGGAAGCCGGAAAATGGCAGCAAAATGAAAAAGAAAAATGAGAGAAGCACAAAATTAATGTAAATGTAAATAAACTCATAGTTCAAGTTGCACCCAACAGCAGCAGCAACAGAAGCAGCAACAGCAGCAGCAGCAGCAGGCAACAACAAATGGTGTGTGCAAATAAAATGGCATGCATTTAGCATTGCCGCTAAATTAAAACCAAATAAAGAGTCCGCAATATGTTGACCATAAAAAAAGCATCAGGAAACGTCTGGAAAAGTGAACAGCAGCAAAAGCAGTAGCAGTAGCAGTAGCAGTAGCAGAAGCAGCAGCAGGAAGCCAAACTTGATGGTTGGGTTACATTTGGCTTTTAGCTTTCTATTTATGTGTGTGTGTGTGTGTGTGTGTGTGTGTGCGCGTGTGTTTCATAATATATGTACAAGCATAAAACTTCTGACTGAGGCTTGAAAGGCTTTTATGAAATTGATAAATGCATGACCGGTATAATATTTTCAGTTCAACAATCAAGTAATTCTTTAATGCTTAAATCTAACCATTTTCCATCAATTTTGCACATTTGCTGTTGGAATTTTGTTAATACGATAGCTGACAGTTACAACAAGCCAATCAATCGGTTTTGCAGTCAATCAGTGAGCAAATCATTTAGACAGTTGTTGTGAAACTCATTCTGTCACTCAATCAAACAGTCAGCCAGTTAGTCAATCAGCTAATCAGTCAAAAAGTGGTTATAAAAGCCATTATGTCAGTCAAGCAGACAATCAATCAGAATGTCAAGCTGCTTATAAATTGAACAGTGGATAGGCCACTCAAGAAGCTGTTCTGAAACTCCATCAGTCAGTCAATCAAATAGTAATTTGTTAGATATTAACCTAGATAGTCAATCATTCAGTTGTGAGTTCTGCCAATCAGTCTGAATCAATTTACTCTGTCAGTCACACGATAAGTCAAGTCCATCAATCACACAGTAAGTCAATCATATATACTCAGTCAGTCAACCAGTCATTGAGCTACTCAGGCAGTCAATCACTTCTATAGTCAATCAACCATACTCTCACTCTTTCAATCAAATTCAGTGACTGAGTGCTTCAGTCAGTCAGTCAGTCAGTCATTCAAACAAGAATGAACGTTTACATAGTAGAAGGCAGCACATTTAGTATTTTCGCACTTAGAATGAGAATCACCTAGAAGGGTCCACAAACAACATCACGAATGAAACTTAATACGCAAAAGTAAATAGATTCTATTTTAATCAATCATATATACTCAGTCAGTCAATCAGTCATTGAGCTACTCAGGCAGTCAATCAGTTCTATAGTCAATCAACCATACTCTCACTCTTTCAATCAAATTCAATCCGTCAGTCATTCAATCAAGAATGAACGTTTATATAGTAGAAGGCAGCACATTTAGTATTTTCGCACTTAGAATGAGAATCACCTAGAAGGGTCCACAAACAACATCACGAATGAAACTTAATACGCAAAAGTAAATAGATTCTATTTTTAGGCCTGGGAAAGTTAAGAGTTGTTACCTGCATATCCATTACAATGTTAGCCAAAATAACAACAGTAAAAGGAAACATGTTATTATCAACGGATGTGCGTAATATTGTATCGATAAATCGAAGAAGAATAGAAGTAAAGTGAGGTTAGGTCGGTTAACGGCAGTTGGATTGCTTGTGAGGGGAAATTGACCCATTTCCCGGCTGGGAACAGAACCGAAAAACAATGAACGGGAAAAACAGCTTAATTTTCAAGTTCATTGGCGCGCAGACAGGATCAGGCAATGGGGATCAGGGGCATTGAATAGAGCATAGCGTTGAAGCGTAGGAGTGTAGGAGCGTAGGAGCGTAGGGTAGCGGGAATGTGTGGCATGCCACTTAATATTGCGCCTGAATGGCTGAATGGCAGCCACTAAACAACTTCCGCACTTGAATGGCAGCTACAAAACCGCAGACAAGGCTCATGCCACCACGTGGCAGCTGGAGCCGAAGCTAAGCCTGCAGCTGGAGCTGCTGGGGGTGTGGCGGTTGGGGGCGGTGGATGGACGAGGGGTAGAAGTAGTATGTGAAGCGCCGCTCGAAAGCCAACTTAAAACAATATTCAGCAACAACACGATGGCAAAAAACAAAATGAATACCGAAACAACAACAAATCTGCTTCACAATGCAGCAGCTAACAAAGGCAACAACAATGCTCGTTGCATGCATAATAAACTCCTCTAGCTGCGGCTTTAAGGTTCCCGAAAAAAAGAAGAAGAAAGCGAGTGAGGGAGAGCGAGCGATTGAGAGAGGGGAGAGGGGCGAGGGGCGACGGGCGAGGGAGAGCGACTGGGAGAGACGAGCACCAAAACGTAGTCGAAAAGAAAGAATACACTAAGAATGCTTGCGCCATAAGATAGTCGATGGAAAGATACCCTGTTTATCATACACAATTGCTTCTTCTTCTGTATGCCAAATTCTGTATATTTGTGTGCAGCAATCGAAGCTTGTTAAGTATCAATATTAAATGGAGTAGATGCTTGAATCATACCTCAAGCTGAATTAAAAGAAAATACATGTGATAATATATCCGAGGTTTGTTTCTTCCTTAGCCAAGACCTAGTTGTCAGAGCTTTATGCGAAATATTTTGATTTTCTTTTAACTATATTCCATTTAATAAAAATCTAATTATGTATATCTGAGACGCACTACTTTGAAGAAAATAAAATAGAAATTGATGATTGTTGATTGTTGATAAAATTATATTTTTGAGATAAATGGAAATTCGCCTTATTTTTGACACACCTCGTATATATACTCATACGATACGATATGACTTAAAACATAAAGTTCAAATCAATACTTTTTGTATTTAGAGAGATAAACGTCTTAGTTCATGCCATTGTCAAAATGGCAGCAAAACAATTATGCCCTGTTTACGCTATTGATATAGTTACAGGGTATACAAGCAGAGACAGCGAATAAGACTGGGCACTTGAGGACAAAAAGAGTCAACGTCAACGCATTTTGAAGAGTGTGCCATTATGCACTACACACACACACACACACACACACACACACACACACACACACAAATAGACAAAGGGACACACACATGGAATCTGTGAGTTTTAAGCTGGCTTTTCCTAAGCGTATTAACATTGTTGTTGTTGTCATTGTTGTTGATATTGTTGTTGTTGTTGTTGCTGTTGCTCTTGTTGTTGTTCTTGTTGCTGTTGTATGTTGCTTGTCAGCCAAGCAGTCGCTTATTGCTTTGCTCATTGCCTGCAATTGCATAGTTGTATGTCAGCTTGCCTCACACACACACACACACAAGCACATACTCGTATTCACTTGGTTATATAAGCATATAGTTACACACACACACACACAAACGTAATATACATATACTATATGTACATAACGGATGTATATATCCGCTTATCATTGCCCGCCTGCCTGTGCTGGGCTTCAAATTATTAGTAGCTCTGTCTATTTGACTGGCTTGCTCTATATCTCACTCTAGCCGCTTATCCCCAGTGCAGCAGTCTTCCACCCACACACAGACACAACTACACACACCTACACACCTACACACACACACACACACACACACGTATATAGTGGCTGTCGCCTGGTTTTCACTTGACGCGCTGTTTGTCACGGTTAATGCGACACTCAAACATTTACAGTGGCAATCAGAGTCGCAGTCACAATTACCTGCCCAGTCACAGTCGCGCAGTGACAGTCACGGTGACAGTCGCAGTGACTGGCTAGAAATTGGCGCTCTGTGCGCTTGTCTGGCTAGATACATACATAAAGTTGATGCCTTTACATAAACAAACTCGCAACCACCTTTAACTCTCTCCCTGTGTGTGTGTGTGTGTGTGTGTGTGTGTCTTACCACACTCGCCACTCGCAACACTTTGCTCGTTAGGGTTACATTCATGTCATACGCTAAGTGGCTAAAAGTTCTCCATATGTAGGTGTGTGTGGGTGTGTGGATATGTGTGTGTGTGTGTGCCACCAAGACGTTTAATAAGTTTCTTGAACCTTGATGTCTGTCAACACTTTTGCTGCGCGACACAAACAACATCTTTAAATGACTTTTGCCGCACATTCAAAAGCACAAAACCAAAATTTCAACTTATTTATAGATGGAATTGGATAGCAATATGTATATCCCCTACATATAGATATGTCTGTGGAATGGGATTGCTTTGAGAGACAGTTGCGACAGCCTAGCCTGCATATTCAAATAGTTTAGAAATAGATATGTCACTTTTAAGCCATTTACCTTGGCTCTTCCAAATAGAACTGAAAAGTTTGTCCTTCATCTGGGGTAATACATTCCATAGATTTCCAACCAGGGAATTAAAACAATACTTCATTTGTAATAAGCACTTAACATGAATTCTTAATTACGCTAGATTTTCTAAACTGGGAATTAAAATTAGATCCCGTTAATAATACATATTTAATATAAGTTCTTAATTACTTTTTCACTCGTTTACAGTTCAAGATGTCTTTAAGACAAAACACACGAATACGAATAAGCCAAGGTAAAAAAAAAACTCTAGCTGAGTATGCTCGACTAGGAGATACCCTGCAGTGCTGCTGTTTAGCTTTTCTATAAGAACTTGAGCCAATGGGAGTTATCCAAAGTCCAAATTATCTAAAATACATTTTTCTTTTAGCTAAATAAATATACAATGAGTTTAATAACTGTAGCTTTTAAGATATACCATATATGCCCGAAAACTAAAACCTGTTATCGATAGAAAGCAAACGAAATGATTTATCGATATTATGAAAAAAGCGAAAAAGTAAAAATAAAATTTCAAGTCTCTAGCTTTTATAGGAGCTGAGATCGACGCATTCTTACATACGGATAAGACTCAATCGAGTCGACTCTTGATGCTGATCTAAAACATACAAATTCTTTATTGGTTCGACCACGCCTCCTTCCGCCTGTTACAAACATTTTCAAAACAAAACATTATGCCCTCTTTGCCCATTTTCGTGGGGTTCAGGGCTTAATTACAGAGTATCAAGTAAGTCAAACATAAATATTGTGGCTTGTATAATTTATTGTACATCCTCGTATATAAAAAATGCTTAACAAATTTTCAATTAGGAAAATAAATTGTTGCCACATGGCTCGAAAAGCTTAAAGATCGAAATCGGCAAATAAAATCCTCTGGCGAGGGTGTGGAACGCCTTGAAGGTGGAACAGCGGAACGACGGAACGGCGGGAGGGAGAAGAACAATAGGCAAAGGGAAGGACGGTACAAGGACGTTGAAGGATGAGGGTGAAAAGTTTTACGGCCAACAGCAAAGCGCGATGAAAAAGATAAAAATTAAATATTTTGACTCTATGTGGGGCGTAAAATGGGTGGCATTAGGGTGGTCCTGGGGTGGTTCTAGGGTGGGTCTAGGGTGGTGCACGTGACAAAGTGAAATTGTTAAATTGAAGGCTGTTAGCGATAAGCGAACACGCAAACAGGCAGCCAAAGCGGAAAACAGGTAAACGCATGCAAACAGGTGTGACAAAGAGGGAGCGAGCGGGGAGGGGGAGCGAGGAGGGGGAGCGAAGTGGAGAAAAGGTGCAGAAAAGTAAGCAAAACTTTTGCAGCTGATACGAACGATACGAGCAGCAACTGACAACATTTTGGGACCAAGATGCTGCCGCAGCTATGTGGCTGCCACTTAACCCGAAGCCCGTAGCCCGTAACCCGTAACCCGTAACTCGTAACCCGTACTCTGTAGTCCGTACTGCGAAGTCCGTAGCCCGCATTGCGGCTCACTCAGCTGTTGCTGTTGTTCGTGTGTGTGTGTGTGTGTGTGTGTGGCAAGAAACAATTTAACCATTTAACTTGGCTCGTTAACATTAATTTGGACGCCAGTTTCCGGCAACCGTTAACTGCCACGCCCCAACACCTCACCTAGCTGTATGAATGGCAGCGAAGCTCTAACGAGTTGTCATCAGCAGCAACAGCAGCAGCAGCAGCAGCAGCAGCAGCAGAAGCAGCAGCAGCGGCAACATCAACGCTTGCCCCAGCGGAAGCTGTTGAAATGCTTGCGGATGTTTTTCTGACGGATGTGACGGAAGTGACCGTTACTTGCAACACTCTCCTCCTCCTCCTCCTCCCCCCCCCCCCCTCATCCTGCTGCCATCTTCTTAAATGTGAAGCGTCAATTTAAGCGGCGCCATCAACTTGCCTCGAATTGTGGCCACGTCCAGCGCCTTGGGACGAACGCCTTAATCTGGTCACGCCCACATGCGAATCTCATGGGAATTTCGAATGCAAATACTTTTACTTTCTCCACTCCCCCATCCACACCCCCACACACACTCCATACCCCAAACACAATTATTATGCGTATCTAAAATTAAATCTGCTGCAGCCGAAGACGGCGACGCAGACGCCAACGCATTGTGCAACAAAGATGGAAATGGGGCATGTGGCATGTGGCGTGTGGCGTGTGGCATGTGGCATGTGGCATGGCAATACACAACCCACTCGAGCTTCAGCTAGTTTAACTATTTCGCAATTGTTGTTGTTTTCGTTGTTGCGCATTGTGGTGTAATTTATGTTCGGCTGCTGGTTTCTGTTTCACTTTTGCCAAATAAACGCCAGCGCACAGTGGGCCAACAGCAATAAATTGCAGACACATTTTAAGACGCCTTCAGCCGACAAAGTTGCCGTTACGAGCGTTGCATAAGACAAGTCTTTAACTAGACTCTGTTACGCAACAGACAAGTAGTATAAAAAAGTTATAAAAAAGTTATATAAATTATGTATCGTATATATAAACTTTTTATATAGTCTGCGCCCATTTAAATGATGGATAAAGCAAAATCTTTTGAAAAATTATGTAACATATAAAAGGAAGCTTGGTTATATACAAATATTCTCGATCTTCCAGTCCATTTGCCAAAAATCTTGAATGTTTGTCTCATGGAAGTTCGAATTCAGTTTCAAATCATCGTAGATTTTTCCATTTGCTTGTTATCGATAAAAAATAAACTGGAACTTGAGCTATTAAAGTTTGTCTCTCACGTCTTACTTCGGAACTTCGTATACATGTCTAACGTAAGGTCCATTACGCTGCCCAAATATCATTAAGATCGGACAATAGACTTTGAAGTTATTCATGCGCGCATGTTTTCGATGAATGTGTGTGTATGTGTGTGTAAATGTGTGCTTTGTGTATGTAAGATATGTTTCAAACAGAGTGTTTGAATTAGCATCACAGCATGAGGTACGGGGTATCTTGAAGTCGGGTAAGCTCGACTAGAAATTTCAAAATTTGTTAGTATGCAAAATAGTTCCTAGCTGCCTTCTACAAGTCTCTGATTTGTAGTTTGCATGAATATATTCTCATCAAATATCAAATTTCTCATTAATTAAGAAAATAATAATAATAAAAAAACTGTTTTGTATGCAAGTTGGTCTAAACTAATTGGTAACTCGATTCAGTTCTAAGTCCAATGCTTGTATGCATACACACACACACATGCACATACATAACTGTAATTATGTGCACACGTAGATTACGCTTTTGTCAAAGAAATTTGGCTGTCGGAACACACAGACACACGCAGCTACACACTGATAAATACATATACACACACACACAGATACACACAAGTACTAATACATGAATAGATTTCGCCGCGTCTTTGTTTAAGAAATTTGGCTATAGACCGTCGGCAGACAAAGACACAGATACAAACACCTCGCAAGAAAGGGAGGGAGAGATGGAGAGATGGAGAGAGGGAGGGGGAGAAGGGAATGCTGTTGAAGGCAGCTTGGGGGCCATTTGAATGAAATTTGTGGCACGACCGCCACTCAGTGGATGCTGCCGGCTGCTCATTTAAAGCGCCATCGAAGGGACATTAAATTTTATTTGGTCTTAGCCTTCGAATTAACTTGCGGCCCCGTTTATTGCATTCCGAAAATGATTTCGTATAATTTTGCCGTTAACGCGTAAAATTTTAATGCGCCGCAGCTCAACTTTGGCCAATGTGGCAGGCGGCAAGTGGCAAGTGGCAAGCAGCGTGTGGCATTCAGTTATAGTTACACTTTTTGTATGAGCTGTTTAATTAGCTTGGCAAAGCGGCCAGCAGCTGGCCTCAAATAATACCAAAATAATACCAAAAGTAATACCCAATAATATATTAAGCATTTAGCACAGTGAGAGGGGGAGGAGGGGAGGGGAGGGGAGAGATTGTGGCATAGGTAATCAAATTTATTGGGATTATTACATATGCTGCATGATAATGCACTGCTGCCTGCCACTTGCCACTTGCCACTTGCCACTTGCCACTTGCCACTTGCCATTTGCCACTTGCCACTTGCCATTTGCCACTTGCCGGTGGCAGTGCTGCCAGTGTCAAGTGTGGCCAAGTAGCCACAAAGTATGTGTGTGTGATAGTGTGTGTGTGTGTTTGTGTGTGTTTGTGGCATGCATAATTTATGGCAAACAGCCGCTAGCTGGGGGGCATGCCCCGGCGGCCTGCCAACACTTTTAGGCCAAACAAATGCACAGCAGATGCGTCAATTTTGTGACATGCAAGCCCTTGAGCCGACCGCCCCCTTGTGTGGGCGTGGCACTTAATTGAGCAATTAATTGCAATTAGCCATTAAATGTTGTAGACACTGGATTTCCGTGAAGGCGGCGCACACTTTTCTGCCAGCCGCTTGCCACATGCCACATGCCACATGCCACATGCCGCATGCAACCGTTAATGGCCGGCACTTTAGTGCCTATCGTGGCCAACAAGGCTTCGATTATGGCCAAGTGCAAATGACAACAAGGCCGCACGTCGCCCGTTAATGGGGTTCATTAATAAAGCCACGACAATCGCCGCCTGTCGTGGCTGCCACGTGTGGCAGCCACACACTTGTTTTGTGCCCCAAAGCGGGTTAGTTAGGCCGCCAAAGCCGTACGACAATCTAATCACATATGTATGAGCCACAATCTACATTAAAACGTGGCCTACGTGATCTGATTTCCACAGTTTATTGCCCCAAATTGTAAATTAACAAATTGCATAGTTATGTGTGCGTGTGTGTGTGTGTGCGTGTGCGTGTGTGCGTGTCAAGGTCATTTACAGAGCGAAAAGCAATGGAACTACCCATGCATTAGCAATAGCATAAGTTCATCATATAGAAACCTTCACATCGTATTCTTAGATCTCTAGAAATGAATATAGGAAGAGGGTTTATAGACAATGTATCTGAAAAATAGTTCATCAACATTCCCATTGATTGAGTCTTAATTCAACTGAGTATATATAGTCAAAAAGCAAATAAAGTACATCATATATATATAAATAAATACTTTGTACATATATATTGTACATATATATACATACATATATCCAAAAGTAGCTTGTCTTACCAAATCCAAGCCATAACCACAACCAGAGCACCTGGAAATAAGGCAAAATTGCAGTAAATGAATGTTTTCATACTCTGTTCTAGTTTTTTAAAGAGTATATTAGTTTTCCCTACTTATTTAAGCAGCTTTCTTGGCAAGGAATTGTAGTAAACTTTACTTAAGTCTCTTGATTTATGAACTTTATATGAATAGAGTATTGTTTACGCGGTTACACCCGACTGAAACACCTCAAATCTATTTTTTATTTATTTATTTAGATAGAAAAATCATTATAATTTCTACAACTCAAGCAAGAAACTTCTCGAGGTTTGAACTTTATAGGAATAGAGTATCATGCAGTCGTTCGCATCCGACCGCAACAGTTTCAACTGATTTTTGGCAACTTAATTGGTTCTCTAACAGCTTTTTGTGGGTCTCAATTGGTTCTCGGAATGGTAATTGAAATGCCGAATCGATTACAAAGCAAATCCAGTTTAGAAATTACAAATGCGATGCCAAAGGCGTCTAAACTAAGCGTTAACAGCCATTAAAAGTCAGTCAATATTTGCAGAGCAGATAAATTTATGTAGATTTGGCCACACACACACACACTCACACACACACACATACCGAAATAGTTGGCAAACTTTTGGCCTATGATTGTTGTTGGCAGACAAGGAGAGGTGAGCTTTAACAGTTATGAGGTGCTGGTATTGGTAACTGGAAGCAGGTTCAATCCGGACCCGGACTCCAGCTCCACGTGCTCGAAGCATGATGCAAAGTTTTTGGCACATCAATAAACTAAAGTTGAACGTTGAACGTTGAGACGAGGCGACGACAGCTGGAAATGTGCCTTAAGCATACCATGAATTATTTACTTACTATTTATCTTCCACTTAATGTTCCATTCCAATTCGTTCCAGTTCCTGTTCGCTGCAACTTTCGCCAATTGCAAGCACGTGCCTCCTTGATACTCCTTTAATATGCAGCACGAGGCGCAGCAGTTTGCGCCGCTTGCATTTTGCTTTCCAAATAATTGTCCTAATTGACCTGCCGCTCTCGATGCATCAAATTGCCAGTCAAGGCTATCAAATTACCTCCCAAACACCCAAAGTTGCGGCCTATTCTGGCTCAAAGGTTTTACCGTTCAATTACATTTAAAGGCGGTTTCCAATTTCGCATCTTAGTTTGCTTTGCGAAAGACTTCAATTCATTGATAGATGAAAACTATCACACTCGAGGCAATGAGAAGCGAATAGAAGGGCGCTGTTGATAAATCTGAAATGCCATTATTGAAAATTTGTTGTAAAGATAAATTGCTTTACCGAACAGAAGAAAAAATTCTATGCTTACATCTTCCATATACATTGTCCCACAGCTTTAAGCATATTGAGAAGCATTTGTAGTGTAATCCCGGAAATTTGTCGCGGCTTAAATAATACGTTAAGCGAAATAAACACATATTTAAAGTGCATTTTTTTTCGCTCCGCTCTTTGGTGTATTTTTTATGAACCTTATGCTAAGTGCGAAATATTTGCACAATTTTTTAAAGCGTGTGAAAAATTGATTAAAAAATGGAAATATTTTATGCTCACAAAAAACGAATGGATTGTTAAAACAATGAAGCTGACAGCGGTTACGATAAAAGAGTTGTTAAAGAGTTTATATGCGAATTCATTGCAAAAATGGGGATAATTATGAAAGCGTACTTCAAAACTCATTTGTTATTCCGCTGGAAAACTTAAGCCTAAACCAATTTGAGGGCTTACACGCTCTTTGGTTCCTGGCAGGAACACATCCAGCTGCCACTTTTCCCCACGGACTAATTTAGACGCCGCCTTTAAGCCAATTGTTAAAGCCTAACGAACAAATGCTATGGGGGAACACAATGTTAAGCTCCTTGGCTTCAGTTCAAGGTTCAATCTATGAATATTTTTCAATACCAGGTAGCCAACAATTACGAATGGCAAAAAAAAAACAAAATATATAAATACAGAAAAAATAAAAAACCAGGAAGAAACAAGTAAGGAAACTCAAGTTGGATGTGCTCGACTAGGAAATACTCTAAGATCCGGAAGTATTGCTACTTACAAAATGTTGCTATAACTATACTTTATACTATGTACTTTAGTAGAATACGAGATAAGCCAGAACTACTATAACCTGTTATCGATATCAGGCAATCATAAAGAGTTATCGATAATTTGAAGCTAACTCTATCTGCGCCTGCTCTAGGAGAGCCTATATATAAAATTTCAAGTCTATAGCTTTTATAGTTCTTGAGATCATCGCATTCTTACATACGGACAGACAACAGGACGGGGCTAAATCGACTCGACTCGAATATCTATATACCTTAATGGCACCAACTTTCTGTTGCGTACATTTATAGCGAAACAATATACCCTGTTCACGCATTTGCAATGGAGTTAGGGTATAAAAATCCCCTTGCCAATGGCAGGTATTGTAACTGTCCTTTACCGCAGGTGGACGCCAGGTGCGGCTGCTGCTGCTGTTGCTGCTGTTGCTGCTTTTGTGGCTGTGACTGTGGCTTAAGCTGTTGGCAACGTCAAGCCAAAGCAAAGCCACTTATTGGTTGAACAAATTTAATTGGCAGCAGCAACAGGGCGGCGGGAAGTGGGGGGCGTGGCAGCAGTGACAGCAATGACAACGATACGTTAATGCAGGTTAAACTGCCGCCACGGATGGCTGACTCTAAGCCCGGCGGAGTCATTTGCCAAAGCCACAACCGTAGTCGAAGCCGTAGCCGGAGTTTCATAAAATTCAATTGAGTTGCGATTCGAAGTAATAGCATTTTTTTTTATTTTTTGTATTTTTTTATTGTTCAATGCTGACGACTCACCTAGGCTAGGTGATACGATCTCTGGCTTCAATCTTAAATGAATATTTTCTTAAAGTATTCCGATTTCTCGTTCTTTCTCTTTTCCGCACACAGCCTGCTCAGCTGGTCCCCACGAGAAGCGTTTGCTCCACGCTCTGCTGGACAACTACAACAGCCTGGAACGACCCGTGGTCAATGAATCCGATCCATTGCAATTGAGTTTTGGTCTAACCCTAATGCAAATCATCGATGTGGTGAGTACCCAAAAATTTCAATCATTAACAACTTACCTTTAAAAAGTCATTTGAATAGAGTTTATAGCTCTATAGCAATAAATAAAATTTATTTGATGCCTGCTTTGCCACTTTCTCTTAAATAAAAAGAGATGAACACCTAGGACATCGTCTATAAGCCCATAAACAGCAACTAGAAAGCCTTTCGGTTCCATTGTCGTTCTTTTATAGACTTTGAAAGCGTCAAATGCACTTGTGGGTGTTCTTGCTTGTATATTCCTTTGAAAACTTTACCTCAGCTAATTAGTTTTTAACTATTACCTTTCCATTCGATTCTCATAAAGTTGTACAGCTTCTACATGAAATTAAACGCCCCTCTAGGCGATTCTCAAAGTCAAGAAAACATACTTTAAGCTCTTAAATGAAATATTAGTCGTTGCGATTAGTAGTGGGTATGTCCTAGTCGAAATGAAGCACTTGGACATATTTTACAATGAGATTGGTTAACGGTACTTTTTGAATATATTCAGTTGGAGAGTTGTTAAAGCTAAAAGCTGAGCTCAGCTGACAGTGGACAAACATTTGGCAAAATGATGGCACGACAACAATTTCTGGACCAACATGTGTGTGTGTGTGTTAGTGTGTGTGTATTTGAGCTTGAGTGCCGGCGTGCGTATTTATGTGCCTTTGGCAGGCATTGCTGATGGCTGCTGCCGATGAACGATGCCAAACTGAAAGTTCCAAAGCCCAAAAACAACTCCAGACAACAGAAAATTATGCCATGAGTGCACATTATGGCCATTAGCCAGAAGTGCCAACTTGCCTCCGTCGAAGATTATGTGGCACCATCAGCAGCAGCACAAATGCCGGCACAAATGGCAGCAAAAATGGGAGCAGAAATGGGAGCAGAGGATGCTGTCCCAAGTGCCGACACTTGTCAAGTCCAAATTGTACAATTTACTTACTATGCTTCAGTTAAGAGTTGAGCCATAAAGTATTGTCTCTTCCTCTTCCACATCCTCTGCATTTTGCCTCAACCTGGCGTTGATTTCTCTTGCCACCTGCAAACGAGCTCCAAATCGCAACACTTCATGGAACGAACCAAATGCTTCCACATCCAAATTATGTGCAGTGTGTAAAGTGCTTTAGTCAGAACTTATCCTTTGCTTCTTTACCATTTGATTACACTTTAAAAGCGATGAGCGTTTAAATATTGTAATGACTTTCAACAGGAAAACCCCATGAGAATTTTAACTAAAAATAATTCAAGTATAAGAACAAGAGGCTAGGCTGAAATTTAGTTATATGTATATCTGAAAGAAAAAAGCTTATGAATAGCTGAATATTTCGCTTAAAGCTGAACTTGGGATCTGTAGGACAGTGTTTAATCTGAAGCATTCCATTCAACTATTTATAACTCAACCACAATTTTGATAAAATTAACTTTTGTTTATAGTGGTAAAAAATCAAAGGCAAAGCAGGGAAACACAATTAATGGAATTATCGTCGCGATGATGTTGAACTTTTAGAAGCCTTTGGCCTGGCTTTCAGTCCGTGGTCTGTTGCCTGCTACACACACACACACACACACAGCTATTGCGGCACACATATTCCGGCATGTGTGTGTGTGTGTATTAGTGAAATGTTGCAAGTTTGTATAACCTCACCCGCTGAATGCAAATAGTGACAAAGCGACCGTAATTGGACGAAGCGGAAATGAGGTAGAAGGAAGCGGACGAGCCCGCTGTGCATTTCACCTGATAAAGTGAGCTCCGAAGTGCGCTAATTAAAAGTGCCGTTACCCACAAAAAAACCAGCTGCTCACGCCCTCTCTCTCTCCCTCACCCTCTCTCTGTCTCACTCTGTCTCTCTTTCTCACTAGCCACAATTTGCAAACGGTTTTTGATTACAAAGCGAGCGCTGAGTGGAGAGTCGAAAAAAAAAACAGATGAAGAAGAAGCAGAAGAAGCCGCCGCCACTTATAATCGCACACAGCTTTAACGGTACAAAGGGTCACAAAGGTAGAAGAAATGGCAATAAAGGAGGGAGGAAGAGCAGACAGCTTTACAAAGCCACAGAACAGCAGCCGCAGAGCTGATAGCGGCTAACGAGAAGAGAGCAACGAGTAGGGAGTAAAGGGCGCAGGGTATCAAGTGGAGGGAAAGGAGTAGAGAGAAAGGAGTGGAGGGAAAGGGGTGGAGGGAAAGGAGTGGAGGGAAAGGAGTAGAGAAAAAGTAGTAGGAGAGAAAGGAGTGTAACGCTAAGTAGTGTACAGCCCTAGGTAGAAAGTAACGAGTAGAAAGAAATAAGGAGCTTAGCAAAACCAACTAGTAGCGAGTAACAAGTAAAGCGTATCAACTGGCGTGTAAATAGAAAATAACGAGTAGAGAAAAACTCGTATAGATTTTCGATTAGCGAGTAACGAGTAAACAGTAATTGTGAGACAGAAACAGTTGCAAAACAACGAGTAACGAGTAGAAGAAGCTGGAATAGTAATTCCAGTATTGTGTAGCGTACTACTAGGTTCGAGTATTGGTACGCTGTTGACTCTCTGCAAATGTGGAGTATAAAGTTGCCTGTCAAGAGTAGCGAGTAACGAGTAGTTAGTAAAGAGTAGGCAGAACCGATTAGAGTGCAAAAAGGAGAAAGATGTAAGTAATGAAGTAATGAGTAGGGAGTAGCAAGTAGCGAATAGTGAGTAGCGAGTAGCGAGTATCATATAGAGAGCGGCGAGTAGAGAGTAGCGAGTAATGAGAAGTAAGTAGAGAGTGGCGAGTAATGAATAGCGAGTAACAAGTAGCGAGTAACGTACAAGTAGTAACGAGTCGACAAGCGATTAGAGTGAAACTGTTGTAAAGTAGCTAGTAATGATAAACAGGTTTAAATTAAGGGGAGATTAGTAGGTGGCTTATCAAGGTGTATCCAATTGCCTGTGACGAGACGCGAGTAACGAATCACGTGTAGCTTGCAACAAGTAGACTGTAGCGATTAGACTGGAACGTGTAGAAAGTAGCGTGTAGTTAAGAAACACATCTGTGCCAGCAATAAGTAGCATGGAGTAATGAATGAATGAAGCTTGTAGCGAGTAGCTGATAACGAGAATCCATTAACAAGTCGCATGTCCAGTGCGAATCGCAATCCACAGTTAGAAAGTTGAGCATATTCTAGAGTCGATTTAAATGCTAATTAATTGAGTCTGCAAATCGAATCGATATTAAATGTATTTGTGAAATCCATTTAATTGGTTACGTAATGCCCGCTCACCCGATGGGCTTATCTGATAATGGGCGAGTGTGGACTTTCTCTCTTGCATTATAGGAAAAGAGCTCGAAATTAAAATTAAAAATAAAAATAAAAAGTAGTCCAGCCTCTACTTAAGGCATAATGAGGGTCAACTTTACCGTACAGTTCGGCGATTACAACTTAGCCGTAGATATCATTGTCCGCCTTGGCCTTGGCTGCTAATTAAGTTGGAAGCCTCCGCCGGATCCCACAGCCAGTTAATAACATTTCGCGGGTTGGCACTCGAACGAGTGCTCCGGCGAGCCACTTGACAGTAATAGTAATGCCCAATGTCTGGGGACAGGAATTGGGTTTGGGATTACGCCTGGACTTGGACTTGCGATTGCGATTGGGATTGGGATTGGTTTTGGGATTTGGAATGAGGCAGCTTTGCTTTGACTTTGGCTAATAAAAGCATCGCATTGTTTGACAATTTGCCATTGCAGACATTTGGGACTTCTCTGACCCAACTCTCACACTCTCTCTCAGCCACTCTCCCTCTCTCTCTCCCTGTCTCTCTCTCCTCTCTCTCTCTCTCTCTCTAGTGTGTAGTGCACTAGTAAATTACAAACATAAATCACTTGATAAGTGACGCCTGCGTTGCCCCCAGGCTGCCAAACTGTCCGTGCCGCATGTGCCCGTTGCGGGTGCAAGTGCAAAGGGGTGGCAGGAGGTGGGGGCAAGGGCCATGGGGCCAACGCGAGGATGCAGGAGCTTATCAGCTAAACAGCAATCAGGTCAGCAATAGCAACAGCCAAGTACTCAACCCACTCTCTTTCTCTCTCTCTCTCCCTCTCTCCTTCTCTCTCTCTCTCTCTCTCTGTGTCTCTGTCTCACTCGCTCTTTTTGTGCAGTTGCACATCTTTTTGTTAAGTTCACTCGAACATAAATTTCTTTAGAATTGTCAATGGCAGCAGCTGCAACGCCTTAAGCCCCCAGACCGAGAACCCTCCAGGTCTCTAGTGCGTGTCACTCTCTTCGATTCTCTCGCTGCCCCCACACTCTTGCACTAATATATATGTATAAATATTTGTGTATACATATATAACTGTGCGGTTGCATGCGTGTGCATAAAGCTTATGCTACATACTTGCCTTTTTAGTATCCACCCACTGAGGTTGTCATTTGTGCAGCACTTTTGTTGCACTTTGCACTTGGCATTTAATGGATCCTCCATTGTGTGTGAGAAAATAAGAAGAAAAAGAATAAGAACAACAACAACAACAAGAAGCAGTGGCACTAAAGGGGAACATACGCTGCGTATGAGTGATGAGTGATTTTGATAGTTTAAAAGTATGCATCAACGATATTTCTCACACTCCGATGATGCGACTTCGGCAGCGCCCAAAGAGTGGGCGTGGCACAATCTGATTGTTTAATGACATCAGTACATTGCTTCATCGCTTTCATTCTTTCAACAGCTGAAATTTCGGTTCAAAAGAATGCGTCAAGGCAAATATTTTGGGGCAGACTTTTTTGGCCGGGTCGAGTTATTCGTCCTTTCAACTTGTTACTCGCTGGCGCCCACCTTTCACTTTCCATCCGTCCATCCATCCGTCTGTCCGTGTGTCTGTTTGTCTGTCTGTCCGTTTGTCTGTTTGTCTGCCCGTCTCTTTGTCTGTTTGTCTCACTGTCTGGGATTATATCCTGCGTCATAACCAGAATCTGTGGCAGGAAATTGTGTGCTCTCCTTTTTGCTCTGTCTGTATTTTAAAGTAATTTTTATGATGCTTTATGTGGGACGTGCCTTTTACGCAATTTGTCTACATTTATGCGCAATCCCGCCTTCAATTCAGACACCCCCCATCCGCCATTCCCCTTCCAACCCCCTTTCTGCCGCAGCTGAGTCGCAACACCTGCTCGCTTGTCGGCTTTTGTTGGCTTATGCCACAAATCCCACCTAGATGAAGTCCATAATACCAAAAAATACGAAATATTTGTATCCGTATCCGCTGCTCCGGCGTGCGTGCGCGAGTGTGTGTGTGTGCGTGTGCGTGTGTGTGTGTGTGCGAGCGATAAGATGCGTAGATTTTAACAGATTTGGTTGCTTTTATTGCGCTAAATATTGCGACCCCGTTGCGCCTTTTAAAGCGAAACTCTTCTATTTGCTTTATCCTTTTTTGTGTTTGTATTTTGCTTTTTTGCTTTTTTGTTGTTTGCTTTTTTGCTTTTTTGTTTTTTAGTTTTGTTTGCCCCGGAATGTGATATTTAGTCTAACGGATCCGGGCAAATGTTGAAGACCTGCCGTATTTCAGCCGATGTCTTGCCGTTGATCATCATGGCCACCGTTTTGCAGGTGAGCTCCAGCAAACCCTTGATGTCCAAATAGTTGGCAGCCAGCATCAATTGGAAGAGCATCGGCTGATTCATTTTGCTCATGAAATCCTTATCCCAGGCGCTAATCGAACCCCTATACGATTCATCGCCATCATCGCTCTCATTATTCACCATCGGCTCATCGTCCATGTGATGCTCGGCCCACAAAAGGACATCGCGCAGCGTATGGGAGCTGACATTCGAGATGGGAACAACGGCATTCTCATCATCCACCAAGCCGCAATCCTCGAGCATCGTTTTGATTGTCAGCGAGCATTTGGCAGCCTTCAGATTGGTCTCGAAGATGACTTCGTCGGAGGATTGCAATTTGATGCGCTCCATTTTAATGGGTTGCGACGATTTTAAAGTCTGTTTTAAGTCTGGAGCCAACTGTGACTGACTGATACAAAATTTTAGAAATAAATTTGCCAACGTTAGTGATCGAAATCATCCCTGGACAATTGAACAGCACACATCCAAATATCCTGGCTACTCTGCCTGCCCATAGGGTTGCCACATTTCGTTTATATTCTGTGTGAAGGTTAAATTTTAACCAAGAACTCATAAAGTTCCATATTTCATATCACTTCCGATTGCATTTAAATCTTTTAATTTAATATTATTACATATATGTATATGGTATAGGAATTGTGTAAAGGCTGCCATAGAATTTAATTTGATAAATCAAATATTTATTATTGAATTGAAATCTATTTACTGTTTTTTAATAGTAGGGCAATTTATTACAGGGTATATGGTATAGGAATTGTGTAAAGACAGCCATAGAATTAAATTGGATATTTCAAATATTTACTATGGAATTGAAATCTAGTTACTTTTTTTAAAAGTAGGGCAATTTATTACAGGGTATATTGAATGGGAGTTGTGTAAAGACAGCCATAAAATTAAATGTCATGTATCAAATATTTATTATTAAATTGAAATCTATTTAATAGTAGGGCAATTTATTACAGGGTATATGGTATAGGAATTGTGTAAAGGCGGCAATAGAATTAAATTTGATATATCAAATATTTAGTATGGAATTGAAATCTATTTAACTTTTTGAATAGTAGGGCAATTTATTACAGGGTATATTGAATGGGAGTTGTGTAAAGACAGCCATAGAATTAAATTTGATATATCAAATATTTACTATGTAATTGAAATCTATTTAACTTTTTTAATAGTTGGGCAATTTATTACAGGGTATATGGTATAGGAGTTGTGTAAAGGCTGCCATAGAATTTAATTTGATATATCAAATATTTAGTATGGAATTGAAATCTATTTAACTTTTTCAATAGTAGGGCAATTTATTACAGGGTATATTGAATGGGAGTTGTGTAAAGACAGAACGTATGTTTGTTCTATATAGCATGATTCATTTATTAATATAGATTATGCATTGTAGACTTCACACTCAAATTAGCTCGAAGCCATTACAGGGTATCTCATAGTTAAGCACTTACCGCTTGGCTGCAGCACTTGAATTTTCGGAGTGACAACTCTGGCACTTGCCACTTGGTAGTCATATCATCGCCAGCTAGTTTCGATGAAGGAAGGGCGAAAGGGGGCCGGGGCCGAGGGCTGCGAGGGTCTGAGCGTGTGCTTGGGGGCGGGGCATGAGTGGGCGGTCAGGTAATTAATATGTTGGAGTAGTATTAATTACGCTGCTGTCCGCACTGCTTGAGGATGTTCAATCAACGAGTGACAAGCGACTACATACACGCACACGCACGCACACACACAATCACATACACACACAATCACACACAAGTACACACGCACACACATTGAATGCATATAATGTTATAATAAACAACTAGTTAATGCCTCACATACCTAATTGGCAATTAACGTGATGCGTCTGTCGTTTTATAACAAATGACTAGTCAAATAATAAGGCTAATTTAACCAGGCGTGCAACCACCGAACCACCGAACCACGGAACCACCGAATCCACGAACCACCGAACCCACGAACCACCGAACCACTCCAGAACTCATCCACTGAACCAGCGAACCACCCAATGGGGGAAGAATTACGCAGCTGTTGCGGTCTGTTGACCATCCAGCTTAAGTGTGTGTGTGCATGATTGTAATGCAAATGTGAACGTGCAACCGAATGTATGTTGCATGCAACGTGTGGCAGGCAAGCGTCGTAAATTGTGCAAAGTTGAGACTGTCAACTGTTGACACTTTATGTGACAAAATAGGAGCATTTATGTTTACTAAAACTAATGTTTGTGTGTCCATCTTCTGTCTCTCTCACTCATTCTTTCCCTCGCTTTCTTACTCCTTGGCTCTTACGCTCTTTCGCTCCGTCTGCCTTTCTGTCTGCCTTTCTGTCTGTCTGTGGCACTTCTGGCGCACATAATGCGTGTAATTGTCCCTGTGTACGCATATTTGTGCATCTGGCAACGCTCGCAACCTGACTTTGAGTGACAGCTTAAAGTAAAGTGATGCCAGCTCCACAGAATGAATATCAAATGGCTAATGTGGCAAATGTGGCAAGTGTGGCAAGTGTGGCAAGTGTGGCTACTGTGGCTCCAATGCTTGCAATTAGGCAACGTTCCTGTTTGTCACAGCGTTGCCACATTACGGATATTACTGTACTGCTCTGCTCTGCACTGCATTGCAGTCTGGCAATTGTTAAGCCCCAACAATCGGACAATGTCTGAGAATTGGGGCTTGTAAGTCGAGAATTAAATCAAATATGGACACGAATGAAATGCAATTCAGGGATTTCATACAGTTAAGCTCCTAATTGTTGACTTTGGACGTCAAGTTTTGATGCAACGGCAAATCCTTTTAAACAGTACGTCAGAAAGTCATGAGCGAAGTTTTGACCGATGTTTCCCTTGGCTGCTGTTACACAAAGTTTTATTGCCATTGAAATAGAACGAGAAATGTAATTATTGCTGTCAGAGAATCTCGCTCCCTCTCTTCTTATATATAAATGTATTTCATAAGCACCCTCCAAAATTTACACACAGGCAACAAAAACATCATCATTTATTTAAAATCATAAAAAATACAAATTTAAGTGATTACAAAAACCGCCAACAACTTAATTCTCCACACACACACATACAGATGTCAGTACATGTTGCAACAACAAACGTATTCATAAATATGTTGAAAATAATGAATTGCTGTAAATTTTGCTGTCAGTCAACGTTCGGCTTTTAATTGTTGGGTCGACTTTTGCCTTATGAATTCATAATTTGGTGAGCTTCCTTTTTTATGATTTGTTTTTGTTTTTTGTTTTGTTCCGCATGTTTTTCTCGCCTCTGTTTATTATTTTAGTTTATTTTTATTGTTTTGGCCGCAAATGGGCAGCACTTGGCGCTCGGCCGGGTGGCAACGCTGACGGCATTAAAACAATTAAATATGGATGAAGGCACGTCGCTGAAATATGTTTCACTAAGTGTCGAAACACTTTGGCATATCAAATTACTGGACCTCCACGCAACTAGAGGACACGCACACACACACACACACACACAAGACATACATTGAGACCCGTTCCAGGAATTGTGTAGAATTGGATTCCTTTGCTTGGGGTTGGCATTGAACATCTTTCTATGAATCACTTTGTGGTAATTTTAAACCGACTTGTGTTCAGTTTAGTTCAAGTTTTTCCTCAAGCCTACAAACAAGAGAAAAGCTCTGCAAAGCTGCTCGTATTGCACAGAGTTGTTAACCTGAGACGCGGTCCATGCAACAGAGAGATATCAAACAACGCGCAAAAGTATGCTACACTTTTGAAACTAATCAAAAAGCCTCCTTTGACAAGTTCTCAGTGTCATAATTCCAATTAAATTCTAATTGAAAACCACTGGTAGTTCTTGAAACCTCCCAAGACGTTGTTAAGAGAAAGGCTAATACGAGTATGGGACATAACGGTAGCCCAATAAGCCAAAATCTGGGATCATGATCGAAACACAGGGAAGATGAGGATCTAAAGCGGCACTTTATACTAAACAATTTAACTATTATACTATGTCACAGTCACTCTATGCTCTTTAAGCCCGCATTCTTTTTATTGTAAATGTTACTTCAATAAAGCATCCATCTATAAAGCAATACACAGCCCTTCCCATTGAACACTTGTCTGCGGCTGACCACAGCGAAACATATTTGCCATATGCACATGTCAGCCAATACTCCCTCTCCCTCTCTCTCTCTCGCTCTGGCACATGGTCAGGCTTTCTCTGTTTAACATATTACGAGCATAAAAGGCATTATTAAAGCACGCACGCAGCTGGCGCAGATAAGTATGCTACACATTTTGCTCAGCTTCATATACACGTGCGTAAGTATCTGCATGTGCGTGTGCCTGTGCCTGTGCCAGTGCCTGTGTGTGCATGTGTATGTGTGTGTGTGTGTGCTTATGGATGCATGTCAGATTGTCAGGCACATATGATACCGGCCACGCCCACCGCCAAAATAGCCACCAGCCATAAATTATACAAATAAACAAAAGCACTTTATACTACAAGCCGCAACAGTTCCCCCCACCCCCACCACTGCCCTACCCCAACCCCTACACAGCTTCTTTTGGCTTTGCAATTGAAATGGACAACGGCATAAAAATACCATATTTATATAATATTTTTGTGCTATTTGTACCCTGTTAATTACGGCTAGCTCTAATAGGGTATGCGACTGACTCACTAACTAATCACATTTCATTTCACTTTAATTAAAATTAAGTTTTCTTTTAAGTTAACATAGTCAAAATTTCTGCAACTCTTTTATTGAGATGCCTTTTAATGAGTATCTGATTGTCTGTATATAAATACAAGCCCATGTCATATGAATGTATCTATGTTTGGGCATGTGTACATATATACACGTACATGAAGCTGTGAACATTTTGCGCTGTTTTATTTGTTTCACGTATCTGTGTGTATGTGTATGTGTGTGTGTGTGTCTCTGTGTGTATAGCGTTTATTAACGAGACTTTTGGTCAACTTGTGAACCAATTTTGTTCCTTTTTGCTGTTGTTGTTTTTGTAGTTGTTGCTGCTGTTAATATTATTGTTGCTGTTGTCATTTCCAGTGGTCACTTATGCTGTACGTTTGTTTGTTTGCTTCTGCTCGTTGGGCTGCAAAAAAAAATATAGCATCAAATAAAGCAAAAAGTTAATATCATTAATTAATTGCATGTCAGTCGCATAAACGCTTAAAAGGCCATTCACTTATTAATGCAGAAAAGAATAAACAACAATTTCAACCACTACGGGTTAAAATAGTCAACAGTACAGTTATAATAACTGATGCATATTGAGCTCATCAAATAACGATATTTTTAACGAGCTTCTGTGCACAATAAATGTGATAGAGATAACCGATCTGCTATTACAATATACTTCAAAATACACACACATACACACAGGCATGTATACATATTCGCTATCTAGTCAGCAGCTTCCAGGTTGCTTTCTTTACTTCAACTCCTCCAAAGAGAGCTTTCGTGAACACTATTTGTCTCGCTCACACTCATTCAAATAATTTGCTGACTTCCATCAGCCTAGAAGCACGGTGCGAAGCAAAGCACAGAGCGTAAGTCACTGGACAAAGTCAGTCTCGATCGAGCGTCTCACTGCTATTACAATATACTCCAAAAAGCACACACATACATACATGTATACATATTCGCCGTTTAGTCAGCAGTTTTCAAATTGTTTTCTCTTCTTCAGAAATTTGCTTTCTTTACTTCAACTCTTCCAAAGGGAGTTTTCGTGAACACTGTTTGCCTTGCTCACACACATTCAACTAATATCCAGACTTCCAGTAGACTAGAAGCACGGTGCGAAGCAAAGCACTTAGCGTAAGTCAGTGGACAAAGTCAGTCTCGATCGAGCGTGCAACTAGAGAAGACGTCGCTGTGCGATGCACAAACATATGTATGTACATATCTATCTCTTTTGCATTATTAAATTATCGATTCTACTTGATTGATTGCTAGATTTATTGTTTCTAATTCGAACATACAATGAACTAATTTATGCTGTACACCAAATTAATTTCCTTAATCGACAGCTGACGAATTTCAATATTAAATGTAACGAGTTTTCATTTCTCTTGCATTTTCTCTTACTCGATTTCTCTTCCCCTTCCATTGAATGCTAACCGCTGCATTTGTAAGTGCGTTTGTGTCTGTATGGTTTGTTTACCGTTCTAATTAATTGTTAAGCTTCCACCCATGTATCTCCCACGCCCGGTTGTGTGTGTGTGTGTGGCAGCTGCTCATTTAAAATTGCATTTGACTCTAAACAAAATGCGGGCAAATTACAAAATATTTATCGCCCTGGCCAACACGTCCAACGCAATCATGTGACCCCTCGCCGACCTTCTCGGGGGCCCACTATTGAATTTAGCATATATTAGTTTTATGCAATGCCACAAAACAAGCATTCCCCCCTCACCGGCACCCGCCCCCGTACCTGCACCCACTGCCCTATTTCACACGCAGTTGTCTTTTGGCATTCCTCTCTGTTTTACAATTCGCCTGAAATGCATTTCCAGTTCGCCCGAAAAACAATCATTTCTGTCAGCAAGCATTCCATTCGGTTGCTCACTTCTTCACCCATCACGCTTATTCTCTCTGTTTCTGTCTCGCTCCAACACGTTGCACTGTACTGATCCGTCTCGTGTTTCAGTTGAGTTTCGTTTTGTTTTGCCATTTCAAAGTTTGCATTTTATTTTTCTTGCTTTTTTTTATCCTTTTGACAAATTTGCTCAACAATTTGAACTGCTAACTATGGAAATTTACAGTGCGAACACACATGCTTGTGTCTGTGTGCGTGTGCGTGTGCTCGTACGAAAGCTTTTAATTTAGTGCATAATTGCGTAATCAGTGTGTGGCAGGGGCAGGACGCAAAGGGCAAGGGGCAGAGGCAGGGGCAGGGGCAGGGGCAGGGCAAGCCATGTACATATTATGCTGGCGAATTCTCTTGCCCAGTTTCATTTTTTCGCTGGCGTTTTTCTGTGGCTAGAAATAAATTCAATTAAATCCAATTAAAATAAATAAATAAGCCAGTTTCGTGGCGGCGTTAAATTGAATTTTGCTGCTGCAACAAACACAAACGCAAAGGGAAATCGACGAACGGGCAGGAACAAGTCCGTCAATAGTTTCAAATTATTTCTGAATACGGTTTGCCATCAATCCCTTTAGTACATACTCCAATGTATGTATGTACATATGTACATCCCTTCAGGGAGATGTATGCATGTATATACATTATCAATCTCTAGATTGATTGCTCTGTCCGTCTCTTTCGCTCCCTTTTGTGTGCACTTTTGAGTATTTAATTAGTTGTTTTGCTTTTGCATTCCTTTTTGTGCTGCGGTTGTCCACTACGAAAACCATTTGCAATGCAATCAAATGCAATATATTACAATCTAACTGTTATATAATAGTCACGACAATGGTAATGGTGCTCATAATAATAATGATGATCATGATCATGATGTTCCAATTCGAATGTGAATGGATTAAAATAAATGATTATGTACATATGTAGATGAAAGGATTACAAATATAAATTGATAATAACTGACTTAAGTTATATCTACAGTTATTTAATGGTAGGTGGTTAATAGGTTGTTACCCGCTTCCTTAAGCAATGTCTACACCAATTATCTTAAATGCTTATCTACACATTTGTTTTTCTCTGTGCACCAGCTATACAAACATTCAAAAACATTGTAGCAATCATATCCGTATGCATGTGTTTGTGTGCATACAGTTGCGTATCTTGATAGTTGTATATACATATGCGTAAGTATGTAGGTGTGTGTGTGTGTGTGTGTGTGTGTGTGTGTGTGCGCACCTTACACAAGCGAAATAGGTCCGTAACATAAACAAAGGCGCTATTTTTAAAATAAAGCGATGCCGACACACTCACACCCACACATACACTCGCAGTCGCAGACACAACACACACACGCACACTCGCATAAACACACTTAGTTTCATTCAATTAACGTTGGCCAGAATACGAGCTGCCGCGGAATGGGAACGAAAGAGCTTGCGGTTGTGCTCGCCTTGAGGAGAGAGCGCGGAGCGAGAGTGGAGTGGAGTGGAGAGAGAAAACTCCGCTCTGTTGCACTGCTCATCTAAATGCTCGCTCACTCGCTCGCTCGCTCACTCGATCTGTCTCTCTTCCGCTACTTACTGGGTTTGCGGCTTGGTTTGTTTGTGTGCAATTCAGCTGCTGCTGTTGTTGTTGTTATTGTTGTGTTTGCTGTGTTTGCTGCTGTCGTGGTTTCTGCTGTTATTCAGCTTTGCATTCGCTGCGCTCTGTTTGTCTTTTTGTTTTTGTGCCGTCCCTTTTTTTCTTTCTATCGCTGCTGCTGCTCCACTTTGCATGTTTTTGTTTTTGTTTTTGTTTTTGTGTTCGCTCCTCGTGCAGTTGCTGTTTGCATAGACAATTGTAAAACAAAGCCAGCGCCACGTGAGCTTAAAGAGCCCGACGCTGGCAGCGCTGTCGATGTCTGTGTTTTAGTACAGTAAGCGCTTTGATTGTTTATTTGCGTCAGCTCGCACAATACTAATTTCTCTATTCATACTCTCTCTCTCCCTCTCACTCACTCTCTCTCTGTCTCTCCCTCTCGTTCGTTCGTTCCTTCGCCGATGCTGCGGACTATCTGGTTAGCATTGCTGTTGCTTTGATTTGCATAGTGGCCACAGAGTCATAAATACATATGTACACACAGACGTATAAACACACACGCATAAACACGTACATACATATACATACTTGTGTGTGTGTGTGCCGCGGCCAGTCGAACATTAAATCGACGGTCATTTATCAGAGCCAAGCTGCCAATTGGCTTTAAAGCTGCAGCGCTAAACTTTTCCAATAAGCAACTTTTATCGCCAGCTCCACACATACATGTGTATGTGTATGTATGTATATATGTGAGTGTGTGTGAGACAGGGGCACACAGGTACACTTGCTGTGAACTCGACCCAGTCAAGGTGAAGGCAAATGTCAGCAGCCCACACACAGCGGAAGTGTGCAAGCAGCGGCAGCGGCAGCAGCAGCAGCAGCAGCAGCAGCAGCAGCGCCAGCAGTAGCAACGGCGGCGGCAGCGGCTACCGCCCGCCTACCAAATGGGCGCGCCTCGTTTCGCTTTTAATTTCCTTTGAAGAAAACTTATCACCCAGCATGAAATGCCAAAGAAATAGCAATAAAAAAGAGGGGAAAAAAAATATATATATATATAAAATGAAATGCCACCGGAACTTAAAACCTAGAGAACAACTTTTGCTTGTGAAGCAGCAGCAGCAGCAGCAGCAGCAGCAGCAGCTGCGGCAGCGGCATTCAATGTCAATGGCAACAACGCAGCAGCTGCTGCTGCTATGTGTGTGTGTGTGTGTGTATGTGTGTATGCGTGTTTGTGTGATTTAAAAAGTGCATTTGATACGCTTGGCAGTGGCAATGAATTCTGCCTGTGCTCAGGCGAATTCTCTCCTACGTGCGTGTGTGTGTGTGTGCGTCTGCTTATGTGTGCTTAGCAACCCTCTCCCTCTCCCTCTCGCCTTTGACTGGCTGCTTAGCGCTGTCACTTGCACGTCGCCAGCGGCAATCGCTGCGAGCTTTTGCTCGCCGTTTCTGTTTCTGTACCGCTTATTCCACGGCAAGGCCAACAGTTTAACGGTACTTGACCAACTTAGCTGCCAATCGACTTGTGTTTTTTTATATTATTTAATTATTAAAAAAAACATCTATATATGTATGTATAAATATACGATATTTTCATATAGAATGTAAAAGCTTTGAATGCAATTAAATGTTGCCCTGCAAAGTATGCTACAGATTTTTCTCTGCACTTCATTCACAAATTCCATTCAGATTTAAGCTGCCGGATTATGATTTTAAAAAATATATAGTTGTGTACATATGCATGCATATATGTATATATTATCTGGGCAGCTATTAGGATTCCGCTTAAAAGCGGACGGCTCTGCGAACGCTTTAAATAATTTATTACAATTTTAAAGTACGCAAAACAACAAAAATAAATTCGCATGCAGCATTGGAAAACCGTTATTCGGAGGCATCCGTCAACAGTAAATAAAATGGACAAACAAATGCCATCCATAAATTAATTCGAATAGTCGGATATTCATTGCAATCATTAATTGAGTGCGCCTCAAATGTTATGTAATCATCAATTTGTATATCAATATGCCAATGCTTGTGGTTACCGAACGATCGATTGACTGATTGAGTGATTGATGGTCAGAGACAAAACAAAGATGGCATCGGGCGACAGGCCTGTTGATTTAATTGATTGAGTTGTATTTTAAAACCACAATTTATACATGATGCTATCTAATACCGTGCTGATTGACATGCTGATTGAGTGATTGAGTGATTGATGGTCAGCGGGAAAAAAAACGGGCAACTAGAGTCAAGGCTGTTGATACCATCGTTCAAGCTTTTTAAGTAGGAATCTGGGCAAAGTGAAACCTAAGTATATGCTGATTGCTAGACTGATTGAGTGATTGATGCGATTGTGCGAACTAGAGTCTAAAAACTCTCAAGAGCAATCTATGCCAATCGATATATAAAACTATGTGGATTGCGAGACTGATTGAGTGATTGATGAATAGAGAGGAGACAAAGATTGTAACTAAAGACAGGGAAAGCACACTCTATATAGAACTATATAGCACTGTGCTGAACAACAGGTTGATAAATCTCATTTAATTCAATTTTAATGAGAAAAGTTTATTCCAGATAAAAAAAACATTTTATACAATTGCATAACATCGACTGAAAATCCTTCCTGCAATTATGACCAAAAGCCATAGCTAGATATACGGCCTGGATAATTGTGTGTGTGGGTGTGTATGTGTGTGTGTATGTGTGTGTGTATGTGTGTGTGTATGTGTGTGTGTGTGTGTAAATGAGAAATGGCAACAAAATTTGCATTGATTGCAATGGGTGGCAAATTTATGAGGTAGACAATGCTTGGGTTAAGTTTTGATTGCGAGTAATACCAGTAATACCTGTAATACCTGTAATACCTGTAATACTAACTGTAATTCGCATAAAGTACACGACGGTGATTTTTAATTTAACAAGACCGACAATTAAAACGTCAACATAGACAAAAATTGTATCGATAATCAATGCAGCATCAGAAATCTAAATAAATGACAAAAAAAAGCGAATGCTATTAGACCCAAAGGACAAAACACACACACTCATATACACACATACACACATTAGTTTGTTGTAATTTTTAGTGATAATTTTCATGTTGATTCATTTGAATTAAATTATTTCTGAGCAAGCCCGAAAGTATTGCATTGACGAATGTCTCTTAAACATTTACTGTTTACCCATTATATAAGCTTTGTATATCCTTTAAATATAGTATATCTTGCTTACCTATTATATTAGGTCTGGTATGTATAGAACAGAGCTTAGAAGTGAACTTAAATGAAGGTCTGATTTCAGCTTTATTGTTCGTTTAATTGGTATTTTCTTTTATAAGGCTTACGAGATAGAACTTGTCAGAAAAATATATATTATACATGATAAAGTAGAAAAATATATGATATGGCTTATATATATAATATAGATCGATGTTAATCAACTTTCATTTCAACTAAGGTATCAAAATATCAAATAAAGTAAAATTATGGAAATAATTTAATATAAATAAAATAATATATATAATATATGTATATTGATTACATATTAAGGCTATAGAGCCGATATTTATTCATTCGTATTTGAATTGGCGAACATTTTACATTTTACATTTTCTACAAACCGCAAATTTCAATTGTAATTAACATCGGAATTAGCTTTAATAACGTTATTAGATAACAAAACCAAGCCTTTAGACACGAGAGTAGTTAACGGGCACACACACACACACACACACTTGCAGCAGTGCTTTTGTTTGTGCGGTTGCACATTTCACAAAATTTACCTCATCCAATTGCCAATTTTCTTCGTTTTCCTCTATTTTGCGGTCGTAAGTGTGTGTGTGTGTGTGTGTGTGTGTGTGTGTGTGTGTGTGTGTGTGTGTGTGTGTGTGTGTGTGTGTGTGTGTGTGTGTGTGTGTGTGTGTGTGTGTGTGTGTGTGTGTGTATGTGTGTGTGTGTGTGTGTATGTGCTGTTTAGTTAGGGACTGCGAAGCTTTTTACAATTTATAACAGATCTTCTACAATTTCCGACTCAAGTTCCCGCCTTTAAGCAGCTGTGTTGCTGTTATTGTTGTTGCCTTTGGTTTAGCTATTGTTGTTGTTGTTGTTGTTGTTGTTGTTGTTGCTGCTGTTGTTGGGTTTGATTTGCTGTTTTTGCCTTTAGTTGGCATTTAACAAACCGCAAGCACACATTCGTCACCTAAACTGAGGATTTGGCTTGCGGGCAGGGAAACCGAATGTTGTCCAGCTGGAGAGGAAGGGATCGAAGAGAGGGGAATGGCGCTGAAAGGGGGGATGGGAATGGGGTTTGGCATTTGCCTGTTTGTCGATTTGCTGTTGTTGCCACACTTACAAATTGGCTGCTGGCCACAAAATGCCCACGTTTGGTCCCAAGCAGGCAAAAGCTGGAAGCAGTAGCAGCAGCAGCAGCAGCAGCAGCAGAAGCTGAGCGAGAATCGTAATAAGCCAAAAGGTCAAAACACTGTTAGCAATGTTTTTGGCCCTAAATCTCAAAAAAATGTTGCAATTGCCACACAAATCGTTTGGCAATTGGACGAACTTTGAATGCGTGGCACGTTGGCGTTTGACGAACGGCAACATTTCGATGAATTCAACTTTTAATTTATATGTTAATCATGGGACTGCATAAATAGCCCCAAAACAACAACAACAACAGTAGCAAAAAGTAGCAAAAGAAGAAGAAGAAGCAGCACAGTTTGATTATGAAAATGTGAAGTAAATAGTCACGGATTTGGCTAAATGAATGCCGACGCCTTGAATGCAATTTTACCGCCTCATTGTCTATTTTGATTTCCGTTCCTTAATGAACAACAACAGCAACAACATAATCAAATAAAGAAGAAGAATGGCAATCTCTGGCTCTGACAGCTGCCGGTCTCATCTTTTGTATGCCCGCCTCCATTCATAATTGTATGAATGATAATCATTGAATGATTGAATGCGAATTCTATTGATTCATTCATCAATATTATTTATTCGACCAAACATCAAAGTCAAAGTCAAGCATGTTCCTCGATTCAATGCATTTCCATATAATACATCCAGAACAAATTCTCTATATATATATATATATGTATATATAAATATATTTATATTCTGTTTCTTTTCTGTTGGCTAATTCCATTAGGAATGTAATTCAGTAATTTGCTACAGGTACTTACATTTGTGGCCAATAAATAATATTGAAGCTGGACATGCGGCAAATTGTGAATTGTGAACAATACGTAAGAGCCTCAGATCTAAGAGACGCGGCCATAGAGCAAATATTGAAAAAACATGCAAAAAAAATATAATAAATATACAAATTCCTATTTGCTCATTCATCTGTGTCTAGGCTTTGTTCAATTGTTGATGAAAAGGCGACCTTTCTATGCAATTCTCATAACGTGAAAAATAACTGCAGATTGAATATTCTTAATAATTACTCTCCCTCTCTCTCTCTCTGTCTCTCTCATACTGTTTTCATCTCATTCACTGTGAATCATTTTTACATCTGCAATCAAGAACAAAACATCACCTTTCTATTCAATTCTCATACGGTGTAATAATACCTGCAGTCCCTGTCTCTTTTTCGTTATAAGTCTATTTTTCTTCCTTTCGTCTTTCACATGGAATGAAGAATAAAGCAACGCCTTTCTATGCAATTCTCATACATTATATTACAAGTTCAGTCCCCACATTTCCTCCCTTTCTCTCTCTCTCTCTCACTCTTATTATTTTTTTTTTACCCATTTTCACTTTGAATCAAGAATAGCACAACGCCTTTCTATGTAATTCTCATATATTTAATTATAACTTCACTCCGCACTGTTTCTCCCTCTCTCTCTCTTGCGCTCTCTGTCGCACACTTGCTTTCTCTTTTTCCGTTATTTCGCTTCCTTTCTCTCACATTTTCAACAAATTAAAAGTGGGGCAATTAACTTCTTGTCAAGCGTTATTGCTTTAAGGGACGTGAAAAGTGCAGTTTTTCTTTCAATGAAAAGCGTTTAGCAGAAAAGTGTTCAAAATTACACGAGAAACATTTGAAAAGCAGGCTTTAATTATTTTCAATTGTTAAGTGAATTAAATATAAATATTAATTGAGGCGGAAGCACATTCTTTTTGCCGTTCTATCAAAATTACAAGCAAGTAAGACATAACTAATCGACTCTAAGCGACTAGCAGATACCCTAATTTATGCAATTGCTGCACTTCTTCTTCTTGCCAAGCGGGCTTTTAAATATCTTTAGGTTAAGATTTACGAGCCCAAATATGTGATATTTTGATTAAGTTTTAATTTTAAGAACAATATTTGCAATATGAAGTTGATTAATACATATGTATGTTTGGCTATGTGTGTGCACAAAGTTAATATACCCTGAAATGCCAGTTTCAATGAGTACAGGGTATAGAAATGTTGTTAAGTACATTATTTGAGATGTTTAAACTTCATTTGCATGCCATTCACTTGAAGTGTATATGTATGTGTATGTGTCTGTGTGTGTATGTGTGTGTATGTGTGTGTGTGGGCCTAAGAGTCCCGCTGTTTTCGGCCAGACAGCGATGAAAAACAATTTCTTTTGATTTCACTCGAGTGTATTTCAATTTGTCCACCTTGAAGAGAAGCACTCGAGCTTCTGAACTTTGGTCTTTATTATTATTTGCCAAGCAATGTGATTTTCAAATATCATCATCAAACAAAACACTGTGAAAAGGAAATTGCGTAACGATTGTAAATGCAATTTCCATTGTTTATTGAATGGTTTCTCATTTGTGTTGATTTTTCTTCTACTCTCCGTTTCTTTTTTTTCTCATTGCAGGACGAAAAGAATCAGCTGCTCATCACAAATATTTGGCTTAAGCTGGTAAGTTGCAAAGTCTTTGAAACTTGAAACTTGAAACTTGAAGTATTAAACAATATGTGAAAGAAGCATTACTCAAATGTTAGCCAGAAATAACTGTTCTTGCTGGCCTGCTTCAACGCACACATGAGTCTTGGCCGAAAAGATTTGTTGCCATTCGGGCCATAAATTTTGCCTGGCCTGAGGCTCAGTGCAACAAATGAAATTGCCGCAATTTGTCAAAAGCCAACAACAATAATAAAAAAAAAGCAACAAAAATGTACATATACATACATATATAGATGTACTTATTTATATATATATGTATATATACCGACTGACAAGAAATAAAAATGGCACTTGGCAAATTATTTTGAGGACTGGAAAATGCTAAAGAAATCACTTAATAGCTTTAGACTGCGTAAATTGCGTAAATGCCACAAATGCCTCCAGTCATGGCAATCATTTTTCCCTTTTCCCGCCCGTTTCACACATTTTCATTTCCCATTTTCCCCCTCATTTTCTATTCGCATTTGCATTTTTTTTTTTTTTTTGCCGCTAAGCCAACAAAAATCCTTTTCATTTGATTGCTTTCTTAATTTCATATCTGATGGATTTGTGTCAGCGGGAATACCCCTATACTTAACGTTGATCAAATTTGTCTGTGTTTATGTTTGTGTGTGTGGCATGTGGCACGCAGCTGCTGACAAGTGCAACAAATCAAAGAGCTTGCAGCTTAATTGGAAAATCATGCGGCAACATAATTAGCCATTAATATGCTGGCAGGGAATGCCTCATCTTATATATATATATATAAACATTTCCATATGGTATATATATAGATACATATACATATGTATAAATTTGTCCGATAATAAAGCGAACTCTGTTTTATTCACTTCAAATTTTCTGCATATTTGCAATAATTGCAAAATTTGCAAACCTTAAATGCTTAATAAATGCACAAGCTATACCCTGTAAATACATATATATTAATTAACTGACAGGGTATACAAGTCTTTAGCTTATATAATTAATCGTCATCCATTTAAATGCTTTAGTGCAGCTGAACAGTCGATGCAATTAGAATTATTGCTGCTATTAAATATGAGTATTAGATTATACACACACATGCGTGTGTATGTGTGTGTGTGTGTGTGTGTGTGTGGAAGAGTGTGAGTGAGTGTGAGCAACACTTCTGGTTGAGAGCGCACTTAAGATTTGTTATCAAATTAATTAAATTGCGGCAACCAATTCAATCAAATTCAATTCGAGGGGCAATCAAAAGAATACATATTAATATCTATGTATATGTATATATACATATGTATATATATATATATATATATATATGTATATGTGTGTATATGAATGATTAATGCTTGTAATTATGCGATAGGTAGTTGATTAATCGCTGCGATCAAATGCAAACACGACAATTTCTACACATTAGCAGTTGGCAACAAATCGATTCGCTAATCGCCTTAAGAGCGTCACAAAAGCAACAAATTTAATTAGTAGTAGTTGCCACCTACACACACACACACACTCACACACACACATTCATAAATGTGCACTTAACGATGATTGATGATTAACGCACCTCCATTATTTCATATATCCGATCAAGGGGCAAGCTCTGGGGCATGGTCTGGGGCATGTTTGCAGCTAAGTGATATGTTGCCCCATTCATAACTCAGACAATAAGCCTTAGATTAGATTGTTATTAGGGCTATTGAGCGATACTTGAAGCTAAATGAAACATCTTGCTAACTCAAAACAATAAATAATCTTGTAATAAATACATTACTTATATGCCCAAGTATGAGATAAGCACACATACGCACAGATGTGTATTTGTGTTTCACAGCTTTTCAATCAAAAGATTTTCACACACTTTTACTTCCGCGCTTTTTCTGGCTAACCCTGTCAAACGTACATCAATCAGTCTGATAGTCCTCTTACCTGCCAGCAAGCTTTTCAATCAGTCAGTCCGTCATTCAACTAGTCAATGTGCCAGTTAGTCAGGCAGTCAATCATTATCTCAGTCAGTGTGTCAGTTGGACTATCATTCAATCAATCAATGGAGCATTTTATCAGTCATTCTAACGCTCAATGGATCAATCAATCAGTAAGTCTGCCAGTCAGTACATCATTTTATCAATCAGTCAGTAAGTTAATCATTTAGTTTGTCAGTCTCTCACTCAATCAGCGGGTCAGTCAGTCACTGTCTCAGTCAGTCAGTCAACCATTTAGTCATTCAGTTACTCCATCAATCTGTTAGTCGCTCAGTCAATCATTACAATGTAATTTCTGTTAACCACTTGCAAGGTTTATTTATATTTTAATAAATTTGCAATTTGTTTTAATTGCAAGTTCGGCTAATTTAATTTTAGACCTTAAATTGAATTCGAAACATAATTTGAGGCACGTTTTAAAACGAAACCCCATTCAGTTATTATAAACAGACTCCATCCATTCACTTTCTTCATTCATTCCGCAAATGGAGTCCAATTAATTAAGTCGGACGTCATGGCCAGAGATCCTTTTGTTTGAAGGATTTGTTTGACCTTCTCGACTTTACCTACCTAAAACAACATCCATTTACAATCTTATGCATTAGCCTGTTTTATCTGCTATTTATGTGGCCGTATTTTACAGGAATGGAACGACATGAATCTCCGTTGGAATTCCAGTGAATTTGGAGGTGTACGCGACTTGCGTATCCCACCCCATCGATTGTGGAAACCGGACGTACTCATGTACAATAGGTGAGTCGGAATAATAATTCTATATATAATAAGATATACGACACATGATATATGAATAAGGATAATAACTGAATAACCAGACGAAAACAATTTTAGGCCGCTTTATTTTCATCCTTCACGCAAATTACTTTCAGGATTGCTTCAAATTTGATTAAACAAAGTTACGAAACTTGATTAAAATTTAATATTTGATTTGTAGCAGCAAATAAATTGGAAAGTCGAGTTCGAGTCAGTTAATGGCCAACACTTACTTATTTTGTCGACTGATTAAGGCCAAAAGCGCTGCAGCCAGCAAATGGGTTAATAAAATCAACACATACGTGTTAACATTGGGCCTTAATAGGGGTAGTCCCTTCAATTTGTGTGCAATTGATAACAGGTTTATTAGCTTGCAAAAAATTCGCTGTCAATTTTATATCCACTGCAGAGCAAAAAAAATAAAGCATAAAAACAAGTACAAGCATTGCAGCTAGACATGACCGACTGAGCAATACTCGCTCCCAGCTTAAAATAATCTTTATTTATTAAAAAAATAATAATAATATTTTATTATATGTGACTCGCCTAGATTTTATGTTAAAGACTATTTTGCTTCAATTCGAAGAGAGATCAACCTTAATTTTGTAGATCGGTCTATAAAGTAGCTTAAAAGTTGTGATTCTTTTATTTAGTATTTGCTATATTATAAAAATAGTTTTCTTAGGCTACAATATAGAAATCACAATATTCTCTTATTACCTATGAAAACAGCCAAGCTGAGATGCTCTTTAAAACTGTGAAAACAGAGTATTAGAATTGCTTTACCTATGAGTACAGCGAAACAGCAATTGCATGTGCAGATATACACATGGAGATAACAAAGCCAATACACTCTATTTCACCTCATGAACAGTGTATAAAAAGAATAAAATAATGGCATCAATGATGACAAGCAGTAAAAATGATTGCGTGTCGATAAACAAGGAGGCAAGTTGATATCCTTCCAGCTGACACCTGGTTTATAGACGGGTCCCGGAGACTTATCACGGCGGAATACTTATGATGTTGCCACCTTGATAGCAAGGCAGACAAATTCAATTGGGCTTTACTTTGTATTTCTCTGTTTTTATGGCCAATTTCTGGGCTCATGCAATGCTTTATAATTCTGCAATAAAAGGTTGTTGTTGTCCATGTTGTTGTCATTGTTGTTGTTGTTGGTGTTGCTATTATTGTTGTTATCATTATTGGCTTTGTGGCTGAGGCTTTATTGCTTTATTCATATAATTTTATTTGCATTTTCAACGTTTTGATAAAACGCAATTGTGTTTATTTTTTTGGTAAAAATCCTTTTCATGTTTATGAGCTCCCATTTGTTTGCCATATTTTCTTCTTTCTCTCTCGCTCTATCTCTCTCTTGCTATGTCGCTCTTCCTCTCTTTTGTTGTTATCAATTTTATTGTAATAGCGAGCTTTCCTCTTACACATACTCAAACCCTTTGCCCCAATTATGTTGATGTGTGTAATATTTGTTTATGTAAATATCTAAAAATTTGCTAATATTACGTGATGCAACACTGAAAAACATTTGAGTTAAACCTTATTCGTTGGCCTTTTTTTTCGTTTACTTTTTGAATTCTCCTCTTTTTTAGGCAAATTTGTTTATACATTAGCAGAGTGTTTAGTTAATCAACTGCAATTAAATAAGCAAATTGTTTATTTTACTATTTCCATAATGTGAACAAACAAAAGTGCTTAAATTTTTAGCTACTAGTATTTTAATAAATATTTACTTTAAGTATTGTTTATTTGTAATGACATTTAATTGAAATTAAAAATTTTATACAGGCTTATATTGGCTCTTAGTCGAACATACTGTTAGTGCTACTGTTACTGTTATTTTTCTGTTACTGTTACTGTTATTTTTCTGTTACTGTTACTGTTACTGTTACTGTTACTGTTACTGTTACTGTTACTGTTACTGTTACTATTACTGTTACTGTTACTGCAACTGTTACTGTTACTGTTACTGTTACTGCAACTGTTACTGTTACTGTTACTGTTACCCTTATTCATATTGCTACTGTTAATGTTAATGCTACTGCTACTGCAACTGTAACTGTTACTGTTACTGGAACTGTTACACAGGTCGAAAAAAATGCCTGCTCGACTTTCTTTTAGTTTCACGGTCAGGTTATGTAATCCTTTGGCAGGCAGCTGTGCGAATACTCTTTAAATTTGTTAAGGCGGCACTTTTAGTTTTATGGCTAACAAAGAGCGGCCCGTCTGGCCAAAACAGAAGGCTAACACCGAGCACCGAGCACCAAGCAGCTGGCTGCGCAGTAAACGCACAAATTTTAATGGGTATTTGGGCAAGTTTTATGGCTAAGTAAATGACTTGCTGGAACAAAAGGCGGCACAATTAAGAGGGGTGCTCTTAAAGGGCGACACAATGCCAACAGTAACGGCAACAGCAACAGCAACAACAAAAGCTACGCGCACACACACACACAGACACAAGTATTTTATGATAGCTACTTGCATGTGAGGAGCGGACAGGGTCGCCTTTTTGCTGGCTGCCTTCGTCTCAAGATGGCTGAGATTTTGATGATGTGACTACAATAGATGGCACGCCGGCATAATGAATCATAATTTAACTGTTGACATGGCCAGGCAACCGAGTCGACAATTGGAAGATGAAGGATGCGGGTTCGGGGATGGGGCTGGGGGCTGGGGCAGAGGCTGGGGGTTGAGAATAATGACAGTGCGAACAACATTTCACAGCTGCGACAATTTGTACGTTTATGAGCGGAAATTTAACTTTAAGATTCATTTGACCAAAATACTTTCGGTTTTTAAATGATTCAAAAATTAGAGAGCTTCCCTTGATTAGCTGTTGCTGTGGCCATTGTTATGTGCCAGACCGATATACCCGCTGTAATCAACAAAGGAATGGGTATAATTAATAAATATTAAATAAGTTTGGCAGCGGTAAAAATTGAACCGTAAGAAATGAGCAAACGCTGCGCCACCGCCGCATTGCCTATAGATTAATCATTAATCAGTGCCATACACACACAAGCACACACAAACACACACAAGCACACGCACACACAATAAAGCTGTAGAGAGGGGGACACACATACAGGCGCAGCTGGCAGTGGGAAAATGATTTATGCGCAAAAGTATGCTACATAAATTTCCATATGCGCCGCGGCATGAATCCGACTGTAAAAAGGGTCTTATTAAGAGCGTCAACGTGGCGAACTCGCAACCGCTTTAGTTCAAACGCCAGCACACACATACTCACACACACAGGCGCACACACACACATACATGTGTTAGCGATTTAAGTACCTTGGCCATAACTTATGCATTGGATGTTTGGTTGCAGCGCGGACGAAGGCTTCGATGGCACCTATGCCACAAATGTGGTTGTGCGGAACAATGGGAGCTGCTTGTACGTGCCGCCCGGCATCTTCAAGTCCACGTGCAAAATCGACATCACCTGGTTCCCCTTTGACGATCAGCGCTGCGAAATGAAGTTTGGCTCCTGGACCTACGATGGATTCCAGGTGAGTGCCGCTTACCTTCACATACTATATGAAGTATGCATATGCACATGCCTGCAGCTGGCAGCGAACCATAAATATGCTGTCAAGTAAAGCGTTAAGCACGCTTCTGGGTCCCGTGGTTAGCTCTGATTTAATTACGCACCTGTCGTAGTGCAACAATTAATAAAAATCCGATTTATGCCTCATAAAAAGATTATTTTCCCTTTTAATAAATAATTGCATTATGTGTGGCTTAAACTATAGTCAATGCTGTTAATGAAAGGTTAATATGATTTTAAAAATATACAAAATTAAACTACATTATTATTATTATATTATAACATAAAAATATATACATACACATGTATGTATATTTAATATAACATAATATTTCACTTTGTTTCATTTTCAATTAAAACTTGTGCAAATTCTTGCAATCAAATATTTGCAAGTTTTATTCTAGCCTTTAGACATTTGCCATTTTCATTGCCGACTGCCTTTACAGTTAAATATTCAACGTTTTTATTGATTAAGCGGCAAATTAATTTAAATAAGTCGCTCTCGATGCTATCGAGCATCAAAATGTCGGCTCAGAAATTAATTACGAGCGCTTGATTTATTTTGCTATTTACTTTCGATAAGGCCGCTCATTAATTATGTGATTCTCGATTGTGCGATTGGGTATACAAACATATATGTATATAGTATACCCTTAACCCATATGTACATTTGTATATATATATATATAAAATATATAGATATATATAGATATGTGTGTGTGTGGAATCGCTGAAGCTAGTTGGACCTATGACAAATTGCATTTCCTGCTGTTTGGTTTATTTTCAGTCAGATTTCATTTACAATGAGTCAGCAAATCTAACAAACAGTCTTTGCTGTAACTGTATTCGTATATAATGTGACCATGGAGGGCAATATAACGCCATTTTATGTGTGGCAGGCATTTAATACGAATAAAAGACAGTTATAGACAAAGATTTGTCGATAAGGAAAAGCCATTCATACGCAGTTTTCCACCAATTTGTTTCAAGCGATAAATAGGATATAGATATTGATATACATATAATATAGTGCTTCGATCTACCAACTTTGACTTGTTCTACTTTCTGTAAAAGAAAGACAAAAGTACAGAAGACAGAAAAGAATATTGTTTTAGAGGTGAAAGCTTGATTTGCTCAAGAATATATATATTTTATTATATAAACCTAAAAAAAGGTTATATAAATAATATTTGTGTTGAATAATAAAAAGTTTAATTAAATCAAATTAAAAAGAGATATGCAAGCTTAATATTTTATTCAGCAAATGTGCCCGACTAACAGCTACTCTGTACTAAAGTGTGTTTATGTAAATTACAATTAGCTCTAAATACAGGTGAAGAGTGAGAAAAGACATTGAAAACATATTCGTAAAACTCAAATAACTGAAGCCTAAAACTAATTTCAATCGATATTCGATACAATATGAGAATTATCGAAATTTCCATACCGATGGACCATTTAGTCAAACTGATAGAAAATTGCATACCCTATATATATATATATATATATATATATACTTCCCCCACTGTAGATTTAAAGATCAAGAATATGTATACTCTATTTATACATAAACTCTTAATCTCCTTTTCTTGTTCGAGGAACTCAAATACTCCGAAGTCTCATTTGTCAATGGGTGCAGAGCATGAAAAACTGATTAAAGGCTAAAATTTATTGTACATTTTTTAATTAGTGGCTGATGAATGCAATTTGGCTCAGCGTCAAATTGTTAACACTCGAATAGACTAATGGAAATCGCAATTATTGCAAATAATGTAATTCCACAGTTCAATTGGCTAATGATGGAAATCTCCGAACTCTGTTGACAAATTGACAAACATTTGTTTAAACAGTTCAATGAACAATTCACAACTCTTCAATGTGAACACAGCCCAAAATATCCTGCTAGCTCTTTCCAAACTAACGAACACTAGTTTCATATGCACGGGCCGAAGTGGGCGTGGCACGAGTTGAGTAGAGGCAAATATAATCTTCTATATATACATATTGTATAAATATAAATAAGATATTCCAACTACGCACTCACATTTGACAAGTCTTTGGACCGCATATACCCCTTATCGAAAAGTAAATGCTGTGACCAACAGATCGTTATCAAAATAAAATACGTCTGTGTGTATGTGTGTATATATCGAACTGTTATTCCTGATTATAATTAATGCTCCGCAATTGTGTCCACTGATTAAATTATTTTATTTTATTTAATCAAATGGCTTGTCTCTGGGTTTAAATCTGATTAAATTGGCAGCTGCATTAAATGTCGCATTAAATCGGCGTAAACAATAACATTTAAAGGCAATAATTATTAATTCTGACACTTTGGCATTTCGTACAGCTAATAGATGCAGCAATACACACGCTCACACACACACACACACATACACAAACAGACTCAAAGATGACGCACATTCTCTCGTTACTAAACGTGTACTGTATGTTTTATGCCCGACTGAAAGATACTCTGTACCTTCACACGCACAGCTTTCAGTTTTACACGTAATATTTTACAGGGTATGAGTATTATGGTATATTATGCAATGTCAACACATACCATAGTTCTAGTCTCTTTTACATTTCGAAAATAATGGAAGTAATCTCTTAAATCAACTGAATTGAATAACAGCATATATTACTAATAATGATATATGAATTAAATAGTCGTTACATTCATTGCTCTCTATGCATAACCAATATACCCTGTTTAGTCATTTGAAATGAAGTGAGGGTATAATAATATACTAAGCGCCATTCGGATCCTTCTAAGAAATACATGCTCACACACACATAGGCAGACGAAACAGTGTATGTGTGGCTGGGCACATCTCATTGGGAGCGCTCATCGCGCATAATTTGTAATACCGGATGTCCGGCTCTGCAATCCATAAATATTGAATGCGGCCGAGCAGCAACCCCGGCCGAACACTCGACTCCGGAGAACCGGAGCTCCGGAGCAGGGACGGCCCCTGAAATATGCATCAATGCTAATGAATACAATGGAGGGCATCGAGAGGCCGGCATCGGCCGCAATGCATTAGAGCAAAAGCCGAGTTAATATTTTGGAATAACGGTTTATGCGTTTAGTTTTCGATTCAAATAAACGGAAATACATATTTAAGTTAACTAATTAGTTGATTGCATTAAGAGCATTGAAACCTCTGCTTTTGTTGCTTAGACTTGCAAATAGAAAATAGACTCCAGATATTATTGACAACAATTGAATTTAATTAATTGAATTATTTATTTATGAGCCAAGCACTGAGTGACTCGCAAGTGACTAGCATATACCCTTTATATAATGATACCCTATAAATAATGTCCAGCTCTTACCAACTTCAATCCGATTTCTATGTTCCATATCCCATGTTTCTAGGCCTGTGTCGTGCATACCCTTTATACCCATTATTTTGATTGGGATAGGCTTTTACGTGCTCGATTGTTGTTTGTAAAAATCAATTTAATGCTTGGGCGAGTGAAATGCCTAAAAATGCAAATATTCCAGTTGGCTGCACAATTTATGAAACTCACACACACACACACACACGCACAAACACACATGTAGCAAAATTAAATTGAAAATTAAATAATTTGTTTATAGAATTTACGCATTTGAGCAATTTAGAGAGAAGAAATTTGAAGAATTCATGAGAAAGAAAACAAAATATTTAAGTTGAAATTAACGCAGCTGCCAGATACTCTATAAATGTGCTGCAGTAAACGAGGCGTATACGCGATAATGTAACAAACGTTTATGTTAGATTTATGTATAAATAAAATGTGATGTAGAAAAACAAAACTATTTAACAGAGCAGATCAATCTGATTAGCCTGCATATACCCCTTGCAAATGCAACTCAATTACAGGGTATATAATTACGAAAATGTTAGGTAATACCAAAAAGGCTAGCTTAAAGCACACACACACACACACACACAAAAACAATTGCAAAACGCGCTCATGTGCCAATCTGGCAGGAATGTATGCATGTGTGTGTGTGTGTGTGTGTGTGTGTGTGTGTGTGTGTGTGGGAATGTATGATGTATGTGTGTGCTCTAATCAGCGAAATTTCATTGGTAGAAAAACTGGCAGCCAACTTGGCCTGGCATGCCAAACTCAAGGCGCACACATGCACACACCAACACACATACACACACACACACACACACATTCACTCGTCACATACCATCGCACAGTGCATTAATTTGCATGGTAAGACGCGGACATGGGAAGGCCAACGAGCCAAAAGTTTGCTGCCAACTCAAAGTCAGTGCCTGAAAGAGAAAGAGACTGAGGCAGAGAGTGAGGCAGAGAGAGAGAGGGAAAGTTAGGAAGACAGGAAGGAAGAGGTTGGGGTTGGGGAGGGCAACCATCTACGCAACTTTGTTGCCACCATTCTTTTAGCCAGGCACTTCTTCTTGCTCTCCTTTTTTTTTTATTTTTTTTGGCACACAAAAGTTGACACGTAAAATATTAAAAAGCGAAGAAAAAAAAATGGTTAGTTTCAGCCTCAACTATGCGGTTCACACACACACACACACACACACACGCACACACACTCACACACACTCACACACTCACACGCACACACACACACTGACTGCATGCCTTCCGCGCCTTGCGCATTAAATATGCCAAAAAGGCTGAGCTGCCAGGATGGATGCCAGGATGCGTTCGGCCTCTTTGGCTCAGCCGCTAAGAACAAGTTGCAGCGAATGCCAAAGGAATAATAACAACAACAATTACAATTACAACGACAACAACAACAACAGCAACAAAAACTGATTTGGCAGCAACATAAGAACTAAGCAGTCGTTAATCTCTGCCAACAAGGACAATCCGCCTTTTGGAACATGTAACAATAATATTTTCAAATATGTTTAACAGCCATTTTAAAGCTAAGAGGCTGCTTAATACAGAGAGAGAAAGAGAGGATAGTTGCAGCGATTAAATTCCCTTGTGTCGACGGCTCTTGTGGACTGCTGTCAAACAGAGTTTGTTTGCTGACTGTCCAGTTGGATGATAAAGTGGCCAATGCAATGGCTAAGCCTATGGAAGTCCTTTTTGGCCAGTTGCAGCATTCACTCCAGGGATAACAAAGTTGCCTTCTCTGAAGTCTCCTTTGAAAATCTGCTCTGTTTCTCACACTGAATGCATCCATATGGATGGCAGGATGAGTCCTGTAGGGCACAATCTTGTTACACAGACTGAGCTCTGGTCAACAGCCGAGCTGAAGCCTGCTTAGCTGCAAGTTTAGCTGCCGACCTATGCTGAGCCACTTTAATTAACTCTCTTGTTCAGGCAGAGCCTATTTGTATACCCTGACCTCATTCCAAATTGGTTAAAGGGTATATTGGTTTTACAGAAATGTGTCTAACAGACAGAAAGAGGCGTTCCCACAAAAAAGAGTAGAAATTAGCTTCGTCTGTCTGTGGGTCACACTGTATTAATGCCTAAATCTCGGGAACTACTAAAGCTAACAACTTCAAATTTGGAATATAAGTACTTGAAGACCATATAGAACATAAGATTTTCCCTTTTCTTTGTTAGCTTATACCGTTTCCGTAATATCGTTCAAATTGAATTCTAAAAGTAGATTTTACTTTGATTTGTAGACTTCTGTTATTTATTTACAGATCTTGAATACTATTCATTTTAGATATTATTTTCCCTGTTATTAAATATTAATTATTAAAAAAGCAGCGCCTTGACCTTTATTAATGCCCTAAAAATGTAATAAATATCATTCACATACCATAACAAGAAGAAGCACAGCAGCTGCATAATTGTATTTATATATAAGGGTATCTACTAGTCGTGTACACCCAACTACAGCGCTTTGACTTATTATATAAACTTGTCTAGAGTTGAGAAGGAGAAGTAAATAAAAGCAATTATTATGCATTGATTGTCTTTTATACAAAATGTTGCCCTGCAGGCGTTTGCGTAAGCTGAAAATCAATCTAAATAGTTAATCTGCATAAAACATTCGCAATTATATAACTAAATAGATGAATTAAACTCGGATGACAGAATGAACGGGCAGGTTAATCAAAAGCAATTCCGAGAAGTAGATCTTAAGTGGATAAGAATAAATGGGTAGGTTAATCAAAAGTAAATATGAGTAGCACACAAGGAAGTGGATCCTAAGTCGAGGACCATTTTTGGTAGCTCCTTGGAGGCCGCTCGCCGAGTTAAACGAGTCCGGTTTGGCTGTCAAAAAGTACGGGCCGGAGGGCCAGAAGGCCGGAGGTCGAGTTGTCGAGCTGTCAAGCATTTTAATATCAACGTAAATATAACATTTATCAACTGGCAAAATGGCGACGGGTCTGGCTAAGGGGGAGCTATAATGTGATGGGAAGGGGGGAGTGGGGATTGTCACAGACACGGCAATGTCAAGCCCAGGTGCTGGACTGGGACTGGGACTGGGAATGGGGCATAAAACACCTGACGTATTGTCGGAAAATCGGAGGCGTCGCTGCTGTCAATCGAAGAAGTCGTCAGCTTAACTGCCGACATGCGACATTCGAGCTGGCTTAAATCAATATGCATGCTAGCCGGGCCAAAAACTTAATAATCAGTTAGCAGCTAGAAGTTGGCTGTTGGCTGTTGGCCGTTGGCTGTTGACAGTTGCCGCCATTTCAGTTTAAGGCGCCTTAAATCGAGAAGCGACAGCGCGCCAAAGTTGATTCAATAAATCCTTTAGCCAAAGTTATTGACAAAGCTTTTAATTGCTTTCGAAACGTCAGCTAACCCGCCAACGCCGCCCAACCACCCACTCGAACACCCACTCAGCCAGCCAACGGTACTTGCTGCCCGCTGGCTGCATGTGTTGCCACGTTTTTAACTAATTGCAATAAAATTTCTGGCATCGCCCGCCGGCTCGCTGGCTGCGCGTTAATGTCAAAGCTGTCAGACAGTTCGTCAGCGGCACAGACAAAGGCAACTGCCGCCATTACACATAAGTCCCCAACCGCCAACCTACCAACCTACCAACCCCCAACCAACCAACCCCCAATCTTCAGCTAGGGAGGGGGTGCTGAACCCAGCTGGGCGGCTGAGTCCCCGGCCTATGTGAGCGTCGCCTCTAACTGAACTCGACTCGACTCGACTCAGCGCTTAGTCCACATTGGCAGCTGCTGCCGCTTTACACCCTCGAGCTGACGGCGTGAGACGGGTATGTGCGACCTTGGCAACTCGTATAACGGATTTTTGACAAAATGTGATTGTCATCTTCTAACTTGACTCGACTCGAGTTAGCGCTTAGTCTGCACCTTATACCCTTCAGAGGGCAGCTTGGGATGGGTATGCACGATCCAGAGTTAGTGTAACTGTAACTCTTCTTCGCTTATATAAATGCAGCATACACAGACTGACATATAAAAATACTAAAAATACCAGATTTATTTTATTTTATTGCCAACTCTATTCACTACACTACGAAAACTCATTTAAAATACTGCCAACAATCTTCTTATAGAACTTATCAACGTCTATCATCAATATATGTGATCAGAACTCGAATTATGGACCTCTATAAGAATATGCAGGATATCTGCGAGACGGGTTGCTGCTGTGTATAAAAATATTCTCATGCTGTTTTTCTTTTTATTTTCTCTGCAATGAGGGAAAAGCGTATTTGTGCAAATGTATTTGTGCTCAATGACGTTGATATTTGAGTGCCAAATCTGTAAAAGTGAAATGCAGAAGAGTGAGCTTCAGCTTCAGCATCAGCATCATCATCATCCACATCCGTATCCGCATCCACATTCCACACAATGACATTGCAAATTTGGAGCCTGCGAACCACTTAAGTTTATCGAAATGAAAGTTTGCCTTTCAGTCTGTGCCTCGGATTTGGATTTCGTTCCGGTTTCTGTCAACGAGTCTGACTCTGATTTTGAATGCGAATGAGTCCATTAGCGTGGATTAGTTTAGATATATTAGGTGTTATGTCTCGTCATTGGCGTCAAATCGGCTTGTTTAACGAACCAATGAAATAGATGTTAAGCAATTATATCAGTATACCATATACAACGTATTTACATATATCCTAATTGTAGAAGAAGTTGTTCCAAATCTTTAGACTTATTATCCCTCACATATGTTATTGTTAGTATATGATATTGATAGATATCAAAACCTATAACAGTTTATCGGTCGACCGAGAAGTTTGTATTTAGTTAACATTCTTTCAAAGATCTTCAAGAAAATGTTCCATTTCGAAAGATATTTCATTCTGTATTATCCTAATCCCCTATTCTATTCATCCACGGATATAAATATCTACCTTTCTACAACAGTTCATCGCTCTTCCATATGGTATCACTTGAAAGAGAAGTTTGCATTTAATTAACATGCTATCCAAGATCTTCATGCCTACCCACTTATTTTCAGCTAAATAACAACTAGCTAAGGTAGAGCTCGGACCCGTATCCGTTTTAGATTTATTTAACGTAACTGGCGAATTGCTAAGAAACGGAGAACATATTTTGTTTGGTGAAGAGCACTCCGAACGGGCCATAAGCCGGAGACGAGATTATTTGGACTGCAACTGACCGGGCTAATACGGCTACAACTACGGCTACAGCTACGGTTGCCGCTCCGGCTACGGCTACGGCTACGGTTACGGCTAAGGAGTGGCTTAAAAGGTTTATAAGTTATGCCGGCTGGCGTGGCCCAAAAGGGTCAACATCTCTGCTATGGGGAATTGTCAGCAGAGTGCGGCTCGTAAAGTACGCACAAATAGCCACGCCGTAAGGGTCGCTCTTCTGGGCCGGACGTGCTTGACTCTCATAATAGATGGCCAACACGTTGTAGTCGTTGTTGTTCAACTGCCGTTCGGCTGCTGTTCGACCGGGGCTCTCAGGAGCATTTTTGGCATTAAATGGACCGCAGGGCCGTGGCCACTTACCAACACATGCCCACATAAACTTCCCATCCATAGAAAGTCCTTATTTTACGCACTAATCAATATCAATTATAGATGCTCGATGCACTTGTGCCCCAGCTTTCAGTTACGGCTGCAACCAACGAAACTTCACTGTAATTCTGACTTGACTGTAACCAACATATACACACATATACATATATACTCTATATATATATATATATTTAAATCAAATCAAACACCTTAGCACATTGAGCTACTAAACAAAAGCTGACCTGCATTTCGGATTTGCCTAATTCATTATTTAACAGGGAAAGCGTGAAAGAAAACCGTGTCCGTCTGGATTAGAGCACCATCAACACTTAACAAGCGAATAGATTGAGTTGATTCAACATCTATTATTCAACACCGTTTTGTTAAGGAAAAGCAACCCCGTTGCTATGTACGTGTCTCTAATTGGGTACACTAAATAGCTTACCCACAAAAAATGTTTAGCGGAACGTACCAAAGTTTTTATGCCCTTGTGCAAATAGGTTTTTTTTTCCTTTTCACCGGTGCTCTTAGCTCTTAACTGTTAAGGTAGTAGAGGGCAGATGCCAGGAAAAAGTAGAAAATATTTGTAAGATATGGTACATGTACGATGTTCTACATTGTTTTCTTACGGATGTAAAATTTCTATGTCAAGATATCCCCTACTCAAATGAGACAGATTGACCGAAGTTTAATTCAAAGAAGAAGCCTAGAGTAAAACTGCCATTAATAAACACATGTGTTTTACGACGCTTCTCTGCGATTCTCATAAGTGCAAAATTAGAGCCAAAGTTTGTCGCAGTCTCATTTCAATAAATTTTGCTGTTTATTTGTTATTGTATGTGTGATATAAATAAACTTGTATATTTTATAGTCCTTCTCTGCAATTCTCATAAATGTAAAGTATGAAGTGAGACTCGTTTTAAAACCTCTTTCCTATTTTTTTTTTTTTTTTTGTTCATAAGTAATTGTGTAATTGTAATTGTAGGCTAGGCAAACAGGCAACAAGAACAAACATGTATAATATTTATTTCCCCCACTGACTTTTCTAACTGTTATAACAAAGTTAATGCTTATTAAATGCTTTCATCTCAATTCAACTCATTTCGATTTCGAGTGCAATTGAAAAAGTTGAAAAATTGACTCGACTTACTGCTTAGCTAAATAACTGTAACACACATATGCAGTTGAGTGACAAGGGCAAAACCTAACGGTGCTTTCCAGCTAGTTAACTGGCCAAAAACAACAAAAAAAAAATATATAAAAATATAAAGAAAAAAAAACAGTTTCGACTCTGCCAATTACAAGCCAAAACTTTTGTGAACTAATTCAAACAAACACACACACACACAGGCACACATGCACACACATACGCACACAGTTATTCGTATTGGGGTAACAAAGAAAATTGCCACGCCCCCATGCAGCGCACGCCCCCATCGGCGCACAGTTGGCGGCTAATTAGCAGGCGGCAGCCCGAAGATGACTGCGCATAATTGCATGTTGCATTAAATTAAAAAGCTCTGGCACACACACACACACACACACACACTCGCACACACAGAAGCACATGCACATGCAGATGCACACGCACACGCACACAAAGTTGCAAACAACAGTAACAGAAACCAAATTGAAAATTATGAAAAGTGCAGAATAATATTAAAAATGGGTACCGCCTTCTTCTCCTTCTCCCTCTGTGTGTGAGTATGTGTGAGTGAGTGTGTGTGTGTGTGGGGTGTGTGTTTTCTATTTTTTGCAACAGTTAAAAATGTGAATGCGGGAATGCTTAAATCAGCCTCGAGATTATCTGGGTTAGTAGAATTCGCGCGCATTTCCTGCTCATTTCAACCGCATTTTAATGTGACAGAGAAAATTATAATAACACAAGTAAGGGGGAAAGAAAAGCGACGTAAAGCAAAAAGTGAAAACTTGCAAGACCAACACACAAGAGATAGCGAGAGTGAGAGAGAGAGCGAGAGAGTGAGAGAGAGAGAGGGAGAGAGCGAGAGAGAGAGAGTAAGAGAGTTAGATAGAGAGGGAGAGAGAGAGTAAGAGAGAGTGGGAGAGCTTGAGCACACACACAGGCTCAACAAATTACGAGCAACGAGTATTTTTATAATTTACACTGACTTTTTCCCAAGCACCAAAAAACGGAACAACCGAGAAGGATCGAGTTGTTGGGTCCGTGGAAGGGTTGGGAGGGGGGAGGTTGGAGATGGGCTGGCGCTATTGTCTTTCGCCGCAACGCTCCGCAAAATTGCATCGGCAACGGGTGCTAAAACCAAGGCAGCTGCTCTATGTGAATGGGCATGGACTAAAAGAAAGAAAGGGGTTGGGGGTTGGGGGTTGGGGTTGGGGGTTGGGGGATGGTGAATGGTGGAGGGTGGAGGGTGGAAGAGGGGGTGTCAAGTAATCAGGCGCAACCGGCAAACTTTTACTTATAGTTAAATGCTGCAGATGCACTGAAATACTGACAAAAAGCGTCGGACAGGAGGACGAACGGACGGTCGGACGTACGAACAGAGAGTCGGAGAGTCGAGCAGTTGGACAAGGGCCGCTGACAGGAACTGAAGGCGGCTGTTGGCATCATCAAGGCACAATCCACCCGCCCATAACCCACAACCCACAGCCCACAGCCCACAGCCCACATTCCACATCCCATAGTGCAGCTATCCAACTATCAACCCTTTACCCAAAGCCGGCTCTGTTTGGGCCAACAAAACAGTCATTAAGCCTGTTGGCAGCCAGTCGGCAGAGACAGTCCAAACGCAAGGCATTAACATATACATTCACAATCACATTCACATTTACTGTGCAAATCTGCATATATATATATACGTATATATTCTTAAAAGCCTTACTTATCGATAAGCAACGTTAATTTTGACTTCTTTGGTTATCGGTTTGAGGGCTTAGTTCTTAACTATTTATTTGACTATCCTTAAGTAACAAAGCAATTTCCAATTCAAAACGCAACGAAAATCATACTATATAGATATATTATGTATATACTTATCGATAGGCAAGGTTAATCGATTATCAGTTTAAAGCAAAGCTCATTTTTAATGCTAAATTCTTAAATTTTTATGACTTGCAATTTTCTTTATAACCAGTCAATATCATACAATATACATATATAGCTATGTAAAATATGCTTTAAAATTCGATATTCATTGATTTAAAATATACAAAAAAAAAAATAATAAGAATTAAATAACTTTCGTATCAAGCATATTGATGCGCAGCTGGAAAGCGAAATTCAATTTTGTAATTTATTTATTTACTAAGAATAATAATATTAATAGCGTTATAAAAATATAATAATATCGATGCACACATGCGTGTGTTTTATTGCTGTGAAAGTGAGTGCACTAATTAAATTGGACCAGTTAAACAAGTAAAGTCAATGTTCTGTTTGCACATCAATAAATGCAACATGCAAACACGACGTTCGAATGAAATGCAATTCGGTTTATTGAAACTGCGAATACCGTTTCCCACATTCCTACATTCCCCCCACCATTCAACTGTTCCACATGCCATCGTTCCCCCCATTCACTCGATCAATTCAAAAATGCTTGAAAACAATGACAGCTGGCATCGAGCAGAGGTTCGAGGAAGTTGTTTGGGATGGTGGACAACCAAATGGCAACCAAAATGTTGACATGCCAAATGTGTCATAAACAACTTTGTGTGCACACAAACAAACACTCGCACACACACACACACATATATACATATACAGACACAGACATAGACACATTGCCAGCTAGTTGACCAAGTTGATTCAATTTCATTTCGAGTTTTATTTTGTGCATTGCATTTCGAATCGTATTTCTGGCCAAGACAGTTCTTAAGTCATCTCATAGACAAAATGTCCATTTAAGCTATACAAACAGGGTTATCAATATACATTGACAAATAGTTAGGGGCTCCACCAGGGAGTACTACAACTAGACACATCGAAGATCTGGACTCGAACCGCAATTTAATATCTTAGCTGACGAATTTATCGTTAGTTTCTTGATTTCAATGATATATATCGTAAATAGACCGATTTAAAACTCCACATAAATAACTTGGATATCAAGAATTAATAATAGCTACGCCTAAACCTTTACTTTTTTCTGTACCCCTATATCTACTTTATATCGCCATCTATAGTATTTTTATATCTAATAAATATGATATATAGATCATTTTACTTTATAAATGGTTTCTATATAAACTATTCTTACTTTTATGAATGAACAAAGTTGTATACAAGATCTGATAATCTCATATAAGTCCAGTATACTAATCATTCCATTAAGTGTAAATATCGATAACTTATCGAAACTGAAACAGGTATCAAGTATACGGCTAAATTGCCTCTAACTTTCATCAAGATCTTGTTTTAGTTCGATCGTCACTTTGCTGACAGCTTAATCAATCAATCACATTTTAAATAATTCGAGGGTATCGTATACCCCATAGTGAATGGCACGAGTATAATATTAACTGTAACCCTTTCCTTCAATTAATGAAGACTTAGCTTGCGTTTTTTATAAATCCTTGCCTGCAACATTTTTGCTGTCACTTCTGCTTGTGCTTCTGCTTGTGCTTGTGCTTGTGCTTGTGCTTGCGCATGGGATTGTGCTTGTGCTAGCGCTTGTGCTGCTGTTCTCTCATTCAAGCGCACTTGAACAAATAAGCACTCTTGGCCATACTCACTTAGCCACTTATTTACAGCTGTTGCCATTGTTGCTGGCATTGTTGTTGGCTTTGTTGTAGTCGCAACTGTCACACCCACTGCTTTTGGCCATTCCACGAGCGTTATGTGTGCCCTATTAGTGTTACATAATGCTGTCGACAATGGCTGTGGACGTCATTTTTGCTAAGTACTTTTGCCAGTTCACATGCTTCCTCAATTACACGTCGCCAATTCAAATACATATTACAAATATTGCACACATAAACCTCAATTAACTTTTTGTTCTATCAATTCTATCAATTCTGCCAGCTCTTTGTTCTCTCCATTATAATATGTCACTCCGAACGAGAAAAACAAAGAAAAGGTGCGCTGATGGATCGATAGATAGGTTCGAATTACGTCAGACTATATAGTCTTGTTTATGTTGGCCAGGCTTAGCGTTGTTAGACATAAAATAACATATACAAAAAATGTAGTCGAGTGTGTTCGACTAGAAGATACCCTGAGTCCCGAGCAGTACTGATGTTTAATAATATGGATTACATCTCTAAAAGAAACGATGAATGCCTATGCATGCCAAAATGTGTGTCCCCTGTAATTGAATATACTTACATATTAAGTTTTATGAATCCAGCGCTTAAAATGTGTTATCGATAACATGCAAACACAAAGAGTTATCGATTTTCGAAACAAACTCGAACAGCACGTCTTTTAGTAGATCTTAAAAATGTTGAAAATTCGGCAAATTCAATCGAATTTGGCTTAGAAACTTTTTAGTTTGAATACGAATTTCTAGTCAAACACAATATATGAAATTTATATAGGTATAAATATAGAAACATGTTGAATGGAGTGTAGGGTATGTGACAGCGTCCTTGATCAATGACACTTACTAGTCATTGTTTATTGAGATACTTCAGTCGCATCGATGCAAGAACTACTGTAGTTCGCTAGTGCTTCACATATACAAATATTCTTTGAGTTGAAAGAAAATGTAATTCCTATCAAGTAGTGACAGTCCTTCAAAAAAGAAACGCTGTCAAAATTGAACATTTTATTTCGCAATTACTTTAAGCTTTGGTTGGGTGGCAAGTCGTTCGATAGGGCAGGAATTGGAACAGGAACTGGAACCACTCAACTGTCATTTTTATGTACCTTGCTGATTGTTAGTTATATTTAATAAAATATCAGCATTGTATAGCAAAATGTTTTATTGTCTGCTTGAGAGATTCGATTGAAACAATTTGTGAGAAATAAATAGATATTTTCTTTGAATGATAAATGCTTGAAAGCAAGCTTATTTGGAGAACGGAAATGCATTGTTTACGGCAATTTATATTGAATCAACTGCTGCAAATGTAAAGTACTTTGTGGCATGAAACTTTTTTGACCAATTTAAGTTACCCAATTACGAGTTGAATGAAGGAAAGTGTATGCAAATATCAAATAAACCAAGAAATAACAAACCAACAAACAAACAAACAAACAGCAGAAGGAACAACATCAACGTCAACAAACGTTGTTAAATAAATAGCGCTGGTAAACACAAAATTTTTGAAGGTAAAACTGCATTCAAGCCAACCATATTGAAGCACTCTAGAGAGCAACGAATATAATAAGAATAATACAAATAATGCTAATAGGGCAATGCCGAATTGCGAACACTCTAGAACTCAGGAAAAAAATATATATAATTGAAATTTGTCATATTTGAAGTGAATTTTGAAGGACTTGAATTATGGGGAAAAGTTCGTTGAGTGCGAGTAAACAATGTACAGTGAAACTGTTGTCAAGCGACAACCGAAGCAACTGCCACAAGATAAATATGCGACAAGTTGGGCCACTCCAAGCGACCTTCAGTGGTTCTCCACGAAGGCCCACGGCTGTCCATTCCGGTCCGGAGTGATGTCCAAAATGTGTACTCGTACATTTAGCCGCAACAACCGTTGGACAACAACTTGAATAACTACAACTAGTTGTAGTTTTGGACTCCTTGGCTTCCTTTTCGCATTTCAAATGCATTATTTGTGTGCCCCAAGCCCCAAGGCCCACACCCTCTGCCTTGCCCCACAGTCGACCATGAAAGTCTGTTGGCCAAATTTAATTGTTGCAAATGCCTCGCATTTTCACAGCGCTGCTGCAATGAGTTTTCCTTTGCAATACCAATCTAAGACTTCCTTCAACTCTTATTTACATAAATTAATTATTGTGTCCATTCACACTGGTTTAGGAACTGGAACTAGTTTCGAAAGCTTGTTCTTAAATAATTTTTACTTCAATTGTGGGTAATGAATGTGATCAGGTATCTATATATATATAACGCACTATATGTTTAGTTTATTCGCTGACTCATAAGTATTATTCCGACGTTAAGAAAGATCTCTTTTCTCTCAAGTGTATGAACGCATTTATCTCGAGAACTACAGAAGCTCATTTCTTGAAATTTAAATAGAACTATCTTGAATATCAGGGAAACATATACTTGTCAATCAATTGTATGAACGCCTTTATCTCGAGAGCTACAGAAGCTCAATTCTTGAAATTTAAATCGAATTAAAAGCTGGAGACATTCTCTTCAACCATAATAATAATGGTATATCATCCAGGGTATCTACTGTGCAAGCATACTCCACTAGAGTACTTACTTAAGTTATAGGTTTTCCCTTTCGTCAAGCGTTTAACTGCTTTATCTTTGCATATCTTTTGATGTAATTGATGTAACGTCATCCTGCAATTTCGCTCACAATCTAACGCTTAACTCTTTTATAACTGTATCTTTTTATTAACGGTTCTTGAGTGTATGTTCAGCTGCAACTGTTGCTGCAGTGATTTGTGCCGCTGCAGCAGCAGCAGCAGCAGCAGCAGCAAAGCTTCGACTGTTGCCTTGTATCCAATTGTGCTTCCACTGCTGTAACTGCGATTCTTCTTCTGACAACAGTTACTGCAAATGCCACGCCCACCGCCCCGCTGCTACTACAGCTGTAGCTGGCATTCAAGTGCTACTGCAAGCAGTGTAAACATCAAGTGCTGCTTCATTCCACTTTGCTTCTGGGCCCAAGCAATTGCAATTAATTCAATGTCAGTTCAACTGTAGCTGAGACAAAGGCTAAACTGGGCTACAAAATGGGCGTGGAGGGGGGCAGGGGCATGCCACGCCTCTCAAACTATATTGCCAGCAGAGAAAATCGCTAAAACTTTTTGACAATGGCCCCAACTGCGAGGCAGTCGTAAGTGCTTATCTGTGCAGCACAAAGTCGTTGCCTCAATCCATTTGCGTCTGCCCCAAAATGTTGCTTGCCCCAAAAACTTCGCCAAAGTCGATTTCGATGCTGTTGCCGCTTCGACGATTAATTCTGCCTTCCAGCAAAAAAACGTTCACGACAATCATCATTATGACGAAGATGACAATGATGATGATGATGATGATGATGATGATGATGATAATGATGACTGGTTGAGTGTTGCATGCCTTTAAGTAGAAACTAGAACACGTTACTGGCAATAAGTCAATTTCCATTCCAATATTCAAATGAAGCTTACTTCAAAACTAATCATAAATAAATATCGCTTAAGTTTATAACAATTATATTTATTTATTACTGATATATATCTCATGTAAGGGCCTAGCTATGACGATTGATAACCAGCTCTATTAAACCAAAAAATAAAAATATTTCCATATTTCTTTACTTTAAGTAGAATAAATTCTCGTATATCATTAAAAGGAAGTAATTTTAATATTATTTCTTTTTTTAAATTTATCGCACTGCAGACAGCAATTAAAGATTTTAATTTCCTGTTGTTGAGTGTAAAATTAACTAGATGCGGTTTATTTCACATACGATTATTATGATTGGGGTAGATTAGTGGGCCTCCTTTGTTGGGTTTAAGTTGGGTTAAGAGCACCCCGAGGTCCAATAAGCCGTAACAGCAATACGCAGCTTTAATTAGTGCTTAAAGCTAATTATATAATATGAGAAGTTGCCCGGGGCCAACCGCTCGCAACTTGCCATAAAATGACAATTTTAATCGGGTATGCCCAACTAACACTCACCCTGCAGGCTAGTAAATGCGAATGTTTTAAACATTTTCACTCACTTGCTTACTTCTGACGCTGTTAACTGCGCTTTTTAAGCAGCTGCTGCTCTTCTCTTTCGCACAGCCACAAGCTATAGCAATTTGAATTTTGAACTTTTTAACTTACGATCTTTGTGAAACTTTCAGGGTATTAAATTGGCATTCCACTGAGAACATGCCCGAAACTCTTTTCTTTGAATTGAGATAGTTTCCAGTTTATAGGGTATATGACTGGGAGTTGGTATCAAAAGTAAGGTCAAAACTCTTACAACGCCAAGTCTGTGAATACAACCCGTACGACTAGATAACATTTTTCTTATTTGTGTTATCGATATTCAATATATTCGATAATTTATCGAAGAATACTAGAGTATATATTCTGATTTTGTACATCTCGAGGTCTTCTAGTTGCTGGAAAAGAACTGTTCATACACCCAGATACAAAATTAGACCGTGAATAGACTATATTTGGTCGATCTTCTGGCTATCACATGCAGTTGGATAAAACTAATATACCCGAAATTCGGATTTTTCAATGGGTGCAGGAAATAAAAACAAATATGAAAACGAAAACTTTAAAACTGCGCTCGACTACGTTCCGGCAGCAGCTGAAACGTAGCACCCTTTAACCGTTACCCCATTGGGTAACCTACCTAACCCCACAACCCCCTCTACCCCCACCACCTTCTGTTGCCAAAAGCTAACACCTTGTTCCGGCCAAAAGAACCAACAAAAATAAGTAAACGCAGCTTAGCAAACGACTTGAGTTTTATTTTTATGTTGATGCAGAAACTTTACGTGCTCAAGTTTATTGAGTGGCTGCTGTATATGAAATTTAGTTATGTGTATGTGCGTGAGTGAGTGTGTCTGTGCATATGTGTGCGTGTATGCCACTTTAATGTGCTAAAAGGGCTAAGCAAGGGTCGGCCTGGCCTAATCAGCAACTGTCTGCAAAGACATCGAGCTTGAATGTTAAATAGAACACACGATTTGCCCAACAGGCAGCAAAATTTAATCATTGGTTCAAACCCGCACAGGAAATCCCTTAGATCTTTGTTTGAGCCAGGTAACTTTCATATCAAAGAACGCACGTCGCACTTTCACAACTTTCTATTTAATTGCCATAAAACACATACCTTTTATAAACTTTACTTCAATAAATAAAATTCCATAAATATGTGACCGGCAAATTCTATAAAATTTGGCTTAGAAACTTTTTGCTTTGAACCCGAATTTCTAGTAAAACACAATATATGAAATATATAAAGGTAAAAACAAAAGTAGATACAAAAAAAATTATGTAAAAGTAAGTAAGAAAATTTGTCTTGGATCTGATCATTAGACAAAATTTGCATTTAGTATAAAAATAAAGTTTAAGAAATTCAACTTTAGAAGAAAAAAAACTTCAAATGTAGAAAAAACTATTTCAACGTAACATTATAATTATTTAATATAGTAACATTATAGTATATCGGAAGAATTATGTAATAAAATAAAAAATAGTAGTAATAATTTATATAGACAAAATTGCATATGATTTAATGCTAATAATCAGATCGGTTAGATTGAGAGAGGGAACTGCCCTGACCTGTGCGCTGGCAGCAATATTACTTTGCATATTCATTACGGCGGAAAGTCGTAATGCCGTAATATCAGATGCCAGGCAAAGTAAAAGTCTTGACTGCGGGCGACTCAATTTTTAATGAAGCCAAAACAGCAAGCAGCAGGCAACACCCTTATGGCCATAAAATGAAATGGAAAATTGGCGCCAAGGGGCTCGAAGCTGCTAAAAGAAAGACCAAAATGTTGCATCACTTTTTAACGGACATAGCGAAGGCCATTAGCAAAAACTTAAGCCAAATGGGCCAAAGTCTCGCTCCTTTCCGTAATTCCAATACCTTCAATAATAACTCTTTAATCTAAAATCTCACCCTGTGGAACTTCACGCAAATGTTTTGTATAATAAACTAGCAACATTTTGACTTCTTCTCTTTTGACTTTTTGCCGTCATGTGACAACAAAGTAACTGTAAATGTGTGTCATCCAACTATTTCAACATTTATCCTTCAAGTTTGTGTCGCTTGTCTGGCTTTCACTTTCAGAGGAAAGACCTAAAGCGTGAGCTACAGCGAAAACTTCTTGAATTAAATATAACACGTAATTCATTGCCATTTACTATCTTAATTTTATTGTTTTTGTTATTACTATTATAATTATAATTATTTTATTTTTATTATTACTATTGTTATTATTATCACATTTTTATTATAAACTATACCTAATTTTGTTATTATTACTTGTACTATAATATTAATTAAAATTATCATTATCATTCCAATAGTATTATTATCATCATAATTGTCATTATCATTATCATTATCATTATCATTATCATTATCATTATCATTATCATTATCATTATCATTATCATTATCACTATCATTATCATTATCATTAGCATTACCATTACCATTATCATTATCATTATCATTATCATTATCATTACCATTATCATTATCATTATCACTATCATTATCATTATCATTATCATTACCATTATCATTATCATTATCATTATCACAATCATTATCATTATCATTATCATTATCATTATCATTATCATTATCACTATCATTATCATTATCATTATCATTACCATTACCATTACCATTATTATTATCTTTAACATTATTATTATCTTTAACATTATCATTACCATTAATCATTAATCATTTTCATCGTAATTATTATTCTTCCAATTCAATTTGCATTTGCCTTCAAAGAAGGTTTACTTACAGCTCAATTACAAGTTCAATGTAGAATTTATTTATTATTGTCGACTTCCAAATGAAATCCTTCAAATTGTATTCAAGTCGAATTAAAACATTTATCGAATGAAAATCTACATATATATATATATATTTATGTATTTTATATAAATGTATATATCTATGTTGATTCACAAGTGTGAATGGGCCTTTGTAATCATACGAGTATATCAAAGTAAATTTGCAAGACTATTATCAATTAATTAATTTATCTCACACACACTCACACAATTACATTTGTATGAAAGACTTCGTCTAAGAGGCTTAAACACTTTTAATTGGAACTCGTCCGTTTTTGTAGTTTTTGCCATTTATTTGGACTTTGCTTTGGCAATTTCCGAGAGAACTCAGAAAACAAATATTAAATAGATTCAAGCACGTGTGTGTGTGCAGCACACACACACACACACACACACATACAGTAACAATTAAGTTTCCATATTTTTGTGCTGTTATCAGTCTGTGTGTGTGTGTGTGTGTGTGTGTGTGTGTGTGTGTGTGTGTGTATTTGCCTACAACTACATTAACACTTTTTGGCTTTGACTTGATTTGCACAAAGCAGATGAGATGCTTCTTCTGTTTGTCTAGCGCCCTCTTTTGTTTGCAACATTTAAATGAGAAAACTTTTATCTAGCTGCCCCCCACCCCTTCCCAGCTCCCCTCCACACATCTATAAAAGATAGAGTGAGAGAGAGAGAGAAGGAGATAGAGAGAGTGAACTAAACAGCCAAATGACGCACATTGGTCCAGGAATATAACAAATACACTCGTATTTACCCAAAAAGTCGAGAAAAAGCGATTTTCTGTTTGCTTTTCTGAACAAGTAGAAGTTAAACACAAGTTATGGGTGAGTTTTATATGACTTTTTATTGACAAAATGACAGCATTATGTGGCCAGCAGTAACACAAAATGATACTCCACTGCGATTAAGCACTCTGCTATACCCTGTAAATAGGTATGGGTACACACACACACACACACCCACACATACGCACACAACATATGCATAAGTAAATGCTAAATGGGGCAGATAATCATTTCAATCACATCTATTTATTGCTTAAAGTTGCTAACTATATGAAGGATTAACTTTCATACTCACTAAACATTTCAATCATTGTTTATTCATTGTTTATTGCACTTATTTATTGTTTGCTGCCCTAATTGAAAATTGAATTGCTTTAGTTAAGCATTTGCAAAAAATTCTTTATTCAGCTTAAAGCTTAAATGGAAATAATCTGTTAACAATGCAATGCAATGCTTCCTCTTATTGAAGCTTGAGTTAAATTCCCAACTATTCTGTATACCTGGGATAGGAATAATCCGTGAACAATGCATTTACATTCCTTGCCTCGTCATTGGCCACTTCTTAGAGATTCATCTGAAGAAGAACTTGGCTGCAATTCCCAACTATGTATATCGTATAGTTTAGATAGAACTAATCCGTAAACAATGGACTTACACTCATTGCCACCTGAATGCCACCTCATTGCTTCCTCATTGGCCACGTTTTCGAATGCGATTCTTTGAAAGTAGAACTTGGCTAAGATTCCTCACTATTTTATATATGGTTGAGATGCGAATAATTCGCATTCAATGGCCTTCCACGAACGGTCAACTAGGGTATTTATAGTTCAGCTACTGGAAGCTAAACTTATCTTCTTTATTTTTTTTTTTTTTGCTTATTTTAGATCTTGTTTCATGCTCAGATGTAAGCAAAAGTAAGTTTCTGTCATCGGCAGCAAATAAAAAAAACTTTAAGCAAAGAAAATCGCATAAACTGTTGTTAAGTGAAAGTGCGATAAATCAATTTGTAATTGGGACAAGTTCCGCCATTCCCAGCAATACACAAACACAAACACACACACACACACACACACATACACACATACATACATACATTCATATATATGTATGTATGTATATATCCGTATAAGTATGCGATTTCACTTTGGGGACAGCCACAGAGCGGAATTTGGCAAGCTTTAGCAGTATTTAGTGTACATGTATGCATGTGTATGTGTGTGTGTGTGTGTGTGTGTGTGTGTGTGCATGTATGCGGCTTAAGAAGCTGCTGTTGTTATGGTGATAAAATTACATTTTGCAGCCTTTTTGGTCAAGAGCTTAAGCTTGTCTATGCTGGACTTTGATACAAATCCCACGGAAAGTATAAGAAAAACAACTTGAACAACTTATTATATACATATGTATGTATATAGTATACATAATATATAAGCTATGAGAGTAGAAGCATTTAGGATTAAGTGTAATATATATATATACATACAAATCTCAAGAGCTTGTGCATGTTTTTGTTTAATTTTATTTACAGCTGGATTTGCAATTACAGGACGAAGCTGGTGGCGATATCTCAAGTTTCATAACCAATGGGGAGTGGGACTTGTTAGGTGAGTGTACATGCTATAAGAGAGCACACAAGAGCGAGACAGCAATGTAAATAATAATAATGTTGTATAACAAACAAACACACAGACAAACAAACAAGCAAACAAACAAACACACACACAGACAGACTGACAGATAGACTAAACAACCATTTGGATAAATAATTGTTATATATATGTATATATTTGACTAATTAATGACTATAATTAATTCTGATTCTTTCTTCTGCATATGCCCATCTCATTTGCACCAATCAACAAATAAATAAACAAACGAACAGGTGTGCCCGGTAAACGTAATGAAATCTACTATAATTGCTGCCCAGAACCTTACATTGACATAACATTCGCCATTTTGATACGACGCAAAACTTTATACTATTTTTTCAATTTGATTGTCCCGTGCGTGTTGATCGCATCGATGGCATTGCTAGGGTTTACACTGCCGCCAGATTCTGGTGAGAAGCTCTCGCTTGGTAAGTGTCCAACCAACCAATCAACCAACCAACCAATCAACCAATCTAACAATCAATCAATCAATCAATCAACCAATCTACTTAACACAACACTGAAACCGATTTCGAAACCGAAACAGTTATTTTTCCCCTATTTCTATGCCTTTCTCTAAAGTGTGTTTCGATATTTGATTGTTGAACTTTCTGTAGGAATTTTTGCATGCTCTATGAAACGAATTTTGTCCTAAATGCAGTATTAGCCAACACACGCACACACACCCACACACACATTAGTGTGAGGGAGTTTATTTGTAAGCGGAAGTGCATTCGCTTTAAGAGGCTGCCAGCAGTGGGACACTATTTGACATCCACACATTCCACATATTCCACACATTCCACACAATACGCAAAGCCTTGACTAACTATGCAAATGCAATGGAATGCAATGCAGTCCAATGGCCGTCGGCAATGGCAACTCTGGCAACAAACAAACAAAAGCACAAAAAAAAAAAAAAAAAAAAAAAAAAAGCAGCGTTGCCATCATTTGTAATCAAAGTCAACGCTGGCAAAAGTGAAAAATATGGCACAGCTGCTGGCCCACCTTTCAACATTAGAATAGGACGCAAAAGCAGGACGACAGCCGACGGATGAGGGACGAGGAAGGAGGGTGGAGGGGGGCATCAAATGAGCACAGAGCCTTGAACCCTTGAACCTCAGTTGCGGCTTTCACTGTAGTTAACCATGTCAAGCAACGCGGCTAAAATACAAATACTTACAATACACTATATACATATATATATATATATATAAATAAAGAATATAAAGAATTCCTCTAGCCTAATGCATTTGATGCAGCCAGCAAAGGAGCACAAGGATATGCGCTGCATTTAATGGAATCAGTTGCAAGCTATCGAAAATCGATGTGTTTACGATTAATCGAGTATTTCAGCATACTAAAATTAATATATATATATAATATATGTATATATATATATGTGTTTATGCATACAAAATACAAATAATTATACAATTTCTTTGGCTGAGCCAATAATTAGTACAAGCTAACTATCGAAAATCGATATATGTACTTTAGCGAATAATCGAGTATACCAATATACAACCATACATAAATATAATTACTATATATTAAAATATTTAGGAATACAATTTTTAGTTAGGTAAACAATTTGCCGAAGCAAACTATCGAAAATCGATACGTTACCAGATGCAATGTATCGATATCTCTGTTAAAAATTAGATTATAGGACTTCAAATAAGTTTTTCCTACAAATTAGACATATTAAAAAAAGTTTGAACGACTGCAGCTGAAAGCTAGCCGCTACTTGTTCAACATCATCAATATAACACTCCATCAGTTTTCGATTATTCGATAATTTATTGTGCTTAACAAAATGGATGCCAATGGATGCTTGTTACATAAGAAAAGATTTTTGAATCTATAGGAGCAGAAATTTACATTTATATTAAGCTGCCTGCAAATATGACACATACAAGCTTATCAAATATAAAATCGACTAATATATATGTATATATAGAATATATATGTTTCAATTCATTTAGAAGACAGACAAAGCTTTGCTTCAGAGTTCTTTGTGCACAGCTTGTAGTTCACATGTCTATTGTGATCCGTGATCTATAGTCCTGCCTTCAACTTTCGTGTACACTTCTGACAACTGACAAGGCTCACACACACACTCACACGAACACACACACACACGCAAACGCGCACACATTTAGCTGGGAAAGTTATGCGAAAATGTGGCAAAATGCTTTTCAGCTCATATCCAGAGCATGTGTGACTAACTCTCACTCACACACACACAGACACAAGCGAAGCTCATCACGTACTTTCAACATGCAGCATATGGTGCATGCCAAAATGTATACGATACAGACATACAAAAATACTTACATACATATATCACGAATATACATATATATATATATATATAGTATAAGTATATGAGATATATAAATATATCGCGTTTATGAGCAAAGGCAGCGAAAAGTTTTGCTTGCAGCTGCTAAAAAACAAACAAAATTGCCATATTTTAAAAATTGTTCATAGCGAACCCCCTTATGGCATATGTGTGTGTGTGTGTTGGTGTGTGTGTGTGTGCGTGTGTGTGCTGCAAAACGCATTAGGGCTGCCAGCTATGGCTCATGCATAATAGACAAGTTTGCGTAAAACCCTGTGGCTAATTTATGTTTGCCCGACACTTTTAACCTCTGCCCCTTCTCCTTACACCATCCCCCCTCCCCCTACCCCTCCACCTCCCTACACTCCGCACGCAACCCGCTGACTTTTCACATAATTTATATAACCTCAAAAGAGCAAGCGGCAAAAATATGCGCAGGACACAACAAAACAAAAAACGAAAAGAAAAAAAAAACAAGATGTCAAAATCTTCCAGTCGGGTTTTATCAACTACGCCATACTCTTTAACAGAAAATGTTGGCTTTATCTTAACTTTAAGTGATCAACATATAGAGAAACTTTCTGGCTCTACTTCTAGTGTTCCATATATAGCAAATTTCTTGATTCGATCGAGAAGGTTCACAGTTATATACCCAGCAAATTTTGTGGCCTAAGATCAGATCTTAAGCTAAACCATTTTGGCCTGATCTTTAATCTTAAATTCTAGGTCTGCAGTTGACATTCATGTTGGATTGATAGATTAGAAAGTACCAAAAAAAATATCACTTAATATCACTTATTTTCAATATAATTAAGTAACGTTCGATTTTCAAACCAGCTTCAGGTGTAATCTTAGCTTTTACGTCTACAGCTTTGCATCATATCAGCTATATAGAAAAATATGGTAACGCCTGTGCCACGCCCCCTACTGGATATAGTTATGTGATCCTAACAGCCTTTAAAGAAAGAGCAGACAGACATATGCTAGAGTTTAGTTTGAACAACTTGTGCAGAACCAATACACCCGCTTTCACGTGCGTGAGCGAGTATGCAAATAGAAAATGTGAAGGGAGCAAATCTTTGATAACGCGTAGCACTCACTGACAAGAGCCCAAAAGAAAAGCCAAGCAAAGCTATAAATAATGATAAGTTCCATAAGGTGCCACAGGGCTAAAATCAAATTTGTATCTATGTGTATGCATGTGAGTGTGTGTGTGTGTGTGTGTTCTTTTTCTGTTGTTTTCTTTTTTTTTTTTGTTTTTTTTTTTGTTTGTTTGTTAGTTTTGTGACGTTAGCAACAGCGAAATTTTCAACTGCAACTGTTGACGGACTTGCCGAGGTTCAGCGCAGAGAATACGGTAGTAGTTTTTTATTCAGCCAGTGGGACCAGTCGCAAATATGTCATCAATTGCATCGCATACTGCAGCCTCCAAAGGATCGTCTGGCAGGACTCGCAGCTGGAGCTCATTTCTAGTCTGGCAAATCGTTTGCAAATCAATCAAATAATACCAAATTTTGATTAATTATGCTACTAATCTGCCCTTTCTCTCTTTCTCTCTCTCTCTCTCTCTCTCTCTTTTCTCCTTCTCTCTCTATCACAACAACTTTCTCTCTGTCTTTGTACCCATCTCAAACCACTTACACGCACAAATGAACACATGCACACGCATACTAATGCAATTGGGCGCTCAATAATTTTGTGGTGCATACTTTCAGGAGTCACTATTTTACTATCGCTCACAGTCTTCCTGAATATGGTGGCGGAAACGATGCCCGCCACATCCGACGCGGTGCCACTGTTGGGTAAGTAGAGGGCAGCGCCATCTGGCGGTGGCAAATTGCAATTGGGCGCCACACAGGCTTCTAATTAATGCACATTCAACTCAGCTCAGCAATAACAGCAACAACAAATGCAACAACAACAATAACAATAACAATAATAATAACAACAACAACAACAACTAATCAGCTAAGATTTTTACCTTCCGCACAGCCTCGAAAATTGCCGCCACTTTTTTTCATCAAATTTTCCATTCTCGCTTTCTTTTTTAATTTGCTTTTATTAGTTTTTGCTTTTCTTTTGCCTCTCGAGTGGGCTTCAAAGGTGCGAAGAACAAAGCGAACAGTATGTGCTACAAGTATACACACACACACACATACACACACACACACACATATACACACACACAGACACACGCACACATTCAAGCCTTAAAGAAGTTAGCCTGGCGATAATTGGGTTAAGAGCTGCCAGATATTAGGCACAAGCCACAGTGTGACCATAAAAGATTGAGTAAAAGAGCTGTAGATGGCAATGCTCAACGAGGTCATACCCTATAATCTGCACAACAATATATATGCTATCGACATAAAATTTTAAGAGCTTTTTTAATCTCATATTCAAGAACCTGTAAACCAAAAATTGCTCAACGAGCTCTTAAAATTTCCCAAATAATGCTTAGAAAAATGGCTATATAAAATGTATACTGACGCTTCTATAAAAATATAAGGTAAAGACACACGTTCCACCTAAACATCATAGGCTTTTATAGCTAAAGGGTATACGAATGTTTTTCAACGCTGGTCAGAGATCAAAGGCTAAAAGTTTCAATTAACACACAATGAAAAAAGTCAAAATAATAAAGAAAACAAACACCATTGTGGACAGCAACAACAGCAACAACAACAACAACTACAAAAAAACACAACAAAAAAGAGTGAAAGAAATTAGATAATAATTTGTCTACAAAGAAAAAAAAATCAGAACTCGGCTTTCACTCAACTAAGATTTGTTATTAGTTTTAAATTTGAACTTTTGCTTTTTCTATTTCATTTTGTTTGTATTTCTAGTTGTCTTTCTTTTTGCTATTCTTTTTTTTTTGTGTTTTGTTTATGTCCTGTTTGAAATTGTTGGCCATAAGCACGTACAATAAATTGCCTCGGTTCAAGTTTCATGAAGCGGCGAACACCTTCCACCAGGTTTCCAAGTTTTTCTCGAACGGGAGTCGGAAAATGGGGAAAATGTTTTAGTGTCTAGTTTCTGGTATTTTGTATTTTATATTTTATATTTTTGTATTTTTGTATTTTTGTATTTTGTTTGCTCTTTTGCTTTGCTTAATACTTCATTTAATGGCCGCCAAATGGAGGCAATGGCAATGGTGGAAGTCCTTTGGGCGCTCCGACTTAAGCGTTTCCATAAACTTTGCAAATTTATGCGACGCACACATCTCAACTTTATCCCGATCACGCACAAATACATATATATATATAGTATATAGTATTTAACAAAGAGTCAACTTCTAATATATATAGTTGGAGCTGCAAGCGTATTAGAAAGTATTAAGTATTAAAATTTGCCTAGACACAGTGCCCAACAAAAGTAACTCGCCAACTAGTGAATGATACTGAATGGCAGCCTATTCGAGATTTGAATATTACGAAATTTTGATGAGGCTGCGTTCTATGCTAGTCAGAAGCAAATTGCTAGTCGCTATGCAGCTAATATTCATTAGTTAGTTAAACCACATTAATTAGCTCGTTATATCATCCTATACTAACTAACATCTACATCAGAGCTCCTCTAACTGCATTTATTACAGCTGTGTATGTGTGAGTGTGTGTGTGAATGTGTGTGAGTGCTTAGCTATCTGTAATAATAATCCATATATAAATGCATACATATACAATATTCTTACAGCTTAGTTTAGTTGTAGTTGAACTAGTTTACGAACTAGATCTTGTGAACCAATTCGAATTAAATCCCCTACTTGAACCAGTTTAACTGAACTGAAGGCAGCTTTTTGTTCTTAAGCCTTTCAACTAACTATAATTAATGCCAATACAATATATATTGATATATATATATGCAGTGTTTATGATTTTGAAATTCAAATTTGAATCCACAAAAATGACAAATTTACAATCCACTTCGAATTTTGAATTAGTTATATTGATTGTGCAATTCGAACCGCTTTTCAACCCGGTTCCAATATTCACTCCTCTAGCAATTGAACCTTATAAATCATTTTTGAAGATCTATAAAATCAGAAAATAATTTAATTCAATTAAATTCCATTCAATTCCATGACAGAATTATGATACCTTCACAACTATACAAACATATATTATGATACATTTTATAGCTGTGTGCGTGCGTTTGTGTGTGAATGTGAATTTCATTTTAGGATCACGTAATATCAATACACATATGTATATGTATGCACATGCATGCATGATGTGTGTATGTATGTAAGTATACCCAGTATGGTCACACCTTTAGTGAATAGAGGACTGCAATTAGGTAGAGCCGTTAACATTATTAGATGCGTACAACATAAATACAATCCACATAGAGTAAAAAATTGGTTGGGTTACTTGTAAATGAGCATAACAAACAATATATCTATTTGACGCATGACAATACCAAGAACTCTATTCGAAAAAAAGAGCCAAAAAAAACAAAACAAAACAAAAAAAACAATATATAATAATAATCCATAATAACAGCGTTCAGTGTTTCAACTCTATCATTTGTAGCGTAATAGTAAGGTAAGTCATTGCGTAAGTCATAATTATTATAGATGAAAACGAATTCATTTCTAAAACGTTTAAATTTTCAATTGATTTGGATTGGGTTAGGTTCCACCCAGACCTAACCTCAAACAGTGTTTAACATTACAGATGTAACCATTTACCGTTAAATAAAACACTTTCATCCATTTAACGCATGCTTGGGCCATAAACCGCAAATTGTTCCGTATTTAGTTCCCGTTATCATATTTAGTATACTCCACTGCACACATTTTCTATAAGTATGTATGCATTACACACACACACACACACACACCCACACCCACACAAACACACACAGATACAGATACCGATACAGATATAGATACAAAGAGTACAGTTACAGATGCAGACATTCATTCATCAATACACCCACACACCCAAACACCTACACACACACACACACATAGACGTATTTACTAAATTGAACACTTATCAAACGTAGTTGTGTATTTTGAATTACGTATCTTGTATCTTTTATCGTATCGAGGACTGGTATGGCAATCAAAATCACAGCATGCACTCTGGACCTTTCGATAGACAAACTCTAGTATTTGGTAAATCGAAAAACGTAAAAATACGAAAATACAAAAAAAAAAAAAAAAAAACAATGGCAAGATTCATGAGTCCGGGAATCGAGAGAGTCGTATATCAGGCAAATATGAAGCAGTGCAGCCAGGGGCAAATTTGTTCGCCGAACTTGTTGTGTTCGACGAAACATGCGAACTTTTCTGTTTGTCAATTAGAAATTGTTCGACAATAGAAAACACTATTTGTGCAAGCATCATTTATTTAAAATTTGAACGGGAAACAAGAAATATATAATTTTATTGAATTTATATTTATTTTTGTCTAACTTCTGTAACTGAACATCGTGTAGGCCGCGATCTTAATTTTACTCGACTCTTAATTTTACTGACGCTTTGCATTAAATGATGTTCGTCGAACTGATTTGTGTGGGACGAACAAATTAGCCCGTGGACACACTGCATTAAGCCAAGTTTCTACGCCCTAACCATAAGCATCTCAATATATATAGACATATATGTATATATATTTGGATAGATTTTGATATAGTATGTATGTATACGCAAATATATATTTAACTGTATATTTTATTTACAATTTGTGTAGAGCTTTGTTTTCGATTCTGTGATTTATATTTTGGATTTTATGCGTACAACGAGTGCTCGCATTCTAAATGCCAGTGTCAGATAAATAAATAAATAAATAAATATATATATATATATATATATATATTGCCAAGGACCACTACCACATAATGTAAAAGAAAAAACGTTCTTGTTGGCATGCAAGAACACAAATGCCTATAAACTGTTGACATGCCCCGCCCCCCACGTTCCGTCCTGTTCCGTGACACAGACACACACAAACAGACACACACAAGCAGACACACACACACACACACACAGATGCAGACAGACGAACAGTGCGAGAAATACGCACACACGCTCTTTTATAACTGAATCGCATATGAAAAATAAACAATTGATGAATGTTATCTCATATAATTTTGTCTTGCACATTCGTATACAATATATGAATACAAATGTGAATGAAAATATAAATACGAACATGAATATGAATGTGAATATGAATGAATACATTGAAAACGAGCGCGAAACGGGGGCAACGGCAAAGTCAACCACAATTTCAACCACAACCTCAACCACAATCTCAACCACAATCTCAACCACAATATCAACCACAATCTCAACCACAACCTGAACCACAATCTAAACCACAACTTCGACGATTGCTTCGATGTCAACAGAGGCCGCCGTCAATTAGAGCTTGAAGTGAACGCCAGCTGGTCACACTTTTCCAATCTACTGCCCGATTTGGCCTCGCCTTTTCGATTATTGCCAAATAGACACGCATACACACACACACATACACATGTACTCACGCACACACACACAGATTTACAGTTACCGATGGGACCAGCAATGTAAATAAATATTGAAACAAATTAATGTCCGTTATAAATACATATATAAAAATTGAAAATAATTCCAAAGTCAACTCTGGTCTGTCTTTCGCTTTTCTTCACTCTCTCTCTCTCTCTCTCTCTCGCTCTCTCTCTCTCTCTCTCTCTCTCTCTCTCTCATATTTAATATATATATTTATATATATATATACATATGTGTATGTACATATACCTTATGCTATGTCTTGATCTGTTTAGCTTTAATAAGACACGCCTTAAATATTTGTATAGCAAAATTTGTTAATTGTTTGCATGCGAAATTGCAAAAAAAAAAAAATAAATAAATTAATCAAATAAATATTTGAAACTTTGGGTGGGGTTCGAACCCTCAGATAAGCTAGGAAAAGAGTGTAACTGAAACGGTTCTCTGATCAATATATAATATAATGAATCGATATAGATCGATATCCCCAATTGTATAGTTTGGTTGGTGGCAGACGGCTGCGGGAACGATGGATCAGTTATTGTATATATGTATATGTATATTGTATATATGTTTTAATCAAATATTGTGCGGGCTCAAAGCGATTTTGTTAACATACGTATGTGTACATATTTGTCTTATCGATTTTTGCCTTTGTTTGTTTGTTTGTTTTTATAAATTAATCGATTTTTGGTTTATCGATTTTGTAGTGCGGTAGAAAAACTCTCTCTTGTTGTTTATATACCCCCGCCTAATACAAAATTATTGCTAACTGCATATCACATGTTTAAATATATGTTTAATGGTGTTTCGCTTCTTTAACATACACTCACACACACACACACACACAAACATACACATACATATATATACATACGTACACGCACACACATACATATGTATATAACATCGTTGTATCATACACAATTAGCTGACAAAGAAAAACACTTGTAAATAAAACACATAACGTAATTTATTTGATTTATTTTGTGTTCCTGTCCTCTTTTTTATCGTTTGGATATCTTTAGCATACATACTTACATACATGTGCATACACACATGTGCATACGTAGTAGAATCGTACATGTGTAGGTGCGTACGTATGCCAATTGTTACGGTAATTCCATGAATATCCAATTTGCATATGCGACTAGTTGCTGTTTTAAATAAAATTAACACAAAAAAAAAAAAAAAACTATCATTCATATGCTTAAAGCGCAATTATGTAGTGGAGTGTATGGGACCCAAAAACCCAAAAACCAAAACCGAAACCAAAAACAAAACAAAACAAAATACGTAAATGAAAAATGAACAATATGTAAAGCAAATATGCACAGTGAAAATGCGAATGCCCTTTTGATTTTTATTTCGATAACAAATTTCACACATACATATGTAAATAAAACAATAGATAAAAAGAAAAAAAGAAAAAAAGAGAAAAATGAATTTCTTATCATTTTGTTATGTTTCAATTCGCCGCTCACTGTGCATAATCTAAATAAATGCAATTAAATAGTATAAGCTAAATATGTATATGTAAATCCAAGCAGTCAAATTTCAACGCACTGATCCAGACAATAAACAAACCAGTTCCATTTCCTATTTAATTGCCATTTGAACAAAATACTAACAACAATAACAACCACAATAACAACAAACCGTAGCCATACAGAATTCCAACCAACCAACCAACCAACCAATAAACCAACCAACAAAAAAAACAAACAAACAATCCAACCAACCAACCAACCAACACCTTTGCCCAAGACCCACGTCTTTCATCAATTTACAGCTCAACAATAATGAGGAACCAAATCAGATCTCGATTTTTAACTCAAAATGATGATTGCGGATAATTGGTTGTGCACAAAAACAAAAATGATAGTAAAAAAATGAACAAAAAAATATTTGAAAATAAAAAAAAGATGTGACCTTAAGGGCAAAAAATAAAAAAAGGAAGTCAAGCAGGGCTTAGAAAAAAATACTAATTAGCAGTTGGCATGTATTTAAGCCAGACCCAGGGCCATATATCGATACATTAAGTATCAAAAGTGAATCAATACTGAGCTGGAGTCAAACGCGTGGTTCGGTTCAAAAGGCACAGTTCCTCGCTCAAAGGAACCGAACATACTTTTTGAATGGGGCCACAAGTTTGCGTCGCTCTGCGGGCTTAGACTAGGAGGGAGGGGGGTTTATATTTATCTAATTAACACTCAGCTTTTCCAATTTACTTAACTTATCTTATTCAATACTTACATATATATATATATTTTATATATCGAGTACGTTTACTTATTTTTCTTTTGGCGAGGCGTACACCTGTAAAAAATAACTCTTGAACTCTTGAACTCTCTCACTGAACAACAACTAAAAATATATAAAAAAAAAAAAACAAATTCAAATTAAAATATATATGCATATATAAATGTTAATATATCTACTAACTTTTTTATAATATACTGCTTTGAACTTTTTCTCTAACTTTACTTCTACTTGCCCACAAGTACATTTTAGTAAGCATTGCAACAACAACTGCAACCGCAACTGCAACTGCAACTGCAACTGCAACTGTTGTTGTTGTTGTTGTTGTCTTTTCACATTTTGTTGTAAGATACGATGCGAATTTGTACATAGATCAAGCAAGCAATCAAAATGTGTATAAAGTTTTTTACTAATTCAATAAACCACACAACAAACACACACAAACAAATACCAACAACAATTGCTTAACAGATGATAACCGATAATCGATAACCGATCGATTCAGGGCAAAGGGCAATAGGTGTTCAAAGCCGTGGCAATCAACGAACAAATTATTTTAAATGAAATCCAAAAAAATTATTTAGTTTAGAATGAGCGTGAAGCGAATTCGATAAATCGATATATAAAAAAAAAAAAAAAAAAAAAAAAACAAAAACAAAACAAAAAAAACCGCAATGTTTGTGTAATTTTTGTGTCCTTCTAGGAACTTATTTCAATTGCATTATGTTTATGGTGGCCTCATCAGTTGTGTCAACCATACTTATCCTCAATTATCATCATAGAAATCCAGATACGCATGAAATGAGTGAATGGGTAATATTTATATTTAAACTAACTAAACTTAACTAACTTACTTGCTAACTACTTACTACTTACCTACTTATTTATATAAAAAAAAAAAAACAAAAACAAAATCAAAAAAAAAAACATAAGCTATTCGTTTTTTTCTTTTATTTTCGATACATTTTCAATTGCTTTTGTTTTTCGTCAAAGATAAAACATTATTTTATATGAAAAAAAAAACAAACATCCGAACATCCAAAAAGAACACACACACAGAAAACAAATGAAATCAATTCCCAATTGTACATACTATTATATATGCCTATTTACTTACCAATACACATGTATAACCCAACATACATACATACATACATACATACATATATATACACAAAGAGCATATCTTAACTCTTAGACATTGAAAACATAAAGAGAAAAAAAAAACACCTGCATACATATTTACCTAAAAACTAGTTTCTTATATTTTCACACTATGCTGCATGCAAAACAATAAAAAATTTATATATATATATATATATTGCAACTCGTACAAAATCGGTTAAGGAGACCAACTTTTAAAGGATATATTTCAAATAATATTCGTATTATTATTTTAGAAGCAAAAATAATTGTAAATTTAAACATATATATATATATATATATATATATATAGCTGTATATATAAATATATATATATATATATACATACTTGCATTTTCTAAAATAAAATATTAAATTTGAAAAGTTCATTTGAAAAACAATTCTTTTTATGCAATTTTCTAACGGCCAGACTTGAAATAAACTTCTTCGAATATCGAACGAGAAATTTTTAACTACTTTTTTCTAAATGTTGAACATAAATTAATAATTGCTTTTAAATAAATAGACTTAATCTATATAAACCTAATACCGTTACTTATTAAATGCATTAATATACATATGTATCCCTATGTCTGTTTTAAAAAAAAAAAAAACAAAAAAAAAAGTCAACTCAAATTATTTGAATGATATTCCTATTTATAATACCCTAATTTTTGTCCCATATATACAAAAGCTATATACTTGCATACTACATATTTCAAGAACCAAGGCACAATAATCACACCGACTTTTTATTTCCCTAACAAATACTCTGGCCAACAACTACAACTACAACATCAACAACAACAACAACAACTTCGTTAACTGGCAAATCGCAACGATAAAAAAAACGAAAACGAAAACAAAAACCAAAACCAAAAAAAAAAAATAAAATCAAACATTGAAACAAACAAAAACTGAACTCAACTCAAATGCCTCTTCAACTGTTTCTTTTCCTCACTGTAACTAATAACTAACTAAACCAAACTAAACTAAACTGAACTAAACTATGTAACTAACTATCTTCGTACAACAACAACAAAAAACGAAACCAAAAACTAACTTCAAATGTGGCCAAAACTCGGTTCTTGGCCATAAAATCGCGTGTGCTGTTGCTCTCCTACTCTAACACACTCAACACTCTCAACAACAACAACAACAACAACAACAATTAATTCTAAAACAACAAAAACTAAAACTCTTTTTAACTATTACATAAATAAATACAAAAAATAATAACAAAATAAAATCGAAAAATTTAAATTCCTTGAAACGTTTTCCTTAACTTTTAAAATTTAACTAAAAACTAAAAACTCTTTCATTGAATATACTTTTATTTGTATATATATACCGATATACACATACATGTATATATAACTATATATATATATGTATATGTATATGTACAAAAACAACAACAAACACTTCATTAAAATTGATTCTAATAACCAAACGTAAACAAAAACTATTAAAAATTAAAAAAAAAATACTATATATACGAAAAAAAAAAATTAAAATATACAACCCCAAAAATATACTTATTGGTATTATTTTTAACCGCATTACCCAACCACACTCCGTCTCTCTGTCGAACTCGCACACACAGATAAGAGTAATATTCCTTTATTGGTTACCTTGCATATTGCGCATGCAAAGACCCGGACAGGTGGGCTACGAATGCCCTCCGCCGCCCTCGTCGTCGGGCTCCTCGAATGCTGGTGACAAAAAGCAACAGATCCAAAACGTTGAGCTCAAGGAAAGGTAACCGTACACCCTCTAATATATGCTGACTCACTCTTTAAGCGCCCGTGTAGCTGAATCCATCAAAATACTCGTACACCCACTTCTCAATCGATATTCAACTCTTATTCGATTTGCAACACTGTTCGACTCCATTAAATTCCATTAATGTCGTAACCCCCCCATTTAGGTCCTCGAAATCGCTGCTCGCCAACGTTCTCGACATAGATGACGACTTCCGTTGCAACCATCGATGTGGCAGTGCCACCTTGCCCCACCAGCCGACGTACTACAGGACAATGTTTAGGTAAAGTACAATGGTTCATTTTATATATATATATATGTGTTAATCCTTTATCAATCGGTTCCTCTGCTGAAATCACTTTCTGAACAATGCTTAGGCAGGAATTATTAGCTATGTATATTTTCGATGTTACCCTTCATTTAAGGAATATCCCTAATATTTGAAGATATTTATTGCACTAACAAAATATATCTTAATTTTAAAGTTTTATAGCCACAAATTGTATAGATTTCAAATCATAACAGTATGTATATATTCCTTTTTTGTTAGTCTTTGAGTAACAATACAAATCGATATCTATCGATATTGTATTGAAGGTGTAAATATGTTTTCCATTTTACAAGTCAATTTATACATGATCATCATTTGTTTTATAGCAAGCAACATATGACTTATATTATAGAAGCTCTAACGGAATGACCTTAATATATTATATTAATAAAATATATTTATCCAAAAAACAAAAATACATACATATCTTGCCACATATGATACGATCATATATGTTATTGCATATATTTGCCGATAGCTATCGATATTTATTTACCCTGAATATAGAAGAGAACTCGAGCTGCATCTGACGTTTGATTTATAACTAGATGTTGTCTTTATTTTCATATATGTATCTATATTTAAAATGTGATATGTGGAGGTGTGGAGGTTCAGATTGTTTTCCAATTGGTTTTTCCTCGATATGCATCTGTATATATATTAATAATTGATGTGCATTAAGTAAAATGCTGGTAAATGGGTTGCGTGGAAAATCCTAATCCAAATCAAGGATCTCGGACACGCAAATCTCCAGCTCCTTGCGAATCGCTTGAGGGACTAATTGGCTTGCTTTGGGTATTACGACGGCGGCGATATCCCCATAGCTAACTTTACATACACCCCGCTCATTCATAATTTGTCGGATCATTTTCCGGACGACATCGTGCCAGCCACACTGTCTGAGCCGCCGAAACATCAGACGCCTTAAGGCATCCATGTCCTTGCTGGAAAGGACGCACGGCTGTCCGCTATCCGAATCGATCAAGTCATCAGGTTTTTTAATACTGCTTGCCATAATTTTACAAAGTTTGTTTTGATTTATTTATTGTGTCTGAAGTTTGTGCTTAGGATAGTTAGTAAATGCCTACTAAATGGAATTTCGAATACCTTTTCATCCATAGCAAATCCTCTTAACTATTTCTCCGAACTCAGATCTCTATCATTTCTAGCACAAATAAACGTTTAGTTATTCTACTGATGAAGTTCTTACAATTGGAATAAAGATAAAAGCAGAGTATTTAAAGTGCGTAAATACTCTTTTTTACTAATTTATTATATACAACACCGATATTCGAAATCATCCTCATTGTTTACTATTAAGTTCTTCACCTTTGACCGGCTCCAAGATGCAACGAACCCGTGTCTCCAGATCCTTGAGCATCTTTTTTGGCAGCAATTCCCGTGCTTTGGGTATTATCTCGACATTGAAGTCCTTATGGCTGACATTGTTTGATCCCCGCTCCTTCAGAACGGCGTTAACCAGCTTTCGCACCTCGGCCTGCCAGCCGGAAGAAATGAGATTCTCCTGCGCCAGATTCCGCAGAGAGTTCGTCTCCTCGCTGCTAAGCTTAGTCGCCGACTTGATTTTGGCCAAGGTTTTGGCCAACTGATTCCTTTCAACTGGAACATAATTCAAAAGTATAGTTCATGATGTATTCCAAAACAACTTTGGGAGAAATATATGATGGATCTATCTTGAATTCATTATAAGAAGTTTTTAGGCCTCGGCTAGGTCCTAAATATAATTAAAGTATGATATAGAAAGACAGATTCACAGAAGTCAATGTATTAGGTTCGGTAACATATAGATGGATTTAAGTCATGTGCTATATATTCTACTACAAATGGATTGTTACTAATCTATGTGACATTTTGTTCCACTTTTTTAGAGAACCTAAAATATCTAGTTTGATAGGTTATTTTGTTCCAAAACGTAGAGAAGTCAAGGTTTAAAAGTATTTGGGCTATTAATTATAGATGGAAGATAGATATGTCTGTATAGTCAAGAAGTATTTTCGATCACCTTCCTTTGGCCTTGCCAGTATATGGCGAGCGCGCACTTCCAGCTCCTCGCACAAGGTTTCCGGCACCATTTTCCGGGCCATGGGAACCACCTCCGTGGCGATGTCATCATACGTGATATTATGAACTCCCCGAGCATCCAAAGCGGCGTGTATTAGTTTACGTAAATCGTCACGCCAGCCACAGTTCTGCAGATGTTGAATGGCCACTTTCTTCAGGTCTTCCGTATCTTTGATGCTAAGATAATGTGTTGACTCAGCGTTGAAATTGTTTCCGGCGTCCGATTTCACGTTGCTCAACACTGTTTTCCGCAGTAAATTTCTTTCAGCTTGCGCATTGAATCTGACAAAGACGAAACCTACAACAATTGATTAGCAAGAAATTTAATTTTCGCCCTCTAAAAGCTATTTCACTTGAAAAATTGCATCAATTTGTATGAATTCGTAAATCTCGGGAAGTAAAAGAGCTAGAGACCTGAAATTTTTAATATATATTCTCCTCTATCATAGACAAAATAAGTTTATCATTTTGTTCAGATATCACATACGACTTACTTATGATATCGATAATTCAAGTGGGAAGGACAAACTTTAGACTTTATTTCGTGTTGCTTTATATATATTATATTTGACTATACAAGGAAAATGTTATATATGTTCTGTTTATAAGGTCGAAGGAGTGTTTTTCATGCTTGACACATTTCGTGACAGACTTTTAATACCCTCTACAAAAAGGGGGATAAAAAGAATTGAACGGGACGCATTCGCATTCTCCCTTTTCGCCAAGACTCGAACACGACAGTCAATGACAATGACAATGACAATGACAATGACAATGACAATGACGAGATGTGTGGTGCAACAACAACAAACAAAACGGTGGCAAGTGCCAAGGACACGCATTTTGTGATGCGAGGACTAAGAAAAGGAAACACAGTCGTAATAGAAAACCTTTAAGGACCAGGAGGGTGGCTTGGAGTGGGCAGGGGGTGGGGGTGGGGGAAATGGTGGCACGTGGCTGGCTCACATGTCCCCATCACAATGGCCCATTGAATTGGGTCAATAAGCCAGCAGTCACAATTACGTTGTCCTTTAAAATATTGAGTTGGGTGATTTATGCGCTACTCGCAAACAACTTTCGGTTAACAAACAAACAACAAAAACAGTTCCATCTGCGCCACACAAATGCCATTTGGACCCAATATTAAAGCAATCATCTACAAAACTTTAGTATCTGAGACTCTCACTAGATGGATATCTTCGTCTTTCCTGCGTGTATCTAAAGATTATGGCCATATAATGAGTCATAAATCCACCTGATGATATTCTTAATGCTCGCATTATGAGTTATTGCCTCCCTTTAACGGGTAACAAGCAAGACGGCTCAGAAGGGCATGCCCAACAAGAAGATACCCTATACATTCCACATTCTATCTGTCGAAATGTCGTTGGGAAATGCAATAAATTTCGTGCTTATCGATCGATAACTCAATTACTTGATATCTTATATGTATATGTAATATCTATAAATATATGCCTTATAAGATAACAGATGTCATTTCATCAGTTCGATAAATACCTTTTTTATCACCATCAGTCGCAGTAGGCGGTTCCAAGATATAACGGACCCGACTCTCTATATCCTTGAGCAAGTTCTTGGGCAGCAATTGCCGTGCCTTGGGTATGATCTCTGTATTGATGTCCTTAAAGCAGACATTTTGGGAGCCCCGTTCGTTTAGATAGCTGCAGACCAGTTTTCGTACCTCTTCCTGCCATCCACAGTCAATAAGATTTTTCTGAATGGCACTCCTCAGATATTCCGTATCCTCCGCGCTGAGCAGATTCGTTAATTTCTCGGAGTCCTTCTTGCTTGCCATAACTGAAGGATTGTTGTCTTAGCTTGATATATCAGTTATATATATTCATATACATGAAATTCTCACTTGGTTTTTTCTGAAGATGATTTCAATGCCAACTGAAGTTTACATTTCCTGCATTACGAATTGTATACCCTGTACCTATTGCAAGTGGGGCAATTGTACTTAAGAAGTTGCATGTGACATGCAAAAGGGGAGTGTCAGACCCCATCAAGTATAAGTATTCTTGATGGGGATAATTCAACAGCTAAGTCGACTTTGTCCTGTTCCTTTGTCTATCTGTAGGTCCGTGTGTACGAACGCGGGGATCTCAGAAATTACTGCAGCCCGAGATTTAAAATTTGACATGTAGCTATACCTATGGCAAGCGCAAATAGAAATTTTTACATATATTTGATAACTCATTGCGTTTGCTTGTTATCGATAACAAGTTTTCGATGGAAAACTCTTCTTCGGAATATATATACATACGTCTACTTCATTAAGATCGTGTAATAAGCAACAAAATGAAAGCATAGAACGCTTTTACATATACTTGGGAAAGAAGAAGAAGCATACATTTTGAAGCAAGCGGCGTACATACACATGTGTATGTGTGTGTGTGAGTTCTTGCGTACTAAGAAAACATGTTCGTTACTGAAACATCGCCCAGAGTACAGGGTATCTCCGTTTTCTTAATTGTTTTTTTTTTAATTATTTAATTTACAATCTGTCCCAAATCGGACATTTCGTAAATTGGGTAAAGAACAGACAATGCAAGTGGGAAAAGTATTGATGAAACTATTGCAATGAGTTCTTTATGCAGGCAAGGCGACGATGGAAGCGTCGGTCCGGTTGGACCCGTGGGCCCGGTGGGTCCCGTTGCACCTGTTTCCGACAACCGAATGCACGAGGCCATTTCGCACACCTGTCTCAGCTCCTCCGCCGAATACGAGCTGGCATTGATATTGAAGGAACTCCGCTGGATAACCGATCAGGTACGTAATGCCATCGCCAGTTCGTATACAGATCGTAATTCGAATGGTCCCCTGCAGCTGAAGAAGGAGGACGAGACTGGAGATATAACTAGGGATTGGAAATTCGCGGCCATGGTTGTGGATCGCTTGTGTCTCATCATTTTCACGCTGTTCACAATTATCGCTACTCTTGCGGTATTATTCTCGGCTCCACATTTCATTGTAAGTGTGGGTGGGCAAACGGCGGCTCTTAACTTTATTACCCACTTATCATATTTACTTTATAGTTCCCATAAATCTTTCACTCAACTCTGACGGTCTGCGTAATTCTTCAGTTTCCCACGAGTCGTACAAATATTGTTTCTACTTTTGTAAGATACCAAAAAACGAAAAAACAAAAACAAAAACAAAAACAAATTAAGGGATTTTAAAAATATTGAACAAAAAATAACTTATGTAAAGAATACATAAACAAAAGAATGCTTTTCAAAAAACTTTCTTTTCGAATTCAAATCCAATTTCTTAAGTATTTGAGGTAAAAATTAGATAAGCTGAAATACAAAAAAAATAAAAATAAAAATAAAATAAAAATCGTTGTACGACACGCGTAAATTTTGAGTTAACTTCCTTAACTTGACTAACTTTGTAATTTGCATTTGCTTTTAATTAGTGTAAAATAATTCATTTGATTTATTCGGATTTCACCTTTCCAATATTTCTATATTCATATTATTTTCATTTTTAGTATGTAAAATAGTGTATACAAATATGTTGCTGTGATAGTATGAACAAAACGTAAACCAGTCACAATAAATTTCAAATTCAAAGTGAGCAAAAAAAAAAAAAAATACAATTTCAACACACACACATATACATACATACACACACACACACTCACTCACACTCACACAGTATTTTCCCTATTTGTTCAAATTTAAAATTGTTTTCATTTGATTTGTATCGAACAAAAAAAAAACAAAAACAAAAACAAGAATAAATTTAATAATCAATGTTAAAAGTTTAAACCCGGCTTATTAGCATTAAACAAAATTGGCATCGGCTTTTGGCACACAGTCCCAAATATCATATTACGCAATCTGTTTATGTATATCTACCAAGTAGCATTACACATGGCTAGCTATCACTTCTATTCTACCATGTACCATGTATTGTGTTCTATTGTACCATAGCTTCGATTGTTCCATGTACCACAGCTTTGATTGTACCATTCACCATAAATTTTATTGTACCATGTACCGTAGCTTCAATTGTACCACGTACTACTACTTCTATTGCACGTTGTCCCATTGCTCTGATTGTACCATGTACCAAAGCTCTGATTGTACCATTGATTCTAATGTATCATGTACCATTGATTCCAATATTCAATGTACCACGTATCATAGCTTCGATTGTACCATGTACCATGTAGCTTGTATTGTACTAAGTATCAGTGATGCCAATGTATCATGTACCACTAGTTCTATTGCACCAGATACCAAAACGTTGATTGTACCATAGAGTCTAGTGATTCGTATGTACCACGTGTCAAAGCGTCGATTGTACCATGTACCATACATTCCAATGTACCACGTACCATAGCTATGATTGTACCATGTACCATAGATTCTATTGTACCATGTACCAAAGTTTTGATTGTACCATGTACCATTAGGTAAGCGAGTTTTTTAAAACCGCTTTCACACTTTCGATTCAATTCAATTTTTAACAAAAATGAACCATACCAAAAAATATAAAACAAAAACAAAACATTGACAACCGAATTGTACAAATCGAACGGAAATTCGATTTCGAATGGTTAACAACTGAATAACCCAAAACAAATGAAAACATGGCCAAAACCACAATAGCAAAAAAAAAACCAACAACAACAATAAAAACGAAAGAAAACAGCTAAGACGATAAAGATCCGGAAGTATAATGCATAACGGTAAAGGATAGCAGTCGAAAGCAAAGTATAAAGTTAACTATTTTTAAACATTATATATACATATATACGAGTAAAATTTAAAAGCAAGCAAAATGCAGAATGCAAAATGCAAACATTAAGAAAACAAAAAGTGCTTCTACAAAAAATGCAGTTAAGAAAAGTTAAAAAGTAAAATTTAAAATACAAATTAAAGAAAATGATGAATTAAATAAACATTTAGAGTACTTAATGTAAGTAATAGAGCAAGAGGTTAGTCAAATATACATATGACAAATACTTAAGTTAAAAATATAAATATAAAATGAGAAAACATTTAAGGTCTAGAGAAAAAACTAATTTTTAAACGAAATTACAACAAAGAACAGCAAAAAGTTAACAACAAATTCGTGCGTAGCGTAAAAAACAAAACAAAAGAAAAACAAAAACAAAAACAAAACCAAAAACAAAAAGCAAACGTATTCAATTACACACATAAATACAACAACAAAACAAAAAGATAAATATTTTAAATTTTACACACATACAAAAAGGATTAGAGAACAAAATTAAATGTATTTTATTTTGCATAATGCTTAGAAGGCAACAAAAAATAAATAGAAGGAACACCCCTCATTAAAAACCGTTACGATTACGCTGTAAACGAATTATAATTTCTTGTGTCACATTGACATGCTTCTTATAACCAAAAACTATATGGCATACACATACACATACACATACACATAATACACATATTCATATATACATAAACAATATATATGTATATACGTGTGTATTTGTATATTAGCATTAGGTCATAATCATACACTTAGCGAATCAAACTTGCATTTCCAGTGTTGTGCAATGCAATAATTGTTGTTTTTTTTTTTTTTTTTTTGGGTGTTTAGCCTCGTAAGATAAACAATAATAATTGTATTTGCATGTATGGGTATTTTTATAGTGTATGCAACTTACACGCATACACATACGTATATAACTAGCAGCATACAATACACACACACACACACATAAACATATATATACATATGTATATATATTGTGTGTGCGTGAATATCAATTAAGCAGCCAATTACATGTAATTCAGCAATACACACACACACTCACACACATACACACATACACACATTTATGAACAGCAAAAGCTGCTAAGGGCTATGCACAAAAGCAAAGGTCTTCCTTAATATTAAAAACAAAACCAAAACCAAAAGAGAAAGAAACTAAACATTAAAAATGAATGGAAAATTAAATCAAGCAACTAAATAAATTACGTACTCACTAAACGAACAAAAAACAAAAAACGAATATAAATTAAAACCTTAAACCAAACAAACTTAATTAAAACAAAATGCATGAATATTTAACTAAGCGTTTGAACTCAACTGTTTTTAAACTAAAGCAAACATAACATATTTGTGTGTATATATACATACATATATATTTACATATTTATTAACGAAACTGTTAGCCGTCTGTTAAACACAGAGCGGAGCTTTTAGCGTCGTCTAGCGACTGCAAATAAAGCTCTGCCAGACAGCCATAAAAACTGTTTTTCTTTGCTCCGCAGCTGCGCAGCCACTTGGCATAAAAGCTTCAAAGCTGACAGCTCGCTGCTATAAAACCGGTTTTCTATTTTTTGGTCTAAAGCTTGCACAGTCGTTTGGCATAAAAGCTCCAGAGTATGCAGCGTGAAAGCTTTCACATATGAAACGGTTATTAAACAAAACAGAATTTAATTTTAATTTTCGGAAAATAATATTTTATTTTTTAAATTTAAATATATTTTTCTTTTGAAGTATTTAAGTATTTTTTTCTGCTTAAAATATAAATAATAAAATGTAGATAATAATTTTAATATTATAATTTTGTTTATTGTTTGTTTTAACCGTTTTTCAATAAATGGACTTTGACCTAGTATTATGCAAGACTTTCAGATCCGGCTGGGCGGCTAACATCTGAACTATGTGTCTAATTAAAAATACTTGTTAAACAACATTTTAAATGCTTAAAATACGCACCTAAACAAAAAATACTAAAACTTAAATAAAGACAAAAACTAATTAAAAAACTTAAATAAATTTTAAATACATTTTGCTTAAATACTTAATGCCAATTAATGCAAAATGCATTTTGGCTACTGCGAATTTACAACAAAAAGCAATTTAAGAAAATAGAATTTAAATAATGAATTAAATAAATGAAGTGAAAAATGAAAATCAAAAGAAAATTTAAAGCCTAGCAGACGCAGTGAATCAATAAACAAAAAATAATAATATTTATAACAACAACAACAACAATTAAAGGGTAATTTTTTCCTCGTAGATTTCCACACAAAAAATTTTGTTGTACAATTTTTTTAATTTAAATATTTGAGATAATTTAATGAAATTTTTATATAACAAACAAAAAACAACAAAATAATCGTTTTTGATGAACTTTTTTTTTATTTTTTAGTATGAAATACATTTGAAATAAATATTTATTAATAATGTAAATGGTTTCATATTTTTATAAATATGACAAAAGTTTCAATTTAAACCCAAAAAACTAAAAAAAAATTGAAAAAAGAAACTAAAAACTTTTAAAATCGATATTGGGGAATACAAATTCTATATATTCGATTATTTTAAAGGCGTTTTGATTGAGTTTCTCAATTTTCTCTCTATATATAGACACATATATGTTGCTCTTAAGTATTCGAGCCAACTATCAAGAAGGAACTTTCATATACATATACGATTATGTATAGACAATCGCCCAATATAATACGATATATCATTTTGACAATAGAGAAAGAGAATAGAGAATAAGTTCAAATGATTTTCGATTGTTTTTTTTTCGATTTTTAGCATTATTTTAGTTATTGTCGATATTTTTGATTTGATAATTCAGATTTTACAATAGGAACTACGAACTACGAACTACGAGTATTTGTAAAAGGCTTACTCAACAATCTCAATGAGCACCTCAACTTTATTCGGTTTCCAATAATACGAAAAACAAAAGAAATTTAAGAAAATGTAACACCTATGAATATGAATCAAGTCTATATATATACTACATATATATATATATCAAGTGAGAAATTGTACTTGCTTTAGAGACTTTTAGAGCACGCACTCCCTCTCCCTCTCGCTCTTTCACTCACAGGCTTAACTATACGAGTACCTACTCAACTATATGTCTATGGGATGTACGATCTTATCGATAACGATGATAATCTATTCGTAAACCTATCTAAGGCGAAATCCCCATGGAAGATCGACATATTGAGTGAATCATTTAGAAAATATAAACCCCATTGTTGTTGTAATCTCACAGACTCTTAAAGGCGGAAAGAAACATAGGTTAAAATATCTGAACTCTATAAAAAAGAAAAACAAGAAGTTAAGCACTCTCCTGAATGGTTTTTCTTTTTGTTCGATTATTTTAAAACGAATAACTTTTACGGTAACTGAACCATACACCTATATACTTACTCACACATAAATATATATTATCTCTTCTATATATATAGATACATATATTTATATTTTTTTCTTGTTTGTTTTCTTCGCTGTAACATTTCAAGATCCGAGTTCTTGGTATGGTAAAAGTTAATCTAAATCGATGTTAATAAAATATCTAACTAAAACTATAAGAAAAAAGAAACACACACACACACACACACATACACAAACACACACAGACATAGATTGGAGAGAAATGTATATAGTATAGAGTGTTTTTTGTTCGACATGGATTAGGCACTAAGTAAGGTTCTAGATCTTAGGCATTAGCTATAAGAAAAGTCATCTGAGTAAATGGATAAAGAAAACAATGAATCAAATAAGAAACAAAAGAAAGCCATACTTATACATATAACTATATATATATATATATGTATAATCAGATGCTAAATATTGAAGAATATAAAAGGAATAACGTAGAGAAAGTCTCGCTAGTGAAAATAGAAAGAAGAAGAATTCCATAGCTTACAAACGCATTGAAATAGCAGCTAAAAGAGAAGCAAATGAATAACATGCATGTTAAATTTTATGCGCATTGTAAAACCAAAAACAAAAAAATAAACAAAAACAAAACCATCAAACCTTTCTTTCAGAGTGCAAAAGAGTACAGAAAAAATCAATAAATAAATAAATAAAATATTTAATAATTTACAAATGGAATTGCAGCTTGGACTCAATCGAATGTTTTCTTCAGCTTCAGCTTCTGCTTCTGCTTCTTCCTCTTCCACTTCTGCTTTTGATTTTCTTAATCTGAGAAAAGGAAAACTATTGACTCTTCACTGGTCTAGGACAATAAATCGAGACAACAACAATGCCTCAAATTGTAGTTATCAATATTTTATATTTGTTTATTTATTCGATTGATGTGCATTGCACTCAAATAGCAATAAAACAACAACAACAACAACAACATATATAACAAAATTATTTAAAGAAAGCGTATGGTTGTATAAAAACAAAAGCAAAAGCCATTTAAATAAAAACGAAAATAAATTTTAGAATGCAAATGAAAAAGCGACACAAAGCAAAACTCAAAAAACAAAAAATAAATAAAAAATATATATATTAAAGTAAAAGAAATATTATTAAAAACAATAAGAGAAAAGAAGGAAAAAACACTAAGCAAAATATAACACAAGCAAAATAAAAAGCAAAACAAAAAACTTACACATGCATTAAAAACAAAACAATTAAAACTAAATGAAAGCAAAGCAAAAACAAAAGAAAATAAATACAAATATAAATATAAAAATAAAACAAAAAGAAATGCCAACAACTACTAATGGGCAAACATGTTAATTTAGTAACTAAAATGCAAGAAACGATACAATATGCAATTAAATAAATGTTTTAAACAATAAAAAAAAAAACAAAAACAAAAATGAATGCAGAATTCAAGAAATTGCAATTTTCTTTCATACTGGGCTCGACTTAATTTATATTTATTTCCCACAGGATTCGCTGCTTTGTACAACAAAACAATTTTCTATTCATTTAATAATAATATTAATGGAGCATCTGCATCGGGGCCAGTGTCAACAGTTAGGGATAGTAGGTCTTCTTGAAGCGTCCTTCACGGTTCTTGTGTCCGCCGGGACGCACCGCACGGGGAACGTAAACTTTGTCGTGCTGGTCGAGGGTGCGCCTCCAGGGATTGATGTCCCGCTCGAAGAAGCGTCGACGCGCCTCCATGGGACGCGTCTTGTTATCAATCTTGTACAGCTTTTCCCACATGTAGGTCTCCGGCAGTTCCAAATGACGCGGCCGCTTCGAGGCGAGATGCTTGAACGTATGCTCCAGGAACTCGCGCTGATCCGCATTCTCATAGTCCGCCGCACGTCTCAACGTTGGGCCACCCACATATGGGAGCAGCTCCTCAGCCGTACGCTGAATGGTCGGCGCATTGATATACAGATTCAGCAGCTGACGCAGCGTTCCGTCATTGAAGTCCACGCATTTGCCCTCGGCTGAAATTTCACCATAGAGCGGCTGCGGCGCTGTGCCCCGGCAGAAGTTCACGCGAGCATTCGTATCGACGTGGAAGCTATGGACCAGCAGGGTGTTCAACTGGTACTCGTAGAAGCTCCAGTCACGTCCATTCGTGATCACAGTCTGGGTGTTAAGCGGGTAGGTCAGCTCGTTGTAGGTATTGAAGCCGTGGTAATTGGCCTGCGCCAACAGCCAGGCGTATGACGATTGGATGGCCTGTGCATGCAGCGCCTCCAGATGGTCGCGTTCGCCGTATGATTCGGGCCGCAAATTCAGGTGGGCTCGCGACTGAAACGAAAGCATCCCAAAGTTGGGCGCATTGGCGCTCGGCCAGTAGCCGGGCACGTTGACAGCGTGCTGATATTTGGTGCTATAGCCCAAGGTACGGGCATCGTGCTTGTAGCGCGGCAGCTGATTGGCCAGCGCCAAGTTCTCGCTCTCCGCCGGCGTTTTCCATGTGGGCAACTGATGGTGATGGCGCAGAGCCAAATACGGCTCTCCCGTATACTGCACCATGCGGTCAACGCTGTCGTATGCGTCGTCCTTCTGCCAGTCTTGACCCTTCTTCGATTTGACGACATTCTTGGGCGGATCAACGCCGCCGACCGACCAAAAGGCCTCATGACGCGGATTGTAATCAATTTCCACCCCATTCAAGTGCGGGTAATCGGCGCTGAGCACCTGCAAGGCCGAACGGTTCACCAGCTCCACAATTATCTGCGTCAGCTGTCGTTCCCGTGTGACGTCATCGGGCTGCGTGTCCAGCAACGTTAGCTGATGCCTGCAACGCTTAGCTGGATTAACGGCTTTCAACATTTGGCAAAATATTCCACTCACTTGTAACAGTCGTGTGCATATTCCAACGCCTCGATAATATCGTCACGCGCCACCTTCACAGTCTCGTCCAAGTCGGTCTTCTTCTTTTCGTCGGGCTGGGCTTGTTGGACCGGCAGCTCCTCCAGCACGGTGCGCGTGTAGTGTTGCGTCAGCGGCAGCGCATTGTACGGCACTTTAGTGTCCGTAAGATCGACCACCTTGTAGCCGTAGTAGCGCGGAATATTTACTTTGATCATCTTTTCCTCAACGGTGGGCAATTGGCGTATCTTCTCATGCCATTCGGCTGCCGTCTGCTGCTTGCGGGCCTTAAACGAGAGATCCCTTATTACGGGATATTCCGGCTCTACAGAGAACTCAGAATCGGGCACTGTCACCAATGCCTTGGGCTCCGCCTTAATCGACAGATAGCGCCGGCAGAGGTTATTTAGACGCGCACGCAGCTGCTCTCCACGTCGCAGCGTCAACATTTTCGCCGGCCTACAAATTTAATACAAAACTATTTAAGTAAATAAAATACGAGCAGCGGAGCCAACGAGGTTATGAAATCGAACCAAAGCGAAGACCGATAACATTTCGTTTCATAAATGAAACTATCGATTACCATCGTTGACATCATCGATTAGCATTGGCTCAAGCAAAAAGTGAAGACGTGTATGCTGTTAAAAAATCAACCAGCGCATATTCAATATTTATACAAGTGTTTGTAACGACATTTACCAAACAATATAACATATTAAATAATTGTTGTAGAAAAAAGAAAGAAAAGAATTTTTGCAAGAAAAAATAAATTGGATTTATTCAACGATTTGCTCGCCATCAGTGAACAGCATACCTGCCTCTTGCGACGATCGCTATTGTTTTGTTTTTGCATAATATGTGCAATAGGAAGCAAAGTAGTATTTGTAAATCGAGTATTTAGTGTTATTCCCAAATGAACATAATTCCCGGCTGTCCTGTCGGAACTTATCCACCACACCAATTATCACTGACCAAGCAAAACGAGCCCATATCTTATCGCTGAAGAACCACTGTCTAAACTTATCAAAGAACTGCGAGTATGTACATATGTATATACGCAATACATATATGTATTTTGTTAACATATTATAATATTGATACACAAACCTCTCACGCGGTTTGTAAACCTATTAACAGGCGCGCAATAAAATGTCGAAATTGTCCACATTGACTGCTGCGCAAGAGCGCACTCGGGAATGGCTGGACTCGCAGGAGGATGAGCTGGAATCCATAGCCGAGTCATCCGTGGTGGACAGCTTGGATGACTACAACTGCAGTGCAACCACGCTAACCGAACAAGAAGACGACGATGACGAGGACGACGACACTGGCGAAGAAATCAGCATCGTTGCACTGGGCACACGAGAGGGTGACTCAATCGCATCATATATCTACCCTCATATGCATATATATATTAATATATGTATTCATCTTTATATTTAAATATGGCAGGCACAAGCAAAGGCGGCATCATTGGCGACACACTGCGCGATCTGCTCAACTCGATCAACAGCATACAAACTGTGGGCAATGTGAACATCAGCAATTCCACCAATGTCCACATCGGGAATGTGACCAACATCAATGGCAATATACAGATTATAGCCGAGACCATGACACGTCCGCGCGCCACACACAAGAAGCGACGAAAAGCTTCTCTGGTTGAGGTGCCAGAGCCAAGCGACAAACCTGAGCAACACCCCGAAGGAGAGGAGCTGGACGAGTCTGAGGAGCGGGTCAATGCCGACTTATTTATTAGTAGCCAAAGTATGCTTTTAATAGCTGCTCTGTGGTTAATTACTAACCTTCAAGCACTTCCATATTTCTAGAATTCAAAATACCTCAAGAGCTTTGTGTCATCGTGCCGCGCCACTCCTGGCTAGCCCAAAAGCCCATGGAACCACCTGCCAAGTTGCAGAGCCCGGTTAAATATGTGGTTATACGTAAGTATGCGAGCCTCTTCTCGCCGGGGATTATGTTGATCATACACTATGATAATCTGTTTGCTCCACAGTGCACACTGCTACCGAAAGCTCCGAGAAGCGAGCAATTAATGTGCGTTTAATACGTGACATACAGGTGAGCATTGGCCTTAATTGATCTATATTGACCGTAACGCGTTTCTTAATGTTTAGTGTTTTCACATCGAAAGCCGCGGCTGGAATGACATCGCGTACAACTTCCTTATTGGCTGCGATGGCAACATATACGAGGGACGCGGCTGGGATGCAGTGGGCGCCCACACCTTGGGCTACAACAAGATTGCGCTGGGCATCAGTTTCATTGGCTGCTTCATGCGCGAATTGCCCACGCCGGACGCACTGACTATGTGCCGGAATCTGCTGGCTCGCGGCGTCGAAGATGGCCACATTGCCAAAGATTATCGACTGATTTGTCACTGCCAATGCAACTCAACGGAGAGTCCGGGTCGTCGGCTGTTCGAAGAGATTCAGACCTGGTCACATTTCTATAATATTGCTCAGGATGGGCAATAAAAACGTATTACATGACTTATTCTAAATGGATTTCGATATATCTAATTTCGATATATAAATTTGGTGATTGTCTCGGACAAATAACTTTAATGCGTTCAAACTGTTTGTGCTCTATTTTTGTTACATTTTTGTATAAATAATTGTGTTAATCCGTTTACACTTAAAGAATATACAACTGCAAAGAAAAACCTCTCTAGTATTTCCCAAAGTAAAATTTGGCTTTTAAAACATTTAATGTAAACGCATAAGTTAGATTATTCGACAGGTTTTTGTTGTTTTAAATTTCTTTTAATTTTCGTATAATTAAATTATGGAAACAACTCAACATTTCGCTTCCTCATCTTCATGGCCGCCAGTTGTTCAGGTTGCGTCTAGGACGATTCCGTTTGACGTGCTGTGTAAATAAAATAATTAATTCAATTAATACACGTTTTACATTTGTTGAATGTAAATTCATAGTTAATCACAAAAACTCTCGAGCTTGCAGTTAGTTAAACAACGGGCAGAGGCGTAATTTGGAATTGCTTTTGCCCTCGTCTTTTGGGGCAAATAGAATAAACTTGGTCTAAATTTTGGATGATTTAACTTTTGATCACAATTAGGGTAAGTGGAAAAAAACGTTTGCATTGCTTAACAAGTATTAATTGTTTCTAAATTGATCAGTGGCTGGCTGATTAGTATTAAAAGGGAACAGATGCATCACAACATGGTTTTCAGGCAGCTCAAAAACTTACACCTTGCTACGTAACTGACTTTCGTAGTTGAAGCAATTATGCTTTTTCATCTGTAAAGCACGGAGAAATGGAATTTGTTTTACTAATGGTTGACTAAAAAGATAATCAACAGGCATTTGGCCAACAGATGTATATGTACTCGGCTTTACATAATGTATATATATGACTAAATCCGCTTATACTGGCTGAAACTCCGATGTCCAACTGGACATCCTCCGGCATCTCGAATCGCAGTCGCGATTGCACAACGATTACTTACGTGCTGGCCGGCCGTTGGCCCAAGGGGTGAACTTCACGTGGGTGTCGTTGCGCTTGGCAGCCTCGGCGCGGAGATCTGAACGCAGAGCGTCACGCAGCACACGGGCAGCAATGTTGGAATATTGGATGTAGCTGCAATATTACAGGCAATGCACAGGTTTATTGCAATACTTTGCTATAAGTGCAGCAAACAACAATTACGTAACGCACGCAGAATGCGTATGCCGAAATTGCGCTACTGTACAATTTGAAAAGTCAATTTATGCATTTCGCATATTCAACTTACGTAAGTCCAGCAGCTCTCCAGGCGTTGGTCATTTTGATAAATCTTTTTGCAAATTATTCGCTCGGAGAAACAAAATTTCAGGCCTTTGCTAGTGTGCAAGCGCTATCGGAGTTAAGGATGAGACTTGGAGATGAAAGCACTTAATCGATAGCTTAAATCGAACTGTTCGACTACAACTCTAAGCAACACAGACAATGCATATTAATTGTATCGATAATATTTTAGAACATACATATTTTGATGTTAAAGGTTGTTCCCACATACAAGATATTCAAATAATTTTGTGAACCTAATAAATAGGCATGAGTACATCATAAAAGGGATCAGCTGCTTGCATTAGCACTCATATGCAATTCGGATAATATTCGTACTTGCTAAACGATGATTCGATCTATCGATATAAGCAGCATTAATTATACGAAATCCCACTGAGGGACTCCCTCATTTTTGTTTGTGTTGTGTCTCACTTGCACATGTGGAGCATTTGTTTAACACTGATGTTTAATTAGAAATAAGTTAATTCGTCTATTTCATCGCTGTGTTATCATTGCAAATGAATGTTCGACTCCCTACTGTAGTTACTGAACAAGTGCACAATGTATAATCAGTTGCATTTGCATGCATGTCGAGTAGATCTTGCGGAAAACATGTGCCGCTAACGTATCCAAAGGTTAAGGTTAAACTTAGCGCATTTAATTGTTGCACAAGTCTTACTTAGCCCCATTGCCGTGGAACAATATGTCTGCCAAACCACAGATAATCATTATTGAGCCGTTTTACGGCGGCAGCCATAAACAGCTCATCGATACGTTGGTTGAATGTAAGTAGGGGCTGAAAAATATAATTTCTTTAACTAAAAATGATTGTGATTAGGCTTAAACCTGGCAGACTATGAGATATTCAGTCTGCCCGCCAAAAAGTGGCATTGGCGTGCCCGCACCTCTGCGCTGTATTTCTCGCAGCTTATTCCGCCGGAACACGAATACAAAGTATTGCTAACGAGTTCCGTGCTCAATTTGGCGGAACTGATTGGTGTTCGTCCGGATCTTGTTGGGTGCCGCAAGATTGTCTACTTCCATGAGAATCAACTGGTCTATCCGGTGCGCGAGGTTAAGGAACGGGACTGTCAGTACGGCCTAAACGAGATTCTCACTTGGTAAGTGGAACTCAAATTCCTATTACGAGTTTTCCAATTCCAATTTGAATTTTCAGTCTCGCCGCGGACGTTGTGCTATTCAATTCCAACTTCAATCGCATGTCCTTTCTGGACAATGTGCAGCCATTTCTGAACATTCAGCCGGACTTCAAGCTGAAGCACATCCGGGAACGGATCGAAAAGAAGTGTGAAGTGCTGTATTTTCCCATCAAGTTCCACGCATTTCCCAACAAGCGACATATCATGGACGCCGGGTTGAACGCGGAGCCGGAATGCTTGCATTTGATTTGGCCACATCGCTGGGAGCACGACAAAAATCCAAAACTATTGGTAGAAGTCCTAATGGAACTGAACAAGCGTTTAGTTGACTTCAAGGTGACAATTTGCGGCGAGAGCTATCAAGCGGTGCCGGAGGCTTTCGATGGCATACAGGAGAAGCTGGGAGCGAAGCTCATCAACTTTGGCCATCTGACGCGCGAGGAATACATTAAAACGCTGCTAACTGGCGATATTGTCATCTCGACAGCTGGCCATGAGTTTTACGGCGTGGCCATGCTGGAGGCAACCTATTGCGGTTGCTATCCGATAGCGCCCAACAAGCTCGTCTATCCAGAAATCTATCCAAAGGAGAACCTTTACAATACGTCCAATTCGCTGATCAAAATGCTATACAACTGGTGCCGCAATCCGGAAATCTTTCGCCGGCATCGTGACAAATTCTTTGACTACTTCAATTTTGAACGCTATTCGGCGCAGCATTTGGTGCCCAAGTATATGGAAAAGATGCGGATTTCGATTTAGCGGCGCCTCAAAGGCCCATCAATTTGTAATATGTTGATTCCAATTGCTGTTTTGTGCAATAAGCATCGAATTTAGTTTATAAGCAATGCGAAAAATAACTGACCAATTTATCAAAAATGAAAAAATGAAAAAAAGAAAAAACAATACACATGAACTATTTAAATAGTTAAAAAAGCCATGAGTATTTGTAGGGTATTTAATTTAAGTTCGTAGCCTAATGCAAGAGCTGTTCACAATTGTTTAAATGCAATAGTAGTTTTTTATTTTTGTTTTTTTTTTTTACTTTTTTTTATACTTGCCAATCATCCAATATATATTAATTTGTATTTTGTACGCAATTGTTAATTTAATTGCCAGTTGTTAGGCGCAGGTTTTAGCTGCACGTTGTTGTTGTCTTCAAATATGCATTTAGTTTAGATTAAAATTGCCTTTGTTATATTCGTAAGATTAATATGATTATGAATAATTGTTTACCACAAATTGCCTTAAGATATTATCATACTTTATGTCCATATCATTGATGTCGCAATTATGGAATTTGTTTAACTATCATTGCCAACAAACTTCTCTCCATCTCTTTCTAAATCATGATTTATGTCTCGCAATGCAAACTGGACAGGGTTATATAGCTATAGCTATAGCTATAGCTATATTCTACATTGAGTTTCAATACATTCACATTATGTACACAATCTTATGAATTATCTATTCTGATCCAGGACTACTTTAAAAAGGAAACACAAACAGATGCTTAGGCGTAAAATGGAAATGAAATAAAATAAAACTCAACAAGCGTTCGTAACGAAGACTGCATTAAAAGTGATTCTCTTTAAATTTGGGCGGCACACTATAGTTCTCCTTGGCATGGGCACGGTACTCCTCATCGTCGTGGCACTCCCGATAGCACTGGGCACAGAAGAGTTCTCCGTCACAGCCCAGGCAACGGTAAACAGCATCCTCATCGCATATGTTGCACCAGGGCAGCTCCTCGTTGATTGTGCTGTTCGGACTGCCAGTGGGTCCCAGTTCGGCCTCCAGAGGATCGGCTGCTGCCGGCAATCGGGACTCTGCGATATACTGCAATGAATCAAATGAATCAGCGGAATGCAAGCGAGAGCATTTTTTTTTATAAGCGAATGCACCTTTTTCATAATGCTTTGCAAGACCGTTTCGTCGTTCTCGTCTTCGTTATCACTGGGCGTATTGGTGGCCGCCGTGCTGGCTCCTCCTTCCGCTCCGGCACCCTCGATGGGTGCATCCCGCAGAGCGCGCAGCCGCCTCTCAATGTCGGAGATGGCATCGTTGTGGTCGTTGTCCACTCGTTGGTCGAGCTGCGTTTCGCCCAGAAACTGCTGCAGAAGATCTTTGATTTTGTCCTGATCGGTTCTTTGGTCTGTCGACAACAGTAGATCCTTTTTGTCGTAGTTCTTCTGATGTGGCATGCCGCTTAGGTTGGATAGACGCGCCCGAATCTCGTCGTCAGTCGTTTCGACAGCCTTCAGATTCTGCAAGCGTTTGCTTATTGCACTGTCCAGGTTCTCGTCTATATCCGCGCTGCCTCTGCCAGTCGCTGCAGTCGCTGCCGCCTCGCCTGGAGCAGAACTGCAGCTGGGCGCGAGCACTGCGGCCAGTTCCTCGGAGGGCAGAAGATTGCTGCATTGCAGTGACAGATAATATATATATATATTTGTATAAATTGAAGCCTTCAATGCTTACTCGAAGAGCGCGTCCGTTGCCTCGGCGTCCAGTTGGGTCGCATTCTTATGTGGCAGCCGCTGCTTGGTCACCAGCTCTCCGGGCAGCGCATCGCAGTCGACGACTTTCTCGGCGTCGGCGTTGGCCTGCATTTTGGTCAGCTTGTCATAGCATATCAGGCACACATTGAGCACCTTGTTGCCCTGCCGGGGCACAGCGATCGGCCTCTTCAAGCACTTGCCGCAGTACGAATATCCGCAGTTGGGGCAGCCGTTCTGCAATGATTGAATTTTGATTTTCAGCAAAATGAGAAACTACATTGACTACCTCCTTGCAGAAGAGTCCATACTTGCGGCTGCAGCCGAAGCAGCTCATAATGTGCGCAGTGTTAAGGCAATTATATACGAAAGATATTTCTCTTTTGGAATTTATCCTAATCAGAACAAGTAAACAAAGAAATCTAATTAGACGAAATATGCGTTGACTCACAAATATTGTGCTATCGATGTTATCGATACTTTGAGTTGGTTGCCGTCTTTGCCATCGCTAACCAGGTGCACCAAATCTTTTGAACTAAATAACGAATTAAAAAACATTACTAATTCGAATTGTTCCATAATTTCGACTTATTGAAATTAATTAGTTTCTGTTTTTTATTTGTAATACTAATTCACTCTATTTGTTTTTCGTTTTTTTTTCGTATTCCATATTGTATATGTGCGATTTTTAAGTAATTGGATAGAAAGGCAACATTCCCTTTGTTTTGAGAATAAAATACATAAATTGTTTTCATTTATTTGTACATGCGCATAAATAGAATTATCTAAATAAAGCAGAGCCTAAAAGGCTAAACTGAAGTAACTTTTAGCTGCCACATTTTATATTCAGACACTTTTGTTTTCCATAGTTTTATCACCTAAAGCCAAGTGAATTTTTAATTTCAATCCAAAGCTTACTTAAGAGTGTGATGATTAAAAAAATATTACATTTGCCAGAATATTTAATTACGTACTAAAACCGATTCATAGTGAAAAGTTTCAGGGAATGTTCATTTTAGCCATGAAACTAATTTAGTTTTAGATGTATGTAATCATAATTATATTTAGTATAAATGCAAAATACAAAATTTCATGCGTGTTTGTATATATCCTGTTGCGCATATTGAGCCATATGCAGTAACATTTTTTTTTACTTTTTAATCCTACGAGTATGAGGGATCAAATATAATTTCAAAGCTTTGTATTATTTGTTAAGGAAACTTGCGTTATTTTTTTTTTTTGGAAAAAAAAAATGTATAAAAATATAATTGATATTCCCGTTTAATACACGATTAAAAATACTTTCATTGCTATAGATCAAGCGGTTGGGTCGATTTTGGATTTCTCTTGGATTGTTTATGTTGGTTTTTCTCTTGTTTTGTTGCTGTTTTAGTTTCAATTTTTGTTGTTGTTTTTGTTTTTTGTGAACTATTCGGATGGTGTGAGATCGCGTTCCACTTCGTTTTCATTGAGTATTTGCGACAGCAAATCGTGCAATGGCTCGAGAATCTTTTTGGCGCCGGTATTAGTCAGACTCTTATAGTCGAACATATCGTGATGGCTAATGCTGCCGTCTGCCTGCACCAGACCCTTATCAATGGCCACCGTCTGCACGCGATCCAATCCCTTTGTCAACTCCTTCACCAGTTCATTGATCTGCGCATTTTTGTCGCGCAGCGCATTCGGTTGCTGGCCTCGTGGTAGTAATGACTGCAATTAGGTAAACACAATAAATACATATACATACATATATATATATATATAATTAGTTACCGGCAACAGAATGTAAGCGCCGGGCAGCTTTTCACGTATCTTCGAGACATTGGCGAGCAGACCTTCGGCGACTTCTGCGGCGCTGTTGCTCACATTGTTGGTGCCGACGTGCAGGACGACTATCTTCGGATTGACATTGTCGAGGGTGCCATTCTCGATGCGCCACAGTACGTGCTCGGTGCGATCGTCGCGTATGCTAAAGTTGAGGCAGTGCAGCGGTGCAAAATATTGATTCCAGGTGTCGGTATCTTGCAGCATTTCGAATATGCAATCGCCGAGGAATATAACATCTGGATCCTTTTCGCGGCAATCGGATATGAATCGGCGATGTATGCTCTGCCAGCGCTTGTCGCCGTCAACATCGGGCACGACTGTGGGCACAGCGCAGGGATTCATGTTCTCTTCGTTGTTGTTGGTGGTGTTGTTGTTTTTGTTGTTTGTGTGCTCTTGTATTCAGCATGCGGTGTACGCTGTTGCAACCTGTAAAACAAATACAATACACAAATTTCTTCAAAGACTCGGCTTGCTATAATTGCAGAGAAACCTTTTCTGTGAGTTGCGCTAGGGAGTTCGTATAGCGAACGCAGTTGAAAATAATTATAACCAAGAGAATAATTGACAACACAAAATAGCGGCGACGTTAGTGATGGGCATCTGCATTGGCCATAAATCTGAATCATCATCGACAAAATGATCCACGCAAAATATCGGTTTATTGCGAATTGAGTACTAAGACTTATTTTCAAGTTAAATGTTATAAAAGTATAAAGTAAATTATTTACACCTTTCGTTAACTTAATGAGAACTTACTTTAAAACCAATAAGTACTTACAGGAATAGCTCCACAAAGTCTTCTTACAAAGTCTCAATTACAAAGAATATATAAATTGGGTATGTGAAAATCATTGTAAATATAATTCAGTTCAGTAGTATATTTGAAGTCTGTGCATAATTGACACTGGTGTTAATAAAAACTTACAAATGTTTTGAATAGCTATGTGCATTTAGTATCGATTGTGACGTACATTGGTATCGATATTGGAAACAATAGTTTTGCAGCCCTGGCCGCCGCTTGTCACTTTTCCCTGACATCAGACGTCGACGGCAACATTACTTGGGAAATTGCAGTAGAATTTAATACGAGTTTGTCGTACGAAAAGCTGGGTTTCATAAATTAAAAATAAGAAAAGCGCATTGCGCGAATAAAGCAGCATGGACGTCGACCTCAGTTTGGATGAGATAATAGAACGCAAGCGCGTACACAATCCCCCGCGGACCAACGATAAAAAAATGTAAGTGTTTGAGCCAAAAGAAAATGGCGCTGATTTGCTAATAATTGAGTTTGTCAATGTTGGGCACAGGCATGCTGTTCAAATGAAGCCGCGCAAGCCGGCAAACAAGCCAGGCATAAACACGCGCACCTACGATGCACGCAACAAAATCATCCAAAAGACGCGCGCAAAAATTGTTGATGCACGCGACATACTTAACCAGAATATACGGGATTCTGGCATTGATGCCCGTAACATGCTACTCGAACGGAAGAAGGAACGAATGCCGATGCCGTTGCCATTGCCACCGCAGTCTGCTCGTCCAGCGCCGCGTGGTGGAAACGCCGGTGGCGGCGTGCACAAGGGTCGATTTGGCCATCGCATCATTACAATGAGCAATCGAGCTGGCGGCGTGATCCAAACGCTGTGGGATCCCAAGGAGGACAGGGGTATACACGGCGGCTACAAGGCTGGCAACAACTCTGGATCGTCGTTTCAATCCAGTCGTCTGAATGTAACTGCCAAACCATTTGTGCCTCGCGGTTATGTGGATTACGACAACATGCAGCAGTTGGAGGATGGTAAATATACTGCGTCACGTTTTACCCCGCAAACAACTTCAATTATTTACTGTTCGATTTTATAGAGGAGATTGAACGCACGATGCATTTGGGCGGCTTTAATAGCACCCAGGGAGGAGGACAGCGTAAACGCATGCCTCATGCCTTTGATAACTATGACTTGGATATGGACGGCGTGGAGATAACATCGCCAGGGGCCAACAGCATGGCCAGTGATCCTTTTGCCATATACGAAGCGGCGCGCAATCGTGTAGAGCGTCCGCCTATGCCGCCACCGCCGCTTGGCGGTCACGGCAACAACGTCGACAAGCTGTTTGAGCGTCGACAACGCAACATGGTGGCAACCTCAAATTTGCCAGAGTCGCTGCGTGCCCGACTCTTTGGCAGCGAGCCCGATCGTCGGGTGTCGCATGGCATCTATGCAAACGAGAATGGCAGCGGGCAGTCGAAGAGCCGCATGGACGCTCCACTTATGCATCCGATGTCCATGCACCAGCGTCGCAGTCCACCAAATATGTCGCTGCCATTGCCATTGAGTGTGGTTAACAATAAGCCCGGATATCGGTTGCTCGTGAGCAATCTGCACACGAACGTGACCACGTCCGACATACGTGAGCTGTTCAACGACATTGGACCCATGTACGACGCCCATGTGGTGCGTCCGGGCACAGCAGAGGTCATCTACAAGTCCTTGGAGCACGCTGAAATGGCCGTCGATGCCTATCATCAGCGTGAGTTCGATGGCCAGCCGATGCACTGCGTGCTGGTCAATCCGCACTCATCCAATCGCTCGTCCCATCCGGTCAGGTTGGTATTCCCACTATCGCAATTTCTTGTGCCCCTGTATTAATCTATTTCCTCTTCCTTCTCCACTTCATCGACATTGCAGCTTTCGCACGGTAACCACAAACTCATCTGGAGTGGAGGTGGACATTGATGCATTGCACTCCGTGCTCTTCCGGGATCACTAGGCAACCTGCGCTGTCTGAAAAGGCCACATGAACGCACTTAGACAATTACTAAGCAAACGACTAACCTAGACACATACATGAACTATCAATACATTAGTCCCGCATCCTATTTTGGTCATCAATCATCAATCAACTCTCTCACAACTCCCACATTAGGTTTAAGCCTTAATTGCTGTACATTCTTGTATGCGTTGCCCACACACAAGTTGCTCGGCGTCCGCTCAGTAAACAGTTAGTCACGTTTAAACCAAGTATTTTCAATATCTCCCCTACCCTATTTTCATACAGTTTTTTTTTTTTTTGTATTTTGTATTAACTAGTATTACAAATCCAGGACCTTCCTCCAGTTCTCCGACACTTGTCTTAGATTAACATGAATTTGTTGTCCAACTCTTCTTATATCAATCTTCTATTATCATTATTTTTTGTGTATACTCAATACATCTAGGAACCAATAAAGTATATACGATAGTGTTTCCAAATATATCAGTCATGCACACAGATAAATATTTGAAAAGAAAAAAAAAATGTATTTCCAACTTTTCTAGTGGAAAAGAAAAGTTTGCTTGGGCTCGGGTTTCGCTTTTTGTTGTTGTTTGTAAAAACCAGTTTAGTTTAAATCCGATCTATAGCAGTTCTCATTCTTCTTCTTTCTTCTTTCTTGTTTAATATTTATTACATATTACATAAAAATGTACAGTAAATATTTTAAGATCGCATAAAATTAATTCATAATAATTAAGTAAAAAAGCAGGATTAAGTCAGCAATTGAAGAGGTGCACAAAAAAAAAAAAGGAAAATTGAAGGCGATTATTGAATACACGACGGAGCGGCTGTTCAATTATCCCGGATGCCAGTGCCGTAGTTGGCGCCACCGGCACGGTTCAGAGCCTCGCGGAACAGCTCGATGTCCAGCTCGGCCTCGACGCCCGCCTGGAGTTCCACGGCAAAGTTCTGCAAGGAATGGGACTCGAGTTAGATTCTGTAAAGGATTCCGGCTGTGGCTGCTTACGTTAAGGACATCCTTGATGAGCGCCTTGTCCGTTGACATTTTGGCGCGCTGTATAACGCCCACCTCCTGGCCAATCCACGTGAGAAAGATAAACTTCTTGCGCTTGGACATCTCATCGCCCATCTGTATGCGTATGTATCCAAACGCACGCTCCGAGTCGCCGAAATGCTCCCGGAACTGCTCGAAGCACTGGCCACGCTCGTGCACGATTATCTGTGGACCGTCGAACTTAAAGACCGCCCACTCCGTGTCTGTCAGATCGGAGCGGACATCCTCGTAGGCCTCCCGGATGGCGTCCTTGTCCAGCGACGTTGCCTGCGGCATCTGCAACAATCGACAAAGCAAACTTTAGTCTGTGTTTTTGTTTTTTTTTTCGTAATCGGAAGAGATTCACCCACTCCCCTTTCCCCTGTCCCCGTTCTACTTCGAGCAAGACCCAGTTTGTGTTTTCATTTAGTTTGAAGGCGATTGCATTTGGGATTCGTGTTGGATTAACGCTTTGGTTGTAATTTATGCGGCGCATCAGCGCATTCAGGCAGCGCGTATCCGTCAGATACTTTCGCTTTCGTTTCCGTGCCAAGAGCCAAAAAACACTAACAATAACAATAACAGCAACGGCAACGGCAACAGCAACGTATATAATAACAATAACAATAACTATAAAATTATAAATCAATCACGCCAATGCATTTTGCACAAAACTCTTCAATTTGTTCAGCTCGAAATGTTGCATAAATTATATACTCGAGTTGCATGGGGATTGAATAACTAATATATACATACGTACATATGTATAAAGTCTACAGCTTTATAAATATACATATATATATATATATATATATATATATATATATATATATATGATTTCTTTTGTACGTTGAATAATAAAGAAGAGAATTTGATTAATTGACAGCAATGCTAAAATATCGTATTAATTAATATATTTAATATTATTGTGTAAGTTGTCTTAGATAAGCGATTACACTGCACTACAGAGCAAACATTTTATTTTAGTTGCTACTTAACTAAGCTCAAATATATATTAGGCAAACTTAAGAACTAATAAAGGTTTCTTTAAAGACTGATAAAATATAACAAAAATAACATTTATCTTTAATTGGTTGTTGTCTATATTTTATAAATATTATAGATATAAGAATGGAGGAAAACATACTCTTTCTTTGTCTCATTTTTTTAAAGGATATTCCTTCTTATTTGTCCCCTTTCTCTGTTCACTCTTTCCCTCTCTCTTTCTTAAAGGATATTCGCTCTTTACAATTTAGTTTTAACTGTCAGATTACAGATAAAGTTTCCTCTTTCTCTCTCTCTCTATCGCTTTCTATTCTTCCTTAAGGGATAATCGATATTGTAATGATTATCGAATTTATAAATAAGCGTAAATATTTTGCTGTCCCGCATTTCTTTCTCAACTTAACTTATTATTGAATTTAAAACATTATTATGAAAATATTTAAATTAGATCTCAGACCCGTGGCAATCAAATGAACAACAATGAATATTATTTATTGAAATTAACCCAAAGCGAATAAGCATAAAGAAAATGTTGAAATTTCCCGCATATAATTTTTCTCGTATACTCTATCATTGCATTGCCCGACTTTCGATCAACGGAGCTCAGTTTTCGATATCGAAAGCAAGCCCACATGATGCGCTCTTATATTTCGAACGAGTTACAGCTACTTTGGAAAGTATATGGAAGGGCAATGGATGGGGAGACAGCTGATTGGGTCCGTCTTTAATCGAGATTTATGCATTGTTTTGTTTTGTTGTACGCGCTCCGTTTGAAACAATTTAAGCGTCACAATTTTCAATCAGCGAAGCCGCCACAAATACAAAAAAGAAAAAAAAAAAAACAGAAAAAACGGTCCACAGATAGCTTTGTTGTTGCTGCGGCGCTGGGTGCTAAATGGAAGATGATGGAAGAGCCAAAACAAAGAATGATATCAAACAAAGCAATATAACAACAAAACTGTCTTCATATAGAGCACTACAGAATGAAGAGAGAGAGCGAGAGAGCGAGAGAGCGTGGGACTGAGAGCGGCAAGCGGGCAGCTGCTGGATCATAATGCGTTCGTTGACCGAAATTGGTTTTGCGTGTGTGTGTGCATACATACTAATAAATTTATTTATATGTATGTATGTATGTATATGTATGAGAAAAATCAATTAGAAAAGCGCAAAGCGATTTAGAAAAGCAGAATATGATATCAAATCAGGCAGACAATTAGAAAGATGAAAGAACAAAATTATTTTTTCAGCGCCAACTTTCACGACGAAAAACTGTAGTCGCTTGATTTGTGTTGAATTAATTAAGCAAAAAAAAAAAAAAAAGAGGCAAAATGAGAAGCCAAATGATGCAAACTGTGCCAGCAAAAAGACAGACACACACACACACTCACGCACATACAAACGCAGACAGGGAAGAAAAGAAAAGAAGTGAAATAAATAAAACCGTTGCCATAATTTGTGCGCGCGGTCAATTTGCAATAGGAAACAGCTAAGTAGAAGAAGAAGAAGATGAAGCACTGAACTGAGAGGCTGAGAAAATACGTTTAGGAGTAAATACAGAGTTATGACCATAAAGCCAGCTGCCATAATTTCGAGCGAAAATTAACGGCTTTTTCGTTGGCGCTTCGTCTGATAAGACATTTCGCTTAAATTGGCACACACACCCACTCACACACGCAGAGACAGCGAATTAGGATGCGACTAATGCCTGGGCGTGTCTGATTACTAATCAAATATAACCGCAATTAAAGTGTATGTTCTTCTCTTCTTCTCCTTGTCGAGGGTGTGGCCGTTGTTGCGGGTGCAGCATTGACGCAAACCTAATCTCTATTCTCGCTATTCTCTCTTTCTATTCTTCAGATAAGCCAACGCGACACATCATCGAAATTGATTTATATCCCCCCGCCTCCCACTCAAACACACACACACACACACTTGTGCACTTGTTTTTAGTTCTTGATTATCGTTCAAAGCAATTAGTGTTAAGTAAATTGAGCAAAGTAAGAAATCAAATAGTTCCAGTTCACTGCAACCAGTTGTTCTTTTTTTTTTTTTTTCCAATTAATGAACAAGTGTTTGGAAAGCATTCGCTGTAGAAAGTAAAAGTTATCGATATTGTTGGCTTACACGATGCGTAATCATATCACTGAAACAGTTATTGATTGGCCCGTTATCGCTCAGATTTGTTGCCAAGTGCATGTCTTGCATATATGTATGCATATACATACATACATACATACGTACATATTCATATACAAAAGGTGTTATAAGTATTTATCTGGGTGTACTTGTTTAATCTGACATCATATGCCAGTCATTCGTTATCTTTATCTAATCTTAAGTCCACGGCTACTGCATTATGTGGGCTGATCGAGAGTCCGTCTCAGTTGTCATTCTAGAAGTATGATTCTCCAGATTGTCTTTGGTATAATGCAAATCAAACTCTATGTATTCATTAGAGTGGGCAATTTCTACAGCTTTGAATTGGTTCTCATTCCAACTTTTTACTGACACAATCCACTTTTTATATACATATGTATAAGTCTTATCTTTTTTTTATTACATTTTATCAGCTTTACATACATACATATTACGTATTATCCATGAAATCAAGTTTTTTCTTTGTCACTTGGCTTATAGAAACCTGAACTCGAATCGATGTGCTTTACAAAGGATTCAAATAGTTTTTTATACTATAATTTTATCCATACGTAATGTCAATAAAAATTGAATAAGAATTTTTTTTGAATGCTTTTTGAAGCTTTTTGCAAGCCAGACAAAAATACAATGATGGCCTTCGATAAGGTGTACGATAAAAAACATACAAATATGTAGGTGCATACACTGAAATATAATATATATCTACGAATAACGATATCAGTTATGGTGTCTATATCAGCGAATTATTTTGGTCATTCTTTAAACGTGGCAACAAAAAAAGTGCAGTTGGAAAAAAAAACTGCTCATGATAGCAGAATTTATAAGAGGTTTTACAGCACAATATAAAAATATAATATACATACATACATATATGAATACATATGTATATACAAAGTACATACATATGTACATACAATTGGCGTTTATTTTTGTTCTTGAGTTACGCATCGCTCAAATATTAAATTCCCCATAAGTTGTGCAAAAACAATGCAAAACTATATTTAAGTCATGTGCGAAGCAGGAATTAAAAATAATAATAATAAAAATGAAACATAAAAAAATCCGAGGAAAATGAAAAATAAAAAAAAAATCGTACGTCAAGTGCGGCACAAATATATATGTATCTATGGCAAAGGCGTGAGTCACATTTAAGGCAAAGTCTAGACAATCGGTTTAGCAGGAAGCTTTTCGAGATACCCTATACGAAACGAATGCTCTGTGCAGGGTAAGCCAGACATGAAATTGTTTTCAGTTTTCAGTTTTCATAGAATCTAGATTCTGATTAATTTCCAATAAATCCTTTACTATAGAGTATTATTTTTCTTTATCACTGAGCTGTGGAAATATTTTAGTAATTGGTAAAAAGAAACCACTAATTGGATAGTTTGATTTATTCGATCATTTTTAGCTGCGACTTTCACCAACAGTAAGCCCCATATTATAACTGTCGCAGTCAAAGATGATAAAAATGAAAAAAAGAAGAAAAAAAAAAGAACGAACAGTAAAGAGTGTTTGGCATAAGGATTAAAGAACTATAAAACCCGATTTCTTAGAAAGTGACTCAAACAAAATCAAAAACTTGTTTTACTTCCAGAATGTTTCGATTCTGTTTGATTTCTCCAGGCACAAGTGGTTATGTTTTCGCTATTCGCTGCGGAAAAGGTGCGGAAAGTGGGAGAGAAGGTGAGAGAGAGAGAGAAATAGAGAGAGGGGTGAGGGTATTGCAGGAGTGTCCACATCTGTTTCAGTTTGTTTGAAACATTTCGCTGTTGGAAATAAAAATGCAACGCATGAATCAGCGGCTCATTCGTTGGCTTCATGACAGGCGGAAGGAACGGCAAATGGATGCAAGGGGTGGGGGTTGGGGTAGGAGGATGGGGGAGGGGGATTAACATGCTGCAAGGCTGTTCTTTTCTTTTATTTTATAGTCGCGCATTCGTCTTTTCAGTTGCTGTTATTCCTTTTTCGCTGTATGCATTAATAATTCAACGCTCCTTTTTTTGTTTCTTATTTTTGTTTATTTTTGTTGCTTATTGCAGTGGAACAAAGAAGCTTCACTTGTTGTTTGTGTTGCCTCGCTTATTGATTTGTGTGCGTGACTCATTAGCGAACAACAAACAAATTAAATACATACATACTTGCTACATGCTTCTGCACATATACACATATACACATATACACATATGTAAATATGTATGTATGTGCGTATAAAAAATAAAGAAAAACAAAAAGATCGCACACCAAAATTGGCGCGTCAGGAAGCGCAGCCAACTTAATAAATCCAATGAAATATTGCTTATGTGTATGAGTGTGTGTGGGCTGTATTACAATACAATGAAATCTTGCTACACTGCTCCGTTTCCCCTATTTCTAACTGTAATGCCATTGATATCGAATGCAGCTCAGTTCGATTGCCAGAGAAGGTGGAGGTGGATGGATGGGGAGGGGTAGGGGGAGGGTTGAAGTATACGAAGTATACGTTGCGCATACCACGCTTGTTGCGTACAACATTTCGATATTCAATATTATTTATTGGCATTGGCATTGGCATTGGATGGCATTGATTTGAGGTGTTGCTGCCGCTTGAGCGCATTTCGTTTCATTTTTCATGGCTTTTTGTGAACGCTTTGTTTGGCTTATTGATTGAGTTATAACCGTAAATGGTTCGTCTCTGTTCCGATAGATTAGGCTGCAGTATGTATACACATACATACATACCACATGCATATGCACATACATTTGAAATTGTCTGGCAAATGCATTTGGTTGCATTGAACGAAAAAAATGTCTCTTATTTTTGCATCTCACATTTCCTTGGAGGCTATCAAAAGGAAATATAACTTAATCATGAATATTTGTACCGTTATATCAGTGAATAACGGTTGCAATCAAACTGATTCACATTCAAACAAGTACAAGATTGCAAATGAAATACACTGACAGACAATTTCTAGAACTGTAATATATGCATACTCTCACACACACATATATATATATATATATATATATATATATATATATATGTATATATATATATATATATCCAAATACATACATATGTATATATATATATATATATATATATATATATATATATATACATATGTATGTATTTGGATATGGATTTGTCTGTTCACGCTCGATATCTGATGTTTTTACTTTCAATTTCAGCTAGTTCTAAGCAGCAGCTTTCTGATTTTTATTTCAGTGTACCACCAACTGAACAAACGTACAGCTAGCTCTCCTACTCTCTATCTCTCTCCTTCTCTCTCTCACATTTTCTGCGATTAAATTTTGAGTCATGTCGGTTCGATAGCTGCTTAATATAGTAGGTAATTGAACTGCAGCTGGCTTGCATGTGTTTCTCTTCCTCAGTGTGTGTGTGTGTGTGTGTGTGTGTTTGCGTGTGTGTGTGTGAGTCACAGTGAATCAATCGAATCCCCAAGTGAGTCACTCACACACTGCCAATGGCCCATATCACAGTAATCAGTATCGAGTGGAACAATCAAAGTACTGTTACAGTAGCAACAATTTGTCTTTGGCATTGGCAGACAGATATGAAATACAATGTAAGCAGTTGCCTAAACGAAACCGCAACAATTACTCGATACATGCTACAATGCTCGATAAGATACAATAACCCTTGAATGTATCTGTGTGTGTGTGTGTGTGTGTACATATTTTTAACTGTTGTGCGCACAAGTGCGACGTCTGCGGCGACGCCGCCGTTGCGCACTTGAACTTGATATGCATATTGTTGTAGTTGCTGTTGCTGCTGCTGTTGTTGTTGTTTTTGTTGTTGTTGTCTAATATGGCCATGCCCACACGTACGCCTGCTTATCTACCCCTTGGCTGCTGCGCTGAATGCAGCATCCGCCCCCGCACTTAAAAGCATAAGCCAGATATTCTTTTTGGTTTCATTTTTTTTTTTTTTTTTTTTTTGTATTCTCTTGCTTCGTTTCTCTCAATTCGTTGTCTGGCACCGGCATTGGCGTCGGCGTCGGCGTTGGCTCCGGCACCGGCACCGGCTTTGCCTTCGCTGCTGCTGCTACTGCGGCTGGGGGTACTGGCCCTGGCCCTGGCCGGTTCTTGTAGAGTCACAGTTATTTAAAGTTCAACACTCACACACGCGCGCACACACACATACACACACTTGACTTTGGGCTTGGGCTCCAACTATAGCGAGGCTACTTCGCCGCGCTCTGCCCGCTTCCTTTTTTTTTAATTTTTTTTTGGTGTGCTCTTACTCTCTCACTCACTCTCTCTCCAGCGCGCGCTATCTGTTTCTGCAGATTTTCTTTTGCGCTTTGCGCTGCTGTTTCGGCTGCCCCGTTGTCGCATCTCTTACGAGTCTAATTCTTTTTGTTTCGTCTTCTGCCGCGCACTTAATATTTTCTTAATACAAATACAACAAGCCCGTGCATGCATGTGCAAGTATGTGTGCATTTACATGCATGTACGTGCTTGTAAGCATGTGTTAAAAAGTGTCTCTCACCCTTCTCGGTTTGCTCTCCACAATTTGTTCAACTTCAATGCCGTCTGACATGTTGCTGCCTGTCTGCCTGCCTGCCTGCCTGAATGGGATGCGATGCTGCTGTGGCTACTGTTGGGTCGCTTCTCCACTGCTTCTCCTTTGCTTCTCCTCTGCTCTGGTGTGGCGGCTGTGGCTGCAACTCTCAAGTGACAGTTCAATGAATTTTTACCGGCTTCGGTTTTTGGTGCAGCTTTGCAACAAAAATGTAACAATTTGAACACAACGCGCGAAATTCGTTAATGTTCAGCGACAAGTGTCACGATAAACAACAACAAAAATTGATAAAAAAAAAAAAATAGATGAAGTATAGTAAAGTATATTACAGTAAAAACGAAAACAAAGACAAAGGCTAAATGCACAGGCTATAGAAATCGGGAGTAACCAAAATAGCCGACCGACTCCGTCCGACTCGCACGAATTGTTGCTCACGAATGCGGGCCGGCAGCGCGTGCAACTCCAACGAAGTGGCTGACGCAGAAACAGCGCCAAGCAGCGCACAAAGCATAACGACGAAAACGAAGCGGGCAGCGCAGTCTGCGAGCGAGCAAGTTGGAGCACCCAGCAGCGGCAATGCTGCGGCGAGAAAGAGATAGAGTTCGAGCAACGGCGTCGGCGACGGCGGCGCCGCCACCGCATTTGGTGTTATTTTCAGTTTCAGAGTTGAAAGTGCGCGGGCAGCGACGTCGACTGCGCCGTTGACAAAATGTTTGACACCGTTGGAGCGCACGCGCGTATGTGTGTGTTGAAATACATATATACATGTGTGTGTGTTTGTGTGTGTGGTTAAGGATGCAGCACTGTGCAACAGCATATTAATTAATTTATTAATAAATTTGTAGCGTTCTTACATACATACATACATACATGTGTATATAAGTGAGTGGGTTTGTTTCTATGTATGTCTGTGTGTTTAAGCAGATCGTTAAGTAGATCAACTACAAAATAATCGCGTGTATGCGTGTGTGCGTGTGAGCGTGTGTTTGTTTAACATTGTCAACGAAATAAATAAATAAAAATTGCACGTATGTACATATGTATATATGTATGTGTGAACATTTGCCATGTATTGCAACTTATCATTCTCTTACTCTTACTCTTACTCTTATTCTCCTCGCTAGTGTTATGTAAGTTTTGCCTTTCGTATTGCATACTATACATATAGAGATAACGGTTACATCGGATTTTAATGTTTCAATTGTAATTGAATGAGATTTGTGTTAGGCTTAAGTTTTGTTTTATTTTGTTGGACACTGTTGGCAATCAACCGGTTGGTCAATTGCAAGTTTAGGTGTAGGTTTAACGGAATCTTCGGCAAGCAATCAGCGGCGCATCAACCTTGCCTCAGCCTTGACGGGAGTAGCCGAGACCACAGCCACAGCTGCAGCCAGCGGTGGGGCAAGAACCGAAGCTGGGGCACGTTGTAATCAAGTGCGCACGTACTACTCTCGCTTGTGTAAGTGTGTGTGTGTATAAGTGTGTCTCTCTGTATATATATGTATATATGTGTATGTGTGTGTGTGTGTGTGTGTGTGTGTGTGTGTGTGTGTGTGTGCACTGCAATTCGGTCCGTATGGGACGGAACGGGACGGCATTGAGGCTTATCCGGTGCAGGGCTTATCGACGTCAGCGTCATCCACGTCGCTTTATCAGGCGGCAAACAGCGCAATGTGAATCAAGCAATAAGTTGCCTGAATTCGCCGCTAGCTGGCGAGAAGGCGAATATGCGAAAATGCGAATAAAGATTGCAGCCAAAACTATATAAATCAACTTGGCAGTATATTTACCTATACAGATTTGGTAAGTATTATTATTAATACTGCTAATGCTTTTATTATTATTATAAGTATTTAGTTATTATTTGTCCTAATAAGTTGCCTGAATTCGCCGCTAGCTGGCGAAAAGGCGAATATGCGAAAAAGCGAATAAAGATTGCAGCCAAAACTATATAAATCAACTTGGCAGTATATTTACCTATACATATTTGGTAAGTATTATTATTAATACTGCTAATGCTTTTATTATTATTATAAGTATTTAGTTATTATTTGTCCTAATCAGTTCTCTGAATTCGCCGCTAGCTGGCGAAAAGGCGAATATGCGAAAAAGCGAATAAAGATTGTAGCTAAAGTAAATTTATTTACTTACATATATATATGATTAGTACTATTATTAATACTGCTAATGCTTTTATTATTATTATAAATATTAAGTTATTATTATCATAAAAAAGCAGTTCCCGGAAAATAAAGAATAATAAAGATTGTAGTAAAAACTTAATAAATGAACTTGACAGCGTATTTTCTTATATATGATTAGTCATATTATTAATACTGCTAATGCTTTTATTATAATTATAAATACTAAGTTTTTATATTGTAAATAATCAATTCCTGAATTCGCCGCTAGCTGGCGAGAAGGAAAATATGCTAAAATTCAAAAAAAAGACTGTTACAAAAATAAATAATTTAAGACTTAGCAAAATGGAAAATGTATTAAATTATGTATGTAGTTAATATTATTATTGGTATCATTTAGGTTCTTCATTATAAATATAAATATTTATTTAGCAATCAGTTTAATGGATTCGCCACTAGCTGCCGACAGGACAAAAATATAAAATGCGGTAAAAGATTTAAATAAATAACGATTAAGAAAATATATTGCTCCATAATTATAACGAATATTATTATTATAAGCCCTTCCTAACTGTTCATTTACATTCAGAGTTGCAATGAAATCGTTAGCAACTAAAATATAGTTAAACATTTGTCATTTTTATCAAATACATATAGACAAACTGTAACAGATATGATTAGCCGCATTAGCTTCCAGCAGACACTCATATTTATAGACTCTTAACATTCCTAAAGCTGTTTTCGCTGTTATCAGAGCACATTTATGAAGATAAAACACAATGAATTCGCACTAAGCACTCGAAATAAACAGTTGACATAACATTTGCTAAAATGCAAAATATTAAACAAAAATACAAATTGAGCAATCCAACACAAATATCTATGTATATCCATTTAATAGAAAGTTATGCCACATATAGAGCACATTTATTTAAACGGAAAATTCTTCGTTTAGTCGAGTTCATTTTTAGGTATATGTACAAATATCATATGTCAGTTTCTCTTGTATTTAAGGTGAGGCCTTACGATTATTAATTTGAATTCCTGTGCATATACTTATATATTTGCATATACATACGTATATTATGTATCAGTTCTTCCTTCATGCATTTCTCATGTGTTTAAGTGGGGCTTTAGGATTTTGTTTATAGTGTATGTTTTTTATATGAATGAATAAATGCAAAAATTTCGAATGAGATGCAAAATTGAAATAACGGAAAATCAAGAAAAAAAAAACTATTTTAAATAGGTGAGAGATACAAAAATATATATTGAAATAATTCTGAACTGCATTTCGAAAAATAAAAAAAAAATAAGTAGAAGAAATCGTTCATTAATGCCTAAAGAATTAAGAATTGAAAGAAAAACAAAACATTAATACCCTATAATGATGATTTGAAGACCTAAGCCTAGGGTATTACAACGTTTACTCACAGAAAAGAACATTTTTGCTTTTTCGATTTCGATTAAAATTAGCATTTTTATTTGGATCAGCCACACGTTTGTTTATATACAATGTGGAACAAGCGGGAAAACAGCTGGAAAACTAATTTGAGAAAAACCAATGCGAAATTGTGCATATTGCATTTAATATTGTTTCCATTCAATCACATCTTATGTTCCCTCATGATTGAAGGAAAATGTGAATGATATATGAGATATACTCCAATATGACCTGAGCTTAATACTGGACGATGGACTGCGCCTTCTTTTCTGGGCATTAGTTGCCAATCAGTCAGTCAATCATTGAGTAACTGATGGTTAATTTGCCACTCAAGTAGTTTAATATGTAATTTACAACTTATGCAAATTGTTTCTTTGCCCTCTTCTGGCTAGAACTGTGGCTGGGTAGTCAATCAATCAGTCAATCAGTCAATCAGTCAGCCAATAAATCAGAGCAAACAGCTTAAGACATGAGCCTAAATCTATTTAGAACTGTAGATTTCTCTTTCTTTAGCATTGATAGCCATTTAGCTAGTCAATCACACAATCAATCAGACAATCAATCACTTATTTAATAAGCTCAGCTTAAGTTGTATTCAGACTGTTTTCTTTTTCTTATGTGACTCAATAACTAATCAATCAATCAGTTAGTCAAGCAATCAATCAATCAATCAGTCAGTCAATCATTTATATACTGACTTACATTTTATTTCGATTGTGTTTTTTCTTTTATGAACAGAATTTCAGAATGTATAACATATACATACCATAAATTATTCAATCAATCAATTAATCAATCAATCAATCAATCAAGCAATCAATCAGCCGGACTAAACTGCTAATGGATTAAATGCTATCGAAAACCCACGCGAATTGCTTCTGGCAACATGTTGCTGGCTCGTGTGGCATGCCGCATGCTGCCGTCGCATGTTGCTGCCGCATGTTGCAGCCGCATGTTGCTGCCACTTGTGGTGAGTTGTGGCGCAGACGAAACGCAGGCGCCAGCAGTTGGCCCATTGGACCCATTGGACCCATTGGGCCGGCCAGTTGCCAGCGATTCGTTCAACGTAACGGTAAGGCAGGCCGAGTAAAGCGCGCCATCGAACGACGTGAACGTCGTGGGCGTCGCTAGCCTCGTATCTTCTATCCGGACACCCATTTGCCACGCATAACCGTAAAACGTTGGCGTAAACTTTGTGCGCGGGCGCGCGATTCGAAGCAAATTTTTGTTGTTTTTCCTCTGCATTTCGGTTTGCTTTTCTTTTTGTTTTTTTTTTTTGGTTTTTGTTCTTGTGAAGTGCAACCGGAACGCAAAACATTACCGTTACCGTTAAAACAGTTGAGATCCTGCCATGTACAGCGCCAGCGCCGAAGACGCCGCCAATGCGGCGGCCACCTACAAGGCGCTCCTCGACTACTACGCGAATGCCCAAAGCGCGGCCAGCCACATCGTCTCCTTGACCCTGTCGCCGCTTAACGGAACGCTCTCGATGTCCGGGCTGGGCGACGCCGGCGGTGGCAGCGACTCCGGTGGCGGTGGCGGTGGCGGCACGAACAGCAGCACCAGCTATGCGGACGATGCACTGGCCGCCAATAGCTTCTTCTTGATCACGGAGAGCGCGACAACCGAGGCGAATGCCGCAGCGGGTTTGGGCGTGGAAATGGGCGCAGGCATGAGTGTGGGCGTGGGCGTGGGGGTGGGCGTGGGCTTGATTGCCGGCGGTGGCAGTGTCAGTGGTAGCGGCGCCACCAGCAGTGGCACCACGGCCACCGAGATGCCCGCCTGGCTGATACCCAGCTACAGTTTGATCCTCCTCTGCGCTGTGGTTGGCAATCTTTTGGTCATCTCCACTCTGATGCAGAATCGCCGCATGCGCACCATCACGAATCTCTTTCTGCTCAATCTGGCCATTTCGGATATGCTGCTGGGCGTCCTCTGCATGCCCGTCACCCTCGTTGGCACCCTGTTGCGCAACTTCATCTTCGGCGAGTTCCTCTGCAAGCTCATCCAATTCTCTCAAGGTAAGTTTTGCATGTGCTCCAATTGTTCCAATCCCGATCCGCAACTGGATCTGGTTCTACTGTTACCAGGTGTGGCCAGCCTAAAGGCAGGTGGCAGCAACTTTAGTTTATATTATAGCACAAGTTTCACGTGGCGCCACCTACCGTCGAGTAGTGTCACACAATTTGCTGTTAAGTGTTGCTCATAAATTAATCCCCGCCTTTAAAGCATTGAAAATATCAAAAAAGAAAAGTTTGGAGTGTCTGTGCGCGTTGTGCCCGACTGCGAGATACCCTGTACATCAAGTTCTCCTTCGCATGGCAAATTTATTTTTGCTTAACTTAAGTGTACATCAGCCACGCCTCCTGACTTTCTGTTATACATTTTCAATTTTAGAGGGTACATTTATATTTGCAGTGTTGCAAAATGCATTCAAGCTGTCACTGTCAACACTTAAAGTACAATTGTCAAACTTTTCGCCTTCGCAGCTCGGAAATATTTTTGCATTTGTATTAAATATTTGACAGTTGTTCAATTGCTATTACTTCGCACCCACGTACTTTCGTTACGTAACGTAGCATAACGTAACATCTGTTACGTGAGCAAAATGGTTTCTCATATATGGAAAAGTTGGTCAATTAAACGCATATGTTTAAATTTAAGTTCTCATTTACTTCGAAGGTCGATGAAAGCGGGCAGTCGGTTGTCATCGACTGCGAAATACTCTGTACGAAGCGAAAGTAGATTTTAAGCGACAGTCTTTGGTATTACCAAATTCTTTTAAATACAGAAGCCTGTGGATTAGCTCTTAAAAATTTTTCCGCTTAAGTTAAGTCAATGTCTTAGTTCATGTCGCTCTGCTTGTGTGTGTATGCTTCGAACAGGGTATGCAAAACGCATACATTAAATTGTCAACAGTTTTTCTCTTACATGCGAAATGAACAAAACTTTTTGCATTGAGACAAAAAGTAAAACGTCAGCCCCAACTGAATTTTAATTGTGTTCGAGGGTATGCGAATGCCATAGATGTGAAGCTCTCAAATACTTGATAGCTTACATTTAAGCTTTTAGCTCCACAAAAGTTACAAATTGCCCAATTTTAGGTGTCATGTAAAATGCATAAAAGTTAAATTAAAACCAATATCAAAGCGAAGGCTCTGTATATACCCCCAACTTTCGATAGAGTTCATATGCTACAAGTTTTAACTGGCTAGCAGGTGGATCACTATAAAAACCGTTATATTACAAATGTACCAAAGTTTGTCACAAAGCTTGATTACTGTCCGATCTAATCGATTATGTTCTGAGACATACTTAATAATGAAAGGTGTACCATTTCATAGAGAATTAATTCTCACTGTACCAACAAATAGAAAATGTACCAATTTTGGTATATTTGTTAACAAATCTTAATCCAAATTTGTTCTTTTCAGTTTCACTTGGTTAAAAATTGCGAAGCTTGCCAGATTTTGTTTGGAGCGTCGGTACAATTGTACCATAATTGGTACATTTAGTGATAAATGGTAGTTACATACTATTTAGTCTTTTGTTTCGGCACATTACAGCATACAAATGGATAGAATGAAAAAATTTGAATAAGGAAGAAGAGCCCAGGTACAATTGTACCAAAGGTGGTACATTTTGTGTGCAAAATATGCTCACAATAACAATATAAGAAAGTTGAACATGTGAGAAACTTTTAAAGCCCTGGTTCAAATGTACCATAAGTGGTACATTTTCTTTTCTATAACATATTAATGCTTAGTATTCGCCTTTTAGAAACAGAACTTAAAACTATAGTATATTACTTTAGGTACACGTACACACAGGGAAATCTAATTTTCGGCATAAATAATATTAACATAAAATAATGCTCCTTCTTTATCGTTTGTCACTGATTTCTCTCAGTGTAGCTTTGATTTTATTTTTAGGCGCTTTGACAGGCGTCAAAGAAGTTTCAAATGTGTTTTTTCCTTTACAGTTAAGTCAAAGAAAAAAAAGGAAATCTATAAGAAAGACCTTTTTGCAATTTTTGAATTTTCAATTGGCATTTAATTAATTCTTTGACAGCCAATCTCGAATTACAATTGTTTGCACCTGTAATTCGAGTGCAAAGGTGTTGACAATCAAAAGCAAACATTGTGTAAGATTTGACTATACATATGTATACATTAAGAACGTACATATATATAGAGTATATACATATATATATATATAGACTTAAGGGTCGAGATTCTATTTTAGCAGTTACAAATGTTTGCACCTGTAATTTGAGGGCAAAGGTGGGTGAGTGTGGCTTGACAAGAAGAAATGAATAAATATATATGTATATATATATAAATATATATTCTATAGGCTTACTGTAGGGGTCGCTCTTCTTATTTAACAGTTATGCGAGGTCCTGGCGCCTGCTTCTGGACAGCGACGATTTCGGTCTTTGGTTGTTGTTGTTGTTGTTGTTGTTATTGTTGTTATTGTTGTTATTGTTGCTGTTAGCTGTCACATTTGCGAGTCCCATTCAAATGGCACAAATTAAATAACAATTTATGCTGTGCAGAGGCAAATAAATAACGCTTCACAGTTTGTTAGCAGCTGCTTTCTTTGCTTTCTCATTTCTAAATTATCCACCGGCTTGCCATTTTAATGTTGTTCTAATACCCTGGAAATTTGTCAAATGGCTTGGTCTGCACATTTGGCTGCTAGCTGAGTGTAAGGAAGAGCTGAAAATTGAATAGAATGTTTTGGATTTTCAAATTATCCTTCAGCTTGTCATTTAAATGTTTTTCTAATACCCTGCCCAATCAGCTGTGGGGTTGTACGCACAATAGACGTAGTTAGCAATCATAATTGATAATATGAACGGGAACTGATCATTAAAAATGTATTAAAATAATATTGTAGAAGGACGTTGCTTGACTTGTATTTAAATGTAAAATGTAAATGCAAAGGGTATCTCTTAGTCGAGCACACTTTGGCTTCTTTCCCCCTAGGCCTAGTGTCATTCCGCCCACTCGATTCGTAATGCTTCCCACCAACATTTTTTCCTCGTTCTTTTGTGATGCAAATGAGATGGAAAAGAAGAAGAAGGAAAGGAAGGCGGAGTTGAAGGCGGAGCCGGAGGTGGAGGCAGACAAATAACATGTAACACAATCACATTGGGACGAAAGGAAAGCGAAAACAAAAACAGAGATAAATTGAAAATTAGATAAAGCGGCTAGCTAAATACCTACCCATTAAATTTGATATTTTATAAAGCCAAAAAAATAAAGTGTACCCAAGTTGCATCCCATTCCAGTCCAGTCCAGTCCACGAAAAAAGCTTCGGAATTCCGATTCAATCGGCAACGCTCTCCCACATTTTCCATAGTAAAAAGTATTACGTTTCAAAAAATATTAGTTCTGAATTTACCAACCGAAGTGTACCAATTTTAATGCATCTGTAAGCTAATCGTACCAATTTCTGTACATCAATAAGCAAATCTTTATGAAAATATGCGAATGTTCTAACATATAATTTATAATGAAAAGTGTGACATTTCAAATGTACCAACTAATACAAAGTGTACCAATACCAATTTTGTATACATTTTAATAAGCATTTATTATTTTAGCTTTTCTTTTTAAAAGCTGCCAATATGGTTAAGATTTCGTTTTAAGCTCTGGTACACTTGTACCGTAATTGGTACATTTGATGCGCCTTGGCTGCTATATGCTATACAGCGATCCCTTCTGGTTCATTAAGGTATACCTAAACACAGAACTTGGACATACGACAAGTCTTAAGAGCGAGCGACCTGGTACACTTGTACCATAGTTGGTACATTTTGTATGCTATGGCAGATATATGCTACTAAGCCGCCAATTTAAGCATGCATATGCAAAAATTAACCGAAATTTAAAAGTAAAGCTCTGAGAGCAAACGATTTACCTGTGGAGAAGCACAGGTGAGATAACAGCTATCGTTCAGGAATATATATGTGTAATATGGACTCTACGAAATCGCTGACTACATAGGGAAATCCCTTGCGAGAATATAAAACTGAGACGTTTTGGCAAGTGTTATCAAAAGTGCTGCTTGCCACGTGCCACGTGGCCACTCCACAGTAAGGTCCTGTAGCACTTGTTCTGCTTGCTGGACGCAAGCGTGTCCGTACCCCGTACTACGTACTGTGTATTCCGTATTCCGTAGTGCTCATTCCGTATTCCGCATTCCGCATTTAATGCGCCATAATTTGGACCCAGATTAAATCTGTACGCGTATTTTTTGCATTATTTGTGGCGTGTGGCACACGAAGCTCGCCTGAATTGTAATCATTTTCGCAGCCGCATGCCACATGCCGCATGCCACTTGCCACTTGCTACATGCTACTTGCTACTTGCCACTTGCCACTTGCCACTTGCCGCTCATTAACGTAGTGGGCATATAATGCCAACGATTTCATTTATGAATATTAATATTTGGCAACTAATCACATTTCATCATAAAACATAAATTATTTGTTGTCTTAAAAGCATTTTTTTTTTCCATTTCTCTTTCCCCAAAAATATACACCTTTAAATATTATATTCTCCAAATTCATCTCAACTAACGGCCATATATTTATATGTATACAATTTTTTTGCGTTTCATTATTTTCCTTCTTGGTTGCAAAGAGCAAACAACTTTGTGTAGCATACTTTTTGGGGATGCGTGCAGAAATATTTCGATAGGATTTTACTCGATGTTTAACTCAAAGTTTAAATGAATTTATGCTATCCGCTCATTGTTTTGCTTGATTTATAAGACATATGTTTGTCAAATCAATTTTTGTTGTAAATGTTTCTTTTAATTAAGTCTTTGCAGTGACATTTGATTTTGATTAAATTGACAAATTTTATTGTTAATTATGAGGATAAAAGCTTGGATTAAATCTGGTATTTAGATTCTGGGAATTTTGTTTGGGGACATTTCCTAAAAACTTTCATAATGTAAACAAAGTATGTATACAAGGTATCACACAGTCGAGAAGGCTCAGTAGCAGCTTCAACGCTGTTTTTCTTTCTATTTGTAGCTGCTATTATTATAGTTGTTGTTGTTATGCAATGCGCTTACATAAGTTTCTAAATAAAATTTGCCACTGTCCTTGGCCAGCCGCGAATTACTGTCTTAAGTTTCCCTCACTGCGTATGTGTGTGTGTGTGTGTGTGAGTTTGTGTGTGTGTGTGTGTGTGTGTGTGTGTGTGTCTGCTAATGCGCCTACAACATAATCATAAACATAAGCAACAATAAGCAGCGAGCGTCGACCTAATTCCGCCTAATTGTCTTGGCCAGCCACAGCTCCGGGCTGCCATCTACGGTCTCCCGATTCCGTCTTGACGCCCGACTCCGGCCGTTTGACTCCGGTGCGTTCGCATCCATATTTCATTTACACTTCCAGTGGAAAAGTGTGTGACGGCCAAATTGCTTTGGGCCCACGCAACACTAGAAAACTGTCGGCAAAGTGAGGGGCAGAAGCAAAAGAAAACTCCTCTCGCAAATTTCTTTTTAATAGAAGGCAAAACCGGGCGGCGGCGGCGGCCGGCGGGTGGGCGTGGCTGCTCAGCTGTTGTGTTGAGCGCTGGCCAAGTGTTTGATTTGAAATTATTTGATGGCTTTTTCGTCCTGTGGAGAAGTCTCCAACTCACTTGGATCACACTGAATGAAGCGGATGAAGGACGAGGAACGAAAAACGACAAACGAAGAACGAAGGACGAAGGCCGACAGCAAGGATAATGTTGTCACCAAACACTTAATTCCAATAAAACACAATGAGAAATTCTATAGAAAGCGAAGAGCCAGAGAATAAGCTACCCCCAAATGATGTATAAAAGGTAGTCCAGGACAACAAAACGACATGCAACCAAAATTAATAAGTAAATTATGAGGTTTTGAAGGAGCACAAGGATCAAGATCAAAGATCGAGTACAATGGGTTGGTATATATGTGTATATGTGTTAGTCAAGCATCCCAATATTGTTTTATTTTTAAGTTAAGAGGTTGAAACTAATTTTGCGTAAGAAGAAGAGTTTAATCCCATGCATTAAGAATAATTTGGATATTAAATCAAGTTATGGTCTAAAGACTAGACCTTAAGCAAAAACATTCTTAACAACAAATAGAGAGAAAAACATGGTTGCGGCGTACACGACTGTGCGATACCCTCTATTCCCATCGCTTTGTGAAGGCTTTTAGGGAATGCCCTTAATGTTTGGAAATTGGTGATATAAAGGCAAGTTTTATAATAATTTTAAAAAGCTGAAAACTCAATTTAAGACATAAAAGACTTAGTCTAAGGCTTAATTCTAATAACTAAAAGTAAATCGAATAAAAACCTTAAGAATATTTTAGATGAATCAAAATTAAGTTTCATTAAGAATAAGCGGAAAAAAAAACCAAAAATCAACAGCTTAAAAACTATTGAAATTATTCATCAGCAAGCCCCAAAAAGTGTGCTACAAAAAGTTTCTTGGAACGAAGCTCTTCAGTTCTAAAGGACTCCATTTTAGACACCTACACAAAATGGTGGTCTTCAAGAGACTAGGTGTGCGTGTATATAAAAAGCAGTTAGTTCTTGTATTATTTATATTTAAGCCAAGTTTTATCCAATTTGTTGCTGTTGTTTTTTCTGGAGTTTGTGTGTGTGTTGAAAAAGTTTTCGTTTGTTTTAAATTATTCATTCGCTTGAAAACTGGCAATAGATGAATTTGGCTTTTGCTTTGATGTCTTTTTAAACTTTAAGCTTCAGGCGGAAATTCTTTGGGCTGGAAAAACCGGAAAAGTCGGAAAACGTGTGTTAGTTGAATATAAATACGCGTTTGCCATATAGAAATCGACTTTTACAACGATAAATTTGATAAAACAGAAAATATATTCATAGCGGAAAAGTGAACATTGTAATAAAACGAATGTCAAGAAGACGAAAAAGAGGAAAAGAGTTGTCGCCAAATTTTCCGCATGTGCAGTTAATATGTTAATATGTTGATAAGTATCTATGTATATATACATTGATGATAATAACTGTCTATATATATATATATATATATATATGTTAGTGCATGGGAAAAGTCAATAAAACGATTCATGTGCGCAGATAATCATAAAAAATGATTTTAATCTCCTCTATAAATGTGTGTCGGCACACACACTCACACACACACACTCGCATTAATTTTACGACACACACACACACACATAAATAGCCTTATATATGTATGTACATATGTGTGTGTGTGTGCTCTGGCATGTTGTCAAATTATTTGTTAGCCCGGCTAATTGAATGCATCGTCGGCAGCTTGGCCCGAACTAAAGTAACTGTATTTAAGTGGGCCATTATTATAATTGGGCCCCAATAGCTGGCAGCCAAATACAGTTAACTCCCAGCCCCGAACACATTCAAGTTTATTATATAAATTATAAATTGATGTAATCAATTTATTAACTCAAGTTAAGCGAAAATCTCTTTAGTCCCTTAATAGATAATATAAATAGATATTAAGATAGTCCTAACCTGGAGAATATTTTCGGATAATTTCGTGAAATAGATGGAATGGAAATAGAAATTAAGGAATATAAGTTTTGGTTGCAGCTTGGGAACTCTGCTTTGAGCTGGTTCGAACCGAGATTGAGGAAGATTTTTAGTTGTGTTCAATAGAAGAATGCATTTATTTATAAAAGCAGTGGTTCGGTTTTGGGTTCGGTTTTGGATTCGGTTTTGGGTTCGGGTTTGGGTTCGGGTTTGGGTTCGGTTTGGAATTGGTTTGTGTTCGGGTTTGGGTTCGGTTTTGGGTTCGGTTTTGGGTTCGGTTTTGGGTTCGGTTTTGGGTTCGGTTTGGGTTCGGGTTGGAATTGGTTTGTGTTCGGTTTTGGATTCGGTTTTGGGTTCGGTTTGGGTTCGGTTTGGGTTCGGTTTTGGGTTCGGTTTTGGGTTCGGTTTGGGTTCGGTTTGGGTTCGGGTTGGAATTGGTTTGTGTTCGGGTTTGGGTTCGGTTTTGGAATTGGTTTGTGTTCGGTTTTGGGTTCGGTTTTGGAATTGGTTTGTGTTCGGTTTTGGGTTCGGTTTGGGTTCGGGTTGGAATTGGTTTGTGTTCGGTTTTGGGTTCGGTTTGGGTTCGGTTTTGGGTTCGGTTTTGGCTTGGGCTAGTATTTAATTTGGATTCAGCTTAGGTTCGGTTTAGGTTTGGTTTCGGTCCAGTTTTGGCTTTGGTTATGTTCGGCTAGGGTTCGGTTCTAGTTAGTCTTAACTTCGGCTTGAAATGTGCTTGCGTTTGACTTGGGTTCGGTTCAGATTTGGTTGGGCTCGACTTGAGCTTGAGCTTGGTTATGGATCGGTTTGGATCTAGGTTCAGTAGCGATTGGGCTCTTTGTTTTAAAAAATGGTTAGCAAAAGTTTAAGCCTCCTTCCTGTGTAATTGGCTTAAAGTTCAGTTCAGGCTAAACTAAAATAAATGTTCAATGCGGCGAATCGGTTCGCCTTAAATTGAATTCAGAGTTGGGCTTCGTATCTGGTAGCAACTGTACTTTAATTGCATTTCCACAGCCGTTTAATTATTGCTAATGTGTTGAGAGGAGGGGGAGGGGGAGGCTAGGTGTGAGCTTGAGGAGTGGGAGGTGAAGGTGGAGGCTTGGAAGATGAGACTTAAGTGCACGTTAGTTTAGCCAGAGTCGACCGACTGTCATAATCAGGGGCTTAGCTTTGACCAGCCTTTGGACAAACTTCAGAAGCAGGCAGGCAGGCAGGTGTGTGTGTATGTGTGTGTGTGTGTGCCATTCAAATATGTGCGAGAAACAGGTGAGCCGCTGTAACAAGTGCAATCTTTGCCGCCAGCTGAAAACTCATTAAGCAAATTGTGCAACCTGAACGGAATTTCGGATAGAGGAAACGCACTTTCTCGCTCGCCCTTCCTCAAAGCGAGTGCTGCTATCCACAACAACAACAACAACAACAACAACAACAACAACAACAACAACAGGCAGAACATTAGCAAAGGACAATGCAGGTGTCGTTGTGCCGTTATTTAAGCCAGGCTACGCACCTGAATATCCCTTCCAGTCGAGGTCCTCGCAAAGGTTGAGTCCTGCCTGCCTGCCTGCCAGCCTGCTCGCATATGTCACACATTGCCTTATCTCTGTGTGCATGTGTGTGTGTGTGTGTGTGTGTGTCCGTCATGTTAACAACACATTTCGCATTATAAGCTTTGCTTAAACACATTCATTTCACCATTAAAAGAAAAAAGAAAACACCTGCCAACAATAACAAAAACAAAATAAATGCGCAATAAAAATGTTTATTTTTTATTAACGGTAATCCAAATGTGCGAATAAAAAACGCAATTAATATAAGCTGCACAAATTTTGCAGATAGTTTGTTTAAATTAATTGTTTTATTTTAAATCCCTTAGTAAAATTTTACATTTTAACACGTAATTTAAGTTAAAGAAATTTTTAAGCAAGTTAAAATAAATTTGATTACAAATTAAATATTATTGGCATTTATTATTATTGTATATTATATACTAGTTACTAGTTAATACAAAATGCAAAAAAATTGAAATTGAAAAGTAAAATAAAATGCTAAAGTACTACACTGAAAAAAATCGTTGTTAATTTGTTGTTCATTTGAAAAAAAATTTTTTAGTTTAAATTAATAAAAATGTAGTTGAAATAATAATAAAATTCGTATTTTCAAATATGTCGTAAAATCCAAAAACAAAAACATTCCAAATTATGGAAAAAAATGCCTGCAGATTTCTTTCTGTGTACAACTTAGAAAGATATTTCCATCTAGGGACATTTATAAGACAATCCAATTTATCAGTTTTATCACTTTTATTCAATTTAATTTATATTTTCTTAAACATGAAAAACGGTAAAATCTTAATAGACAGTTTTTTAAATAATGAAGACAATAAAAACTCCGAAAAGGTCTTGTATTCTTCTTCTTGCTTTGTTAATTTGAGCTTCGTTTTTTTAATGTGTTAACATAAAATGTTAAGTCCCGTTAAGTTCATTAATGAAACCATTTAAGAATTCCCTATGTACAAAAAAGACCCCCGAGTACTTGTGAAGAGGAGCTCAACTATTTGAAGATTGTTGGAGAAAGTTTTCATCTCGCTTGAAAGGTGGATGGCGTGGGAGAGGGGAAGCGGGTGGTGATTGGGTGGGGGGTGGTGGTGGTGGGTGTAGTGAGGATTGTTGCACACAATGCAATTCCCTGAATGTCCTGGCTAATGATTCTTCAGGGCCCGATGTCTGCACTGTTAGCCAGATTGTTATCTCTATATATAGCGCACTCTCTATCTCGCTATCCCTCTCTCGTTCTATCTCTATCTTGCTGTCTTTTTCACGTACTCTTTAGGTGCGCGGAAAGTTAAACCCATTGGGGTTCGGTTAGAGAAAAGTTTTTAATGAATGCACATTTGCTGCAGCCATCGCTCACTAACTCTCTTTGTATGTGTGTGTTTATGGGAGAGTCTGTGTGTGTGTGCGTGTGTGTGCGTGTGTGTGTGTGCGTGGGTGCAAGTTCTATTTGATATTGCTTGAGCAGCTGCATGCCTCTCGGTAGAAATGAGCTTGTTTCAAAGAGCTGTAGCAAAGTTTTGAATCACAGACAGAGATTTAGATTGAGAGAGGGAGAGAGAGAGAGAGACAAAGAGAGTAGGAGAGAGAGCGGAGATTTTCGTAGCCTGTTTAAAATACTTATTTAATTTGATAAAAAGGCGGGCCTCAACGAACTTTGTTTCACTTTTGAGTTAAATAAAATGTTTGGAATGGGATTTTTTGGGCATGCTGCAAAGTTTTTCACCTCCCTTTCCCAGCCTGTTGTCCGGCGTAACGTTTAAATGCCGGCATTTTACTTATGTGCCAAATCCTATTGAATTTCAACGAATTTGCCAGCTTGTTGTTCCACAAAAGTTTCAATAATAGCATTAGAATTTATCCGGCAAATCAAATTCGAAAAATAAAAAAACAGCTTAAAGTTTGTATTGTTCTCGCCTTCTGCTTCTTCTTTTTCTTATTTATTTTTTTTTTTTTTTGCCAACTCACATTTTCGAAACTTTTGCCATGTAATTGAATAACCTTGATTAGCCTTAAATGTTGTCTTTAATCGAGCATTACTTAAAAGCAAATCGTTTTACGCTTGACTCATTCATTCAATCAAATAGAACTTATTTATTGATCGATGATAGAATAAGTGTTGGTTAACTCAAAAGTTTTTTTTTTATAAGTTGGTGTTCTATTTTAGTTGCGTGTTTCCTTACAAGAAATTTCGTCACGTGTAATTACAAAATAGCTCATCGATTGGGGAACTTATAATTGCATTTTTCTTATAGATTATATAATATTCGATACGAATAGCATTGGCGGTTTCTGGGTTTCGCAGCTCCTTCCTCTTCTTTTTCTTCTTCTACTGATGCAGTCTGCTATCTGTTGCCGCGCTTGTTGTAAACATCGCAGCTGCCACAAGCAGCCGTTGCAAGTCGTTAATCATGGACTGGTCAACATGTGGCAAGGCCAACTTCTCTCCTGGCGACTCGATTTAGGTGGCTGATGGTGCAACATTTTAGATATCCATTGCTAATTTGTTAAGAAGAGTAGCTTGATTGCCGTTCCAAGAGCAACCGAATAGGTATTATTACATCTGTCTAATTGTCTGACTGTATGAATGGGCATAGCTCAAAAACAAAAAGAGCTGGACACTTGAAAATTTATATATTTATTCTTGTATGCTTTACGCAGAGTAAGTTAGTCATCTTTTTCCAATATCCCATTTAATTTCCATAATATGGATAAGTATCGATAACTAGACTTAGCCTGCGGACTAGTTAGAGAAAAATTATTCGTGCTAAATTTAGAAACTTTCAAGAAAGTTGTATGTGAAATAATTTAAGTTTTGAACTTTGGTAAATGGACATAAATAGGCAAGGAGCCGTTTTTATACCCTGTAAACTGCATAAGAAACAAACGGAGATCCCAGCGCAGAATCTGCAGACAGTACCTAAAGGAGAGGTATTTGCCAGTCGGGCATACACGACGAGCAGCTGCAGCCAGTGGAAAGATGAGTGAAAATCATCACAGCAAAAAGCAAAAAACAAAAGCAAGAAAAAAAAACTTTGCTTCGTCTCAAGTGTCAACGGGCAAAAAGTTTTTCCAAGCTTTGCGCAAATTTATATTTCGCCGTCTCCCAAGTTTAAGTACTACATCAATCTGGCGCATTTAAATAGCAAATATATAAATATATATGTATGTATATACAATATGTATGCATAACATATACATATACACGTATATGTAGTGAAAAGCGTGGACTGAGGCACTCGTTTAGTCAAAATGGATCAAAAGCTGCCTAAATTGATTTTCTTTAATAAGATTAGAAAATCTCATAAAAGTTGACGAAATTTCAATTCAATCTTATTTTGATTGAGGTGTCAATCTTGCAATCTACCTTTATAAAGAGATACTTAAGATTCATTTGCAGGCATTTTTTCGCTAGAAATTTATATTCAAGTGAAGCCCTTTCAATTCAATCTAGAATTTATATATATTTATATATGTATGTATTTATAGAAATATTTCCAAGTTTATCTCTAATACAATTCAATTTGCGTTTTTTTTTTTGGCATTTGTTCTTTACAGTGTTTCATATATGTGTGTGAATACTTAAATAAATGTAAGACAGATAAATTTTTTATACCTAAAATGAAAGTAAAGATTAGAGCAGATAGGAAAAGTTAGGTTAAAGAGTTTTTCCACACTTTACGGAAAAACAAAAATTTGCTCTTTTCATTTTTTTTAGCAAGTTCTCCCTTGAGTGTGAAAACCCAAGCTTAATTTTTCGCTTCAAGCGATATAAAAAATGAACTTGTGTTAAATAAGGCTGTTTTTTTTTGGTTTTTTTTTTCATCCGAACTACTTGAAACGCATTTCAAATTATCTACGTACGAAAATAATCAATGTGTAAAGCGGCGACTTCAATTTCCCACGGGTTGAAAATTTGTGGAAAAATTTGGTGGAAAATTAATGTCTAAAATGTGAACCCGGAAACGCACGCGAGTCAACAACACAAAACAAAACATTTGCCGCCGAAAATATGCAACACTTTTTTGCTCTGCTGCAAGTGTTGCGCGCAAAGAAAGCGGTTGCATACTTTTTGTCAGCACTGTCGCTGAAACTGTAAGCCTGAAATATGGTCGACTTAGAAACTATAAATATGAGGATTCTAGTGTGTGTGTGAGTGGGCGTGCGAGTGCAAGTGTCTGTGTGTGTGTGTGTGTGTGTGTCTGTGTATGTGTTAAGCAATGTTTGTTGTTCAACTAAAGTGCGGCAGCTCAACAGTTTGATTGATTGGCCTCTGGCGCCATGACAACTAAATCATTTTAAAATACAGATACAATTTGTAAAAATGTGTGCATGTGGGCGTGTGTGCATGTGTGTGAGTGTGTGTGCGTGCGGATGTAATTCAATTGACAAATGCAAAACGGACGGCAAACCGGAAGCGGAGGCAACCAAAGACGAATAAACATTGAACACAAATTCAATTTCATGTTTTCTTTACTTACTTATTTATACATATGAGCACATGCGTGAGTGTGTGTGCATATGTATTTGTCTGCTGATTGAATTTGATTTGAGAGCTCCGCACGCAGCATCTTTAAGTCATCTTAACACTCGCCAGCATAAATCCAAATTCACGAATTTCGGCTTTGGGCCAACATTCGATTTGGCATCCCGTTGCCTGATTTGGTCGACGTGTTCTACATATTACGTATACGACACGCATGCCGACCGAATAGGGTGAGAGCACAAAAAAAAGAAAACAACAACAAAATACAAGTAAGAGAGCTGGAATATGCAGTGCTCGACTGGGAAATACCCTCAAATTTTTTTATTTTAGTAATGAAATTTGAGAAAAATTCGGAGGGGAGAATCGGCAAAATAAGCGGATGTATCTAAAATATAAATAACTCAAAATATTTAAATATTTTAAACGAATGTATATAAGCATTTAAGTGGCTATAGCCCTAAACACGCATAAGATATAAAGTCTTATATCGATAACAAGCAAACAGTTAAAGTTATCGATTATTTGAAACAAACTATATGTGTGCGTACTATAAGAGAGGCTACATGTAAAATTTGAAGTATCTATGTCTAATAGTTCCTGAGATCGACGCGTTCTTACATCTGGACAGACGAACAGTTTGAAAAACAGACAGATAAATGATCCCGATTAATAATATGTACACTTTATGGTGTTAATCACGCCTCCTACTGGCCGTTGCATATGCTTTCACTTAAAGAATGTACCCTATTCAAGCATTCGCAATTGGTACAGGGTATAAAAAACATAAATAAGTGCGCGTAGCAAGGCGCTGTGACAGGACCAAATTTATAAGCGTCAGTTGGGCGATAAAATTTGATTGCCGCAAATAAAAGAAGAGGAGGCGTGGGCGTGGGCGTGGCCATGGCCGTGGCCCATGTCCATGACAGCGGCAAACAAGGAGCCAAATACCACAAAAATTTGTATAGCCGGCCCTAATACGAACGCACCCGATTACAAACGCACACGGCAAGCAGTAAGCAGTAAGCAGCAAGCAGCAAGCAACAATAACAACAACAGCAGCCAAAGTCCAAACTCGATGACATATGGCCAAAATGTGTGCGTGCTGTTTAAGTTAAGACCCCGTTTACGTTTCTGTGATTACAAAATTTAAGCAGCCAATCCAACATTTGCCCAAAACAACATCTATACGAATTCCTCCCCTCCAGCCACAGCCCACTCTTACTTTCTCTTTCCCTTTCCGCTTTCACTTTCACTTTCTCTTTCACATTCACATTCACATTCACTTTCACTTTATGCCTTTTGCGGCCCATATGCCAGCAAATTTGGTAATAGAACCCACCATCCCATCCAATCTTAATGTCGAGCATTTTACAACACTTTCTACAAATTCTGCACTTAAAGCTGATGTCCTTTGGAGACCTTTTGTGTAATACACGTTCCGTTATAATTATAAATACAATACGTGATAAGCTTAATACTTAACGACCCATTTCTGCGGTCCAATATTTACGATCGAACACTCTACTAAGCTATACTTAACTAAAGTGCACGATACTATCATAAACTATAGACTATACTTAACGAAACTAAGCTATACTTAACTGAACTACAGTTCTCTACTTCTACTCCTTACTGTATTTTTCCATACCAAGCCACACTTAACTATGCTATACGGTATTATAGTAATTAACTGTGTACTGTACCATACTATACTGAACTAAGCCATAGTAAGTGTTATATTATAACGTGCTATATAATTTACCTTACTCTATTCCATTTCTCTATTGAACTATCCTAAATTACACAAGGTATCTAGTTAATTATACTAATCTGAACTTAATAAAGTGTTCTATTAGACTATACTATACTATGATGCTCTATTTTACTATATACTATGTACATATACTATACTTTACTATACTATATCATGCCATATTTACTATACTATGCTAAACTGTACTATACTATACTATACTATATTATACATACTATACTGTATCATATTATACTATACTCTACTATACTATACTATACTATACTCTAATATACTATACTATACTATACTATACTATACTATACTATACTATACTATACTGTACTATACTATACTATACTATACTATACTATACTATACTGTACTATACTATTCTATACTATACTGTATCATATTATACTATACTATACTATACTCTAATATACTATACTTTACTATACTATACTGTACTATACTATACTATACTATACTATACTATACTGTATCATATTATACTATACTATACTTTACTATATACTTTACTATACTATACTATACTATACGGTACTATACTATACTATATTATACTAGATATATTTAAGTATTATAACTCACTTTTATTCCTGTTTAAAGCAGACTTAAGATTTTTAATTGCTTAATATGATTTGTGTGCCATTTATTTCGACAAGATTTGAATAGCTCCGGATTTCGGTTTTTTATTTGCGGGTAGTCCCTTTTCTTATATTTTTTTTGTCTTTCTGTCTAGTTAAAAAAATTCTCCATTTGATTGCAACATTTGATAAGCAGACACGGGCTGTCCTTTTTTTCTTCCATTTAATTAAATCGTATCTTAAGCTTTTGCACAATCCTTAGAAAAATGAACGGACAAAAGGGCTCTTAAGAGGGAAATGCCAACGTTTACTCAGGAATTCCTAATTACAGAGGAGTATAGTATAAATACACTGTAATTAAGGGTTTAGTTACTTTTGCCGATTTGTGCGCCTTAAATACGTGCAGAGTGGACAAAAAAGGTCAGTTAAATATTATTTGCAGAGCAATGAATACAAAAGGCTGGCATACTTACAGACAGAATTATATGGAACTGAATTAAGTTTAGATGTTGTAATGCCGTAGTCCGAGGATATTCAAGTGTCATAATATTGAATTAAATAAGTAAAAATACCATGCATAATAAATAGTGATAAAGATATAAGTATTAAAAATATTAATATTATAGTTATCTAAACATTTCCGACGGAAGGACGAGAATTGTGTAATCTATAACTATATAATGTTATTGCCAATGATAATAAAATAAACAATGATATTAATAAATAGAAAAACGAAAATGTTAATAATGATACTGATAGATGTGAAAGTGAAACTTAATACAATGATAACATAGTTATTATTACTAATACAGTTATTATCATTATTATAATTAGTAGCATAGTTATTGATGATATTTCTATTTTTAGTGTATAAGCAAATCCAATAATAATACTTTATATAAGAAAAAAAAAGTGAGTAGTTAGTTAATAAAATATTAGTTAGTATTGATAATAATACCGAATTTAAAGAAAATGTTGATGAAATGATGGTTAACATAATGACAATCAATATCTTTGTTAATACTCTTTGCAACTATAAATACTTCTTCAATTAATAATAATACTAATGAGAATACCAATAATAGTTAGTATAAGAAACATAGATGATAATTTGTAATGAACGGTTAAATAGATTAGTGCTTAATATTGCTTAAATGAATCATAATGATAATGCAGGCAATGATAATGATCATAAAGGGAAATTTATAATAAATAGCCTTTAGTATAAGAAAGAAATATGTGCTTGGTCCACTTGCAGCCGCCTCTGTGGCCGTCTCCTCCTGGACCTTGGTGGCGATTAGTTGCGAGCGTTATTATGCCATCTGTCATCCGCTCCGTTCGAGGTCCTGGCAGACCATCAGCCACGCCTACAAGATAATCGGATTCATTTGGCTGGGCGGCATTCTGTGCATGACACCGATCGCTGTGTTCAGTCAATTGATTCCAACAAGCCGTCCAGGTGAGTGTCCAGCCTTGATTCAAACGTTTGTTAAGAATCAATTAGCAAATTTTGTCGGCAGGCTTTTGCAAATGCCGTGAACATTGGCCCGACCAGGGCTACGAGCGTTTCTACAACATTATGCTGGATCTCATACTGCTCGTCCTGCCCCTCCTGATACTCTGCATCGCCTACATACTCATCACACGGACTCTCTATGTGGGCATGGTCGTGGGCAAGGATTTGCGAATGCCGAATGCGGTTAGCAGTGGCAGCACCCAAACGGTGGCAACAACTGCCGCAATTAGTGCCACGCCTGGCAGCAGCAGCTGTGTCCTGGTCCTCAACGTGACGCCCGAATACAATGGTAAGTGAAAGGCAGGAAGGAAGGTGAAGACGATGCTCAATTTGTGCCCAAATTGATTCGCAGAGAGCAGCAACAACAACAATGCCGCAACGAGGGGGACAGCAGCGACAACAACAACAACAGCAATGACAACGACAACTACAACGACACTTACAACGACAGCGGCGACAACAACAACAACAACAACAACAACACTTACGACTGTGACACTGGCCAAATCCTCGACAGCCTCGCCGAGCCTTCGCATCCACGATGCGGCGCTTCGCAGGTGAGCTATGCATAACCCTTGACCCCAGCGGCAGACATTTTTGTCTGTATTCATTCATATATTAGTCATGGACCCTAACACATTGACATTCATTTCCAAGCACTCAGCATAATCAGCTTTTAGGGTTGCCAAACTCGAACAAATTGTGTGCTTAACCATTTGCACATTTTTGATTTTATAAATATTTGAATAATCTCCTTAATTATGTTAACCTTTTTGTTCGTTCAACCATGTTATGAAACAACAGTTAGACAAGGTCTGCTTTCAAATGGGGTTTACAAGTGAAATAATCTTTCTGCTAGGAATTTCTATTTTGCTTGTAATTGGATCTAAATACAATCAAATATACTTACTTTTTCATTAACACTATAAACTTATAGCATAGATATAGATAGATGATTAATCAAGTAAAATCTAAATCTGTGCACTTCCACAGATCCAATGAGACCCGCACCCTGGAGAGCAAGAAGCGGGTGGTGAAGATGCTCTTTGTGCTGGTTTTGGAGTTCTTCATTTGCTGGACGCCACTGTATGTGATCAATACGCTGAGCATGTTTATTGGACAGGCACTGTACGAGTACATCGACTACACAACGATCAGTTTCCTACAGCTGCTGGCGTATTCCTCCAGCTGCTGCAATCCGATCACCTACTGCTTCATGAACGCGAGCTTCCGGCGGGCCTTTGTGGACACCTTCAAGGGATTGCCGTGGAAGCGGGCCGGAACAGCGGGCGGACCCTTGTCGGCCAGTCAGGCGGGCATGGCCAATACCAATCCCGGCCTGGCCATGGGAATGGACACCTGGCGCACTCGCTCCCGCACCGATCAGCTGGTGAACTCTGTTATCTATACGAATAGCGCTGTCGCCGCGGATAGTCCACAGCTGTAAATCGGCTGAGATCCGTTTTGATTTGGATTAGTTATCTAAACCATATTGGCGGCGAGCCGATCCAAATTTGGATTACTTGTCTAACTATATTGCGTGTAAATATGTAAATGTCGCTTGGTAATATATATATATATATATATACTATATATACATAATTTTTTTTTTAACATACAAATTTAATAGTTAAGTACTCTTGATGTTTCAATTAAAATTCCTAAGGGTTCAAACGATAATAAAGAAAATCAACTTATTAAATCAACGCCAATCCATTGTTAAATAATTTAGCATGTAGTTCATTTGGTATTTGAACCGGTTCCACCAGTTGGATAGCACACTAATCAATTGGTCCTGTTGCCGCATTGCAACGCCCCAAGCTTCGCCTTTCCTTCGATAATCGAGTTCGTATCTATTATTGCATCTCTTTCGTTTCACATAATTCGTATACCAGATGCCATCGAGGCTATTTAGAGTTTCCGCTTTATAGCGCTCATTCAATTCGTTTTCATATTCATCGGCATAGACGAACTTTTCGTTCCAGTACGGATTGTAACTATTTATATCGCTTTGGTCATCATCAATGCAATTCCACTTAGAGAAGATCCTCACAACATCGGAGTTTTTCACTAGCGTGCAGCTGAGACAGACCAACTCCTCCAGAAATATGAGACCCTTCTCATGGTAGCCGACAGCTCGAAGGGTGTCCTTTGGATTCTTGTAGAGGACGTAGAAGGTGCTATCGTTGTAGGCTCGCATGGTTTCCAGCAAACCGATTCGGGTGAAGAAGTAATAGATCAAGTGGAATAGATGATCCGGGACGTTGCCCACACGAACCCAGCTTCCGGCCAGATAGTTACAATGTTTCTCTCCGGGTGTTAAGCTATTCCGTTTACTCGGTGTGGGGAACGAATCCGAAGTACAGCTTTCATTATTTGTTTCAGTCTTTACGTCCAGCCGGCGTTCCGGCGGAACCCTGAAACAGACTCCGCCAGTCAGGAAGATCTCATCGATGGGTCCGCCGAGAAAGGGCGGAAGGTACCGGTCGTTCGGAAAGTTCCGACGCCATCGTCCTGCAAAGTCGTTCATATACATTTTAAAACTAGTTCGTCTTTTATTTTATTTTATTTTATTTTTGTATTTCATATGGAAATATTTTGTAAAATATATTAACAGTGGAGCTTTGAAAGCCAACTGAGAATTTACGAGACGCCTTCTCAACCAAACATGAATTCTAAAACGGGAATACAATTTTCCTATATAGGCATGGATATTAGGGCCTACCTGGATATAATACACACAGACATATTTCATAGAGATTCTTAGAGAGTTATAAACAGCTAAGCCTGTTGTTGGGGGTAATTAACGGGAGCTTATGAATAGTATTCAAAAAGGGGTCTAAGCTACCCGGGTTGACGAGTTCCGAGGTCTGGCTGCTACTTGAGAAATAATTATTTTATATGCTGTGCAGCTTGATTGTCGCAATGGCTGCTGATGGCCGAGAAGTGCCACCTCTCACAACTACCTAATGGCATTCTCGAACCAAAGTTCCGGTTCAACTAGTGACCTTTGGCCGAGCCCCACCTTTGCGTTTCTTTCCATCGTTCGCCTTGCAATTAAAATGTTTATTTCGGTTGCATCAATTATAAAAATGCGGGACGAGAGAGCAAAATACTATGGAATGAGTCGTACTCTCGGACCGGACACTTCCCAAGGACTCTTGAAAGCAATTTAAGCTGATTTCCACTCTCTGTCAGTTGCAATAACGGTACGTTGATTTCCGTACCGTATCGACGAGAGAAACAGAAATGACATCGACTTAAGGCTCCAAAACAATTTAGTTTCTGCCCCAAAACGAGCTCTACAAAGTGCGCCTGGGGATCAATTTTCGGCTAGAAAAGCGGGCGTGTTTGGCTCTGCTATCTAGACAAGTGTGTGTGCGGGTGTATCCCACTAGAAGATATCCTAAATACCCTTATCTCATTATTCTTTTGAAAACGAGTTCTTCGACTTAGGTGGAAATAAAGGGAAGTCGTTAAAAACTTTCACTCAAGGTTTTGTTTTTTTTTTTTTATTTAAGGGTTTAATGCATGGCAATGAAAACGGTATACCCTATATTCCAATTAGTGTATAAAAAATGATGTCAGAAACATGTTCGGTGTGATTTCCCTGAGGTGCAATTAAGTTGACCTTATATCAAAAACTTTAACCTATATTTCGCAACTAAGTGCTGTAGTGCTTAGAAGAGTCCACTGAAATATTTAATGTTAGGTTATGTGAGGTTAATTCGAAGATAATTACGTTTTTGTTTATTTTTGCTATTCATGTTACCTATTTACTGTAATGTAAAATTGCAATTGACCAGGACAAACTAAGCTTGATAGTTTTTGTTAAAGTCCTGGTCGCCTAGCTAGGCTAAGGGTAAGTTATGTTCAAAGGTTATATATTTCTGTTTATGTTAAGCAATTCTATGTTATGGTATGCTATGGTATGTCTGGAAGGTTATGTTAGCCACTTAACATAAATGTTATTTAAAGAAAAGTCTTCTTCTTAACACTAGCTAAGCGAATGGTAATGAGTGCAATTTTAGTTAATGTTTGCTGATCTGGTCCCACTGTGCAGTGGACTTCATTTGCATGCATCTGACTTGCAAATGTTGATTCGCGGTCATTTTGATTCCGTTTTGATGCCTTCTCCAATTTGAGCCACTCAGTGCTTGGCTAACAGAGTTATAAACTTCATTTGTGCTCCTGTTTGTGTGTTAAAGTGTCACGGCTTGCGGCTACTGTTTAACAGTTCGTTAACTGTCACATTAATGAGGCTGTTAACTGATTTAAATGCAGATAAATAGGCTGTCATTCAATGAACAACGCTGCTCCGTGCAACTTCCTCTTGCTGTCTCGTCGGCTGCAGCATCACGTGCCACATTCGGTTGCAAGCATGCTAGCCCATTTGTCACGCCAGGTAAGAACTTAAGCAGCCCAGCCAGAAAGGATAAATATGGTGCATGGCAGCCGAAGACTTTAAAATTCATATAATACTCTTTTTTTATTTTTATTTTCTATGCACACAGCATTAGGCAGAGGCATTGACGAGGGTTGCTCAAAAAGTAACCCCAGGCTCTTTGGATATCATTTGTGTTAAGCCTGGGAAAGAGACAGCTGGTTTTTCCCTAATAGCTGTTGAATAGAAATTTATGCTTCTTAAACTTTTACTAAAGTTCCCATAGAATTTAAGTACTTATTTACGTACTATATATGAGCTTTAAGTCTCGAGTACTTAATGCGCAACCCTCGGCGAAAGCTTTCTCTCTGCTCGGTGCAGGCGGCTGCCAACCAACTGCCGTTAGTTTTTCACACAACATTTTCTTTGTGCCTTAGGTAATTTAATTTATTAGTTCCACACACAAACACTCACACACACACACACACACACTCGCACATACATATATGTATACACACTTGTGCACATACACAAAAATTAGAGATACGAGTACACATAATAAAAGAAGAAATAAGCGTATCCACATGCTGGCCAACAATGTTTCCACTGCCATATGCAGTGATTGTCATCATCATTGTTGTTGTTGTTGCTGTTGTAGTAGTTGTTGTTTGTTTGCTTGTTGTTGTTGTTGTTTGTTGTAGTTGTTGTTGCTGTTGCTGTTGGTTTATTCTCTATTTATTTACATAGCCACTGTGACAAAAAGCAAATTGTGACTGCCTTTGGAATTTGAGTCCCTATAACTTACAGTTACATCCCGCTGCAACTACCGTTGCCTCGCCGAAACAAAACGAAACGAAACGAAACGGAATGAAACGAAAGCGAAGCAAAGTAACGGAATGTATGGGAAGGGCAGAGAATGAGTGAGTAGGCGATTCCTTCAACTTCTGCGTTTCGAGCTTCATATTGCTTTATTCATGCCATTTTGTGCGGCGTCGACAAAAGCAAAAAAGAAAAGAGGAGAGAAGCAAAAGAAACACAATTCTCGGAATGAAACTTTGTCAAGCAAGCGTCGACTAGTTAATACCCTTTAACATAATATCATAATATGATCGTAGCTAAACAGTAATAGAAGTATAAATTATGTTATTATATTATTATATAAATAAATGATAAATAACTCAGCTAATAATAATGTTTAGTCATATATTCAAAACAAGCAACATACCCTATATAAAAGTGATGATACTCTCAGGGTATGCTGGGCAGGGTATGCAAAATTGCAGGACTCATAGCGTAGCAGTAAATTCTGAGGTTTGGATTTGCGTTTGCTTTCGGATTTGGGTTGCGGATGAATGAGTTTTGGGTGGGCTATGCGTTCATATCTGGCAAATGGGACTCAAGCCGAGTGCGAGAAATGTGCAATAACTGAGTTATGAGCCTTGTGCACTGGACACATCATGTGCCACAATTATATAAATATATATATAAATATATATATAAATATATATGTATGTATATGTACATGTTTGAAATATTGTATACCCTAACCTAACTAAACCCTGTCACGCCAAAACAAATACCCCAAAGGATGCCGGCGTAATGCTGGCGGGATCGTGAAAAACGACAGCACATTGTCGGCCTAATGAGACTATTTGTTGGCATCAGGTGACATTATTCATGAGGCACTGAGGACCTCGTCGTTGCCTTCTGGGACAGCCTTTGGGCTAGGGAATGTTGTTTACCAAAGCCAAAAATTTAACCACAATTGATCTATACGGAAGTTACTTTCAGTCTTTACCATTCGCTCCAATGATTTATTCAATGTTCTTTCCCCATTTCTTCGCCAGCCTAATGCTATAAATCTTTAACCTTAAAGACCATCGTACATTCTTAAACATCCAAGAAAAGGCGGTCTTACTCAGACTAATAGCTTGGAGCTGCCCAGGAATATAGAATAATGATAATGATTACATGGATGACATTACCTTTAAATTTCATTAAGGTAATCAGCGAGGTTATTCAATAACGCGTTTCACATAGATTTTTGGGAAGATGAAGCACAGCTACTGCATAAGTATGAGTGTGAATGTCTGAGCGTTTTACACAGGGTATCTTCCAGTCGAGCGCACCTGTCAACAATTTTCTTGCCTGTTCATGCAGGTTGCCGCAAAATGAGTTTGAAAGCAAGGAAATTGCATTACATGTGGTTGAAAAATAGAAAATATTGTTGAAATATGGTTAAAATCTATTAACCTATTTTGTATTTTTTTTACGTACTGGCAATTAAGGCCTTTGACGAAAACAATGCCACGCTCATGCACTTACCTGGGAGTCGCACCTGTCCCATTACCCGGACTTCAGTCTCTTTCCTGGGCGGAACTCTTCGATAACTCTACCACATTTTTCATTGACTAATAATAAAAGGTACAAAATGTGTATTAAAAAAAAACGTCCTTAGTAATTGAAATTCTCCCCATAGGTTGTTTATACTTAGCCGCATTTCCGTGAGACTGTCTATGTTATCAGAGCGAACTTTAAGTTAGGGCTTGATGAATTTAAAGCTTTCAATCCTATCCTAAAATTTGAATTGATATCATGACATGCGAGTAGGGGTTATCAACACGCCAATAGGTTGTGTGTTGGGGCTTAATCAAATGAACAACAAATGAAACTGTGACTTTAATCAAATGCAAATAAATATTCAAGACACGCACCCGAGAACTTGGACGAGCCCAATGGATGCCGAGGCAAACAGTTGACTGGCGTGCATCCGGTCGAGGCATGGACTCCCAGCGGTCAATCATTAAATAAACAGACGTCAAAGATGAGGCCACTTGAGCTGTAGGAAGGAAGTGGCTGGCCAAACTTCGACGCCCATGATGATCATGATGATGATGATGATGATGATAACGATGATAATGATGATGAGGATGATAAGGATGCATGATAGTTCCTATCAACCGAATGGACAAACTCCACTAAACCCGCCGTAAAGGGATTGAGGCTGCCTTGAAATTAAGAAAAACGGCTACCTTGAAGCCTTGCGACCGTACAGGAACTTCACCAAAGGATGGCCATCCTGCTTAGTAACTGCCTTAAGACCCAGGCAGTTAATTTTGTGTGTCCTGGTCATGTCCTATCCCCGTTTTGGACGTGTCCCAGTTGTTTGCCAGTTGCTGCTGCTGCTGCTGTTGGCTAAACAGAAAAGTAAGTGTGAGTCCTTGTAAATGAGTGTGAATGTGTATCCTGGACCAATTGTGCGTGAGCCACTGAGTGGGGGCCACTCCCAATTCACCTGCTGGCAATTACGAATCGTAAATAAAACAGTTAAAAGCAAGGTTAGATTTAGATTATTCATCCGGTTGTTCGCTCGCCCCCACAAGAATGCCTCCAGGCGATATCCGTATACATCGTGACAAATGCTTTTTCCGCCAGGACACGTTCGTTGAGGCAGGCAGCGACAAATATCGCCGAGTGGCACAATAATCGATGAATTTACCATCGATGTGATGAAAGCCACATTAAAGAGCCCACTTCTTCACCCTCTCTCTCTGTCTCTCTCTCACACCCTGCTCTCCATCGCTTTCGTCGGAGGCTGGATAAATGGTTGGCTATAAAGTCTTATGAAAACTTTTCATCTTTGTCGATTAAGTCTAAAAACCGCTTCCTCGCTCCTCTGTCTTTCAGGTCCTTTTACATTCCTGGCATATTGCTAATTATTTTTTATCTCTCCCCCTGCGCTTTATTAGTGGGTGTCACTCGACCCACTCTGAGGCTCCACTGGGGGTCCTCCCGACGTCCTTGCAGCAGTCAACCAGCTACAGGCAGCCAACCTTGGGAGTCATCCGCCGATTCCTCGGCTGTAATTTGATTGTTCCGGGCTTTGTTGTCGTAAGCTTCTGCTGTTTATGACACTGCGACGTGTTTCTCATCTCCGCCTTTTCCCAGCGATCCTCTCACAGCCGCAGCTGGCACCACTTGTTGGCCACCCCCACCCTCCAACCTTTGTCTTTCTGTCTGCCTCTCTCTCTCTCTCTCTCTCTCTCTCATTCTCTGTCTCTAGCCTCCTACAGCGCCACATTATTAAGAAATCTCCCCGCGTGGAACCCTATTCAAATGTGGCTCTCCTCTCGGTTTTGGCTTGTAATGAATGCCAATAAATAAGAGGGTAATCAAATTTAGCTGAATGCTCCCGTAAGAGGACATCTAGTGGCATCACAATCAGATGCATTCCATTAACTGGATGCAGCTGGTAGTACAATCATTCCATTCTTGTCACACTCCATTGAACTAGAAGAGGTTTTCCCATCCTTGACTTCGGAACTTTGAGCTTCAGCACTTTTTAATTTTGGTCACAGTGTAACGAGGTGCAAGAGGAGGTGGGAGAGGAGGGACAAGAGGAGCCTCAAGAGGAGGAGGTGCAATAGGAGAAGGAGATTGCAGAATTTGAAATGCCTGCATCCTCGTCCACATCGGGACGACAGATGAAGCTTAAATGAAATGTGAGGAGCTGGAAGAGTTGTTCTAGTATTTCAATTGCCGTGGAGTGTGGGAAAGGAAAGGAAAGGAAAGGAAAGGAGCAGAAAGAAAGGCAAGCACAAATTTTGTGACATTTGAAGATTGGTGCTAGGGGGAATATTTCTAAGCAAGTGGCACTCCTTTCTACTCGAGTGGGTTTCACGGGAGCTTTGACCGTGGGCAGCTGTTAATTATTGTCGCAATGACCGCAGAGACAATAAACCAAGCGATGACACTTGGCTCCCCCATCAGCTCCACCAACAGCTCCAGCCATTGGCTGTAGCTGCGTGTCATTGAACGTCGAGATTCCATTGACTTCTGCTTTTGGCTTGTATTCCAATTTAGTTTGACCGCATTTTCGATTCGATTGCAAGAAGACTGCCAGCCAAGTGGCTTGAGAAGCGACTAGGAGGGCGTAACAGCATCAACTCGTCTTTCGCCCTTAAGGCCTTTAGCGCCTGGCTGCGGTAGTAGTGGGGAGGCAAGAAGCGTTCAGTATTTGGCTAGCTCCCAAAATAGTTGAGAGCCAGCGCCCAGAAATCAATTTAAGTCAACAAACAAACGGAAATTGAATTTGTGTTCATAGCTTAGCTGCATCCAAAGCCTGCGCCAGGACACGCCCATTACAATGGGAGCCAAACGTTGCAATTGCATTCGGCTGCTGCACCTGTCGACACCTGTCCGAGTGCAAATAGAATAAAGAGCAAGCGCCACCTGTCCGTCCGGCAAAGCGGCGCGTGGCGGACTGTCCCACGGCTGATTGGAAAAACAACTAACAAAGTTATAGTGGGGTGTGCTCGACTAGCAGATACTCTAGACGCAGTATCGTGCTGTTACACATATAAAGAGAAATTCATTCACACACACACACATACACACACACATGTGCACTGCCGTCGCTTGTTTCGCACTTAATGCTGTGCTGCTTCTTTCCACAATCTATGAAATATTCATTACTGCATAACTTTGTCGCTTATTGTCAGATTTAAATAAAAAACTTTCATGGTACGCAAGTCGAAAAATGTGTTGCCAAAATCCAACTTTTCAGCTTTAAAAAATGCTCAACTGTTATAGATGTGGGAATTTTAATACTAGCAAAAGGTCAAGGGTCAAAGGTCGACGCATATAAAGAAAGGCAGACAGCGTTTACATATACATAGATAACATATAGATAATAATGTATATATAAACGCTGGTCTGGCACACCTTTGTCGACCTGTTTCACACAAACATTACACCCCACACCGAATTTAAAATACGTGCAGGGTATGCAAATACATGACAAAGCGTAAATAAATACTCGCCCGTGCAAATATGCAGCGTGTCGATAGAAACGCTGCTAAATGAATTTACAGTTGAGATGCACTGAACACAAATAAATGCTAAAAACTAGAATTTTCTTTGTCTCACAATAATCCAACTTTAAATGAAGCGAACCTCATTTCTTTGTAAAATTCAATAATATCCTGGCTGTGAAAGATGTGATATGAATATGAATTAGATGGAAAGGAAATTACAGTGGGAAAATGAATGAACTCTATAAAGAATACATAATATACATACATATATTAAATCTTAAAGATAAAACATAAAAACTCTATAAAGAATACATAATTTATATATATATAATATAAATTAATTCTTGAAGTTGACACATAAATATTTGCAGAAATCAAAGCTAAAAAAAGCAAAGGAAAAATAAAATAAAATTCTTTGAATATATTATAAATTATACATACATATACATATATAAATTTAATAGAGTTTGTAACTCGATTCAAAGTTTAAAGTTTTTTGTGCCGATCTCTAAAGTCATAAATTTAAAGTATTTCTTGGTTAATTTTCTCCAGACTCTGAACATTTACAAACAATTCATTTGGTAACAGATTTTTAATCGACTTTGGAAAGAAGAAGCACAACTGCACCACACATATGCGTGTGTGTTTGTGTGTATGCGTGAGTTTCAGTGCTTTCATCTAGCTATTATCTATATAGTATATACCTACATATATGTCTATTCTTCTTCTTCTTCTTCTCTATAAATTTAGTTTTCACCAAAGTAAAAATGAATTAGTTTAAGTCTTATTTTCTTCAGCTTTTAATTAAGAGATTATTGAATTGTTTTTCAACTGTTAGCCATGCTTTTTATAATGAAATATTCCTTAAAGTCACAGTTTGAATGCTACTGCATCGGGGAAACAGTTTTATAACTATCGAAGCAATAGTAAAGAGTACACTAACTATACAATTCGTAGCTGTTATTGTACAGGGTATTCGTGGGGCAGTTGCAGTCAAGTGCAACGCATAAATTTGTCCCAATTGTTTTTCAATTTTGCGTTTGTGTTTTGTTCCCTTAATGGAAGTCTTTAAATATATGACTAGGCACGTGCACTAAACCATTATATTCAATGTTTCGCATTGATCGCCCGACACTAATACATAATATATAGTGTATACAAATATGGATATAACGAGAGGCAACGGTGCGTATGCGTAATGCGAATGTATGTGTGGGTGGGCATTAGGCAGCTAAGCAAATGGGGAGACATTTGTGGCACGTGTTGCGCCTTGTTATTGATACTGTTCAGTTATTAAGTACATAGCTTCTATAGTAAGTAGTTTATTTATTTTTATTATATTTTGTTTTGTTTTTGGTTTTTTTTTTAATCGAACTCGTTGGCAACAATTTTTAATTAAAAATTGTCTACGCAGCTGCTGGAACTTGAGAAGTGGGCGAGTCTTGAAAAATCATGGCAGGAAATCAAAAATATACACACACCTGGCGCCACCTGGCGCCATAAATGAGATAACAAGTTTGTAATTTTGGCATAATTGCCCCCCGTCTGCAAAGGGCAAGCATATTGCCAGCTGTGTGGGAGGTTAACTCGGGGTGAAAGTTCACTCCCGATGTACATTTGATTCCGCTTCAGCTTCTGCTGCTGCTGCTGCTGCTGCTGCCGCAGTTGTTGCTCGTTTTTATTAAAATCAAACTGGCATATTTTTATAACTCGGGCTGTGGAGGCAAACTTTGCTAAACTCTTGAATCTTGAATCTGGAATCGCCTACGCTGGAGGCCTCACACACGTGCTGCCAAATGCCAAATGCCAGATGCTTCACATACCCAAAGCAAATGACAGCCACAGCCCCCCCATCGCCCCTGCACATCCTCACCTCGAACTAGGGGCAACAACTGCCGGTTGCCTCATGCCTCATGCCTCATGCCTCATGCCTCATGCCACTTGCCGCTTGCCGCTTATCTAATTAAGTTCGCATCAAATTTATAACAGGCATTCATTGTCGGCCTTCTGTGTCGAGTGACAGCCAAAGTCTAGTCCAGAAGCCTTGCCAAGTGGAAATGGTGTTTGGGACAGATATGTTTGCAAATTGTTATCAGTGGTTCGCCTTTTGGTCTGGTCTGGGGTTCGAACTTCGCACCCCGCGCCAGTTATTTAATATTTAGTTATTTTCTTTTAGTTAGCTTGGTATGGATACACTATATAAGAAAGGTAAAGGTTCTACTTCTTAAGATTCATTTGTACGACTTAGTCCAAAGTTTTCTCTATATTAAATTGCGATAAAGTTATTTTCTTATGGATTTCCTTCAATTCTTTGGCCTGAAGTTCGAACCCCGAACAAGTTGTTTAAGATTTATTTCTGCGACTTATTTTAAAGTTTTTCTGTCTTAAATCGAGTTTCAGTTAGCTATATTTATGGCAAGAGTTTCAAGCTATAAACTGTCTGCTTACTTCTTGTCGATTCAAGTTTAATTTGGAATTTTTTTTCTTTTGTTTTAAAATCTTTTCATGGTGAAATATTTGAAGAAAGTTTTTGCTCATTTATGTGAGAGGAATTTGTTTTTTAATTAGTTTATTAGATTTCGTTTGAACGTTCAGTGTTTGATAAGCAAATGTCAACAAGGATTTTGTATTCATTAAAATGATTCAGATAAATTATCTCGTTCATTTATTGACTGTGGGCATTAAATTGAATGCTTTTATGAATTTAATTGTGCTTGATAATCCAATTCATAATAGAATTAAGCACTTAATGCATCCCACTTCGGAGGCAATTCAATTCAATTCAATTCAATTCAATTCAATTAAAAAACCTAATGAAACAAGAGCTCAGCTGATTTGCTGATGGTTTAACAAACAAAAGCAATAAACATTCCGTCAGCCAGATTTTCGTCAGCCTTTGTCCTTTTCTTTTTCCCCATACCTTTTATTGTTGTTTTCCCTCAATTATTGTTGTTGTCCCTCCGCTTTGCGCCTTCTTTGGCTTATTTTGACCAGATCGGAATGCGAATGCAGCAGTTGGCCTTAGTTGGCCGATTCGTATATTGCCACAAAATATGTATTAAATTGTAAACATCATGAATAGCAAAGTTCTTTGTTAGCTTTGTTCGCAGAATCAAAGCAAATATTTCCCTTGGGTCAACGGACGGCCGGAAAGTGTATGAGAAAATGTATTGACATGCTTTTCCCAAATTGCCGCCAGGCGCACAGCTTAAATGAAATGAATGTTTTAGTTGATTTGTGCGGATTAATTAAGCGCTCGATCCTTTTAAGCGTCTGCAACTGCAATTGACTGACAAAATAATAATAATAATAAAAAAAGGTAAAGTTAATCTCGTTACATTTGCCAATTTTCTAATTTTCATTTTCAATTCATGCCCCCAGGTCTGGACAGCAGCATTTCATATTGTTGACTCACATTTAAGGTTCCAACTGTGAACCTCGCTTTAACTCAATCGATTTTCCGGCTGTCCAATTACCCAGCTCTTAAACTGCCCGAGTCAGCAGAAATTGTACGTCTTTACTTTTTTTTATTTTTTTGCTCTCAATTTATTTGTCCTGTTTCCACTTTCACAATATTTTCCTAAATTGAGTAGAATTAGCGTTTGCACGCCCCCCAATGAAATGAGCACCAAATTGTGGCACTTATCGCAATCAAAAGGCGCTCAGATAGCTGCCCAAATGTCACACATATACATACACACAAGCAAACAAACAAACAAACATACATACATAAATACATATATATATATATGTGTGTGTGTGTGTATAGAGAGCGATATAGATGACATTGACTTTGGGCAGAATTCGCTTGCGTCTGCGGCGCACCGTGCGTATACGCAATATCTGCACTACTAAGAGGGAAATAATTTCTATTTAAGCAATATATAAATGAAAACCACAAAAGTAACTAAGACTCAATTAAAGAAGAAAAAGGCAGCAGTGCAATAGAATTCAACTGCCACAGGCAACAAAACAAAGTGCTTCTCAGCAGGCAAATAGAAAGGACTGCGCGCTGCAGCAATCAAAACATTTTCTTTGCCGGGCAAAAGCATTCATAGAAATGCCGCCATTGATGCCTCTATGCATGTATACAAATAGATGTACATAAATATGTAAATATATGTATGAATATAAATATGTATGTATATAAACAAGTATATACATGTATATTTATACATATGTACATATATTATTTACAATTAATTTTGTATAACCTGCACAAAGGGTATTCTGGTTTTGTAAGTGCTTCGTTGTGGTTGGATGTGCCGGTTTGACACCCTTTGTCTTTGTTCTTCAGCTATTTTAATTCGTATACAGAAGAGAGGCAGGGATTACATGCTAATCTGAAGATTAAAATTGTTAGTCTGCGTGTGTGTTGAGATCAGCAAAGCGGAAGTCCGGCACGAAGGGAATCAAAAATGTATGGCCTCACTGTCAGCAGAATGTGGCGGCTCTGCCGATAAGTCGATAATTCTGCTAAGCCTTCTTCCGATAGTCAGGCATTCGTACAATTATTCATGTATTTATTTTGGTCACCAGCAACAGTCGAGCTAATCTATGTACATATGTGACTATGCCGAAATTTGTTATTTTCCAAATCTTAAGCCGAATACAAACGAGAAGCTGGGATCACAATAAAATCAGAAGATAAAACTGAACAGGAAATGAAAAATTGATGGTCTCACTGTCAGCAGAATGTGGCGGCACGGCCGATATGTCGATAATTCTGCTAAGCCTTCTTCCAATAGTCAGGCATTCGTACAAATATTCATGTATTTCTCTTGGTCAGCAGCAACAGTCGAGCTAATCTATGTACATATGTGATTATGCCGATATTTTGTATTTTCCAATTCTCAAGCCGAATACAAACGAGAAGCTGGGATCACAATAAAATCAGAAGATTAAACTGAACAGGAAATGAAAAATTGATGGTCTCACTGTCAGCAGAATGTGGCGGCACGGCCGATAAGTCGATAATTCTTCTAATCCTTTATCGCAGCTGCAGAATTCAATGTTGTGGCTTTTGAAATTTTCGTTCAATTATTTATGTATGTATGTATATCATTTAGTCAGCAGCAATAGCCCAGTTAATCTTTATTTATGCATGTGTGCGCGTACTTTGATCTCTTTTATTTAGTATATTGTTTTTGTTATTCTCGTTATTTTACTTGAATTATCTCTTTGGTGTTCTTTTAGAAATGTATTTGAATTGGGATTAAATTTAGCCTCTGAATGGGAAACTATGCATATTATATCCAACTGTATGCGTATGATGAGTTTTTTTTTGGGCGTAACACGTATACGACACGTGGGACTCCAAAGGGGTAGGGAGATTGTTTTATAAAAGGGCAACTGGCCTCGAGCGGCAGACAGTTGCAAATGTGAAATGCTTTTGGTTGGCTTTATTAAAAATTCAATAAATACATTTGTATGAAATATTTACAAACATTTGCCAGCGGCCATATAAAAGCTATTTAAATGTTAACAGGACTCAGGTTTAACCTCAAAGTTCTAGCCTGGTGCGTTGGCAAGGGACATGTAAGGGGAGGGGGTCGGAGGGCAGCTGTTAACTTAAAGCGCTTTAAATGACATCCTTGAAAACAACGAAAACAAAAACGAAGTCGATGGCAAAACACGACTATTACATCACGTTGGGGTTGAGCGATCGTTCCTAATGTTTAAAGTTGTTGTTGTTCAAGTTGTTGTTGTTGTTGTTGTTATTGTTGTTGTTATTGTTGTTGCTGATGTTGATGCATTGCCACAAAGAAATCAGTGGCCTGTAAGAAACGTCCGCAGCGGCAACGTTGACAATTTTGCTTTTTTGGGGGCGTTGCAAAATCAAACATTTCCAACAGCCATTTCTTGGCAATTGCCTTCCCGTGCTTCGATGGGGCTGATGAGGGTGTAAGGGGGTGGAAAGGTGGTGGAGGGTGGGGGGGTGTCATCGTTGGCTCCTTGGCTCTTGGGGCGCTTCCGCTTCCGTTTCCGCGTCACTGAGCGGAGGCTGTGTGAAATATTTGCGGACCGAAACGCATAAAAATGTTGTAAAACAAAGTGAGCTCCAACAGGAATGTGGCAAGTGGTAAGTGGCGGCCAACGAGTGCGCCCGAGCCTACAAACTAAACTTTTCAAAATGTTGTAACGTGGCAAAATAAAATATATATAAAAAAAATACAAAAAATAAAAAAAAAAAGAAGGGCAACAAGAACAAAAGCACAAACAGAAATAAAAATAGAATAAAACAAATAAAGGCTTCGCCTTTACCTTACTTTCCCCTTTGGTGCTTCACTCGCTTCTCTCTTCTCTGTGCGTGGGCGATGGAGCAGCCTGTACTTTTCCATTCGGCGACGGCAACCCGTCAAATAATGTCATTGGGCCCAAAGCCAAAGCCAAAGCAAACGTTAAGTACGAGTGCTACACCAACAACAACAACAACAACAACAACAGCAACACCAACAGCAACAGCAACAACAACACATGTGGTGAAAGAACTCTTCAGATAATCACACACGTTCAAGTGTACTTATACAAGTGTGTGCACGTGTGTGTGTGTGTGTGTGTGTGTGTGCCCACATATGTGTACCTTGTGGGCTGCGTGTCCTTGACTTTGGATCAACCATATGGAAGAGGCGAACTTGTTCCCTTGCGGTTTTCCCAGTGACAACAATAGAAAGCCAAATCAATTGAAGTTTTTCTGCTCTTAAGTTTCCCACATAATTGCCTCTCATAATCTATGTATGGGTTACGACAAGAGTTCACAGGTTGAATTGTATCAAAGCTGATTCAACTTATTCAATTAGGATATAATGAATGTTCTTTGTGTGAGTGCGTGTCTATGTGTGTGTGTGTGTGTGTGTGTGTGTGTGTGGGTTAACCCTAACCCTAGCTGTATATTTATTTATACTACATTGTGTTTTACCATCCTAACAATCTACTCACTTAATTATGAATCAATAAAAATAATACGTCGTAAACAGAACAAACATACTAAGTAGAATGCGTAACCCTAATGATATTCTCGAATCTATAGATAATACGGTATCTATTTACATTTTTATTGAATTTTCTATTTATGCGGCGAGTTTAAGCAGGAAGTGGATAAGAAATGTGGTCACAATGATTGACATAATCCTGCAATATTCCTTTATCCAATCAATCAATACTTGGTCTAAAAAGTGTTTCAAGTATTTTCTATCGGGCATTTAAAATCAGTTGGCCTCGCAACAGGAATTTCAATATGCCGAATACCAATGGTTCCCTATTGGCCGCTCGGCAGTCAGCTCTCAGATACACACCCACACACACACACACACAGACAGGGACAGGGACACAGATACAAACACTTTTGTATACTTTTACTTGGGAGTAGAATGGCAACTGGGAATGGGCACAGATGGCAGTCATTTAAATACAAACAGCAATTTACGTGCCGCTAAAGCTTTTGGCCATTTAACTTTCAAGCCGACCAATACAAACAAGTGAGACCTGAGGAATGACACGACTTACCCATACTCTGTATGTTGCAATGAACGGCAGTACAAGATTCATTTTCTCTCTCACTCTAGATTTTTATGAAATAAAGGAAATACTTAAAGTTTACAAGAATCCTAAAGAGCAGGCTTGAAAAGTTTTGAAAGTTTTATAGAGCGGGTGTCTTGGCTGTATAATGAGACGAATACTTTCCGTCAAATTTGAAATTCTTCTTTGGTGCTCAATTACAAACTTTGGAAGCAGGGTATGCAAAGTGCTGAAAGAAGAGCGCGACTAAGCTGGAGCTAGCCTGGGACTTGGCTATGGCCCAAACTGTGGACTAGTTAGTGGGCTAGCGGAAAGTGCAATCAATGCACAGTCACGTTGCAATCAGACCCCAGCGGCCGGCAGCTGGGAGCCGGCAGCTCAACTCGTCGAGACGCCTCCTTGCCATGTGGTACGTCCCTCTGTCCAGTGCGGTGCTCCGGTGGGGCGTTAAAGTGTCTGTGGACCGGACTGTGACACAGCAGAAGCGAAATTGTTTCTGATGCATGCGTTGGAGGTGAAGAGGTTCTGTCGCTCCAGTTATGTCTAGAAAATATTTACCCGCCGGCAATTTCGTATACTATGCTGAGTTTGACTATGCGGCTGTTAAAACTATTTGGCAAGCGTTTTTAACCACTGCACAGCACGTAGCCGGAGCCGGAGCTGGAGCTGGAGCTGGAGCTGGAGCTGAAGCTAGAGCTGGAGCTGGAGCTGGTGGTTCGCACAACTGGGTCAGTCGTGTGTGCCTGGCCAGCTTGGCTAGCTTGGCCAACACAGTGTGTAGGTAAACTAAAAAAATGCAATTACATTTCCTCGTCTTTCCGGTTGATTATCGCGTCCCATTGACAGAGCGCAGTTTTAATTGGAATATTTGTTGGCTTTGAGTTGCAAACTTTTGGTGCTGCGTTCCATATACCAATTGATCATATGGCCCATACAAAATTAAAAGCTCATTTTGCCAAACATTTGCCATCGGCGACAGACTTAGCCAAGCGACGCATTCAACTGGAATTGTTTTTGGCCATTGCAATGTCTGCAGCATAATTAACAAACGTGAATCAAATTTCAAGGCTACCTTCACATGTCCAACTGGTCAACTCTCGAGACTGAATCGTTCCCTGGGCGATGGAGCAGCTACTGCGACTGTTCACTGCTGCCAAAGGTTCAAGGCACCCATATTGAATCCCAAATGAATTCATTCACTCTGTATGGCACTTTGTGGATTGGGTCCAGTGGATGTAGTCAGAACCAAACCCTGCAGGTGTTCCGAAAATGTGATTGCTGTTCTTTCTGCTCTTTTCCTTTTCTACACTCCACAGCAATTGAAATACTGGAACAACTCTTCCAGCTCCTCACATTTCATTTAAGCTTCATCTGTCGTCCCGATGTGGACGAGGATGCAGGCATTTCAAATTCTGTAATCTCCTTCTCCTATTGCACCTCCTCCTCTTGAGGCTCCTCTTAACCCTCCTCCTTTGCAGCTACTCTAGCCCTCCTTCTCTTGAGGCTCCTCTTGTCCCTCCTCTCCCACCTCCTCTTGCACCTCGTTACACTGTGACCAAAATTAAAAAGTGCTGAAGCTCAAAGTTCCGAAATCAAGGATGGGAAAACCTCTTCTAGTTCAATGGAGTGTGACAAGAATGGAATGATTGTACTACCAGCTGCATCCAGTCAATGGAATGCATCTGATTGTGATGCCACTAGATGTCCTCTTACGGGAGCATTCAGCTAAATTTGATTACCCTCTTATTTATTGGCATTCATTACAAGCCAAAACCGAGAGGAGAGCCACATTTGAATAGGGTTCCACGCGGGGAGATTTCTTAATAATGTGGCGCTGTAGGAGGCTAGAGACGGAGAATGAGAGAGAGAGAGAGGCAGACAGAAAGACAAAGGTTGGAGGGTGGGGGTGGCCAACAAGTGGTGCCAGCTACGGCTGTGAGAGGATCGCTGGGAAAAGGCGGAGATGAGAAACACGTCGCAGTGTCATAAACAGCAGAAGCTTACGACAACAAAGCCCGGAACAATCAAATTACAGCCGAGGAATCGGCGGATGACTCCCAAGGTTAGCTGTTTGGCTGCCTGTAGCTGGTTGACTGCTGCAAGGACGTCGGGAGGACCCCCAGTGGAGCCTCGGAGTGGGTCGAGTGACACCCAGTAATAAAGCGCAGGGGGAGAGATAAAAAATAATTAGCAATATGCCAGGAATGTAAAAGGACCTGAAAGACAGAGGAGCGAGGAAGCGGTTTTTAGACTTAATCGACAAAGATGAAAAGTTTTCATAAGACTTTATAGCCAACCATTTATCCAGCCTCCGACGAAAGCGATGGAGAGCAGGGTGTGAGAGAGAGAGAGAGAGAGAGAGAGAGAGGGTGAAGAAGTGGGCTCTTTAATGTGGCTTTCATCACATCGATGGTAAATTCATCGATTATTGTGGCACTCGGCCTCAACGCACGTGTCCAGGCGGAAAAAGCATTTGTCACGATGTTTAAGGATATCGCCGGAAGGCCTCCTCCCGAATATTCTAAATATAACCTTGCTTTTAACTGTTTTATTTACGATTCGTAATTGCCAGCAGGCAAAGTGGGAGTGATAACTTACTCGGAATCGATTGAGACGAGACGCACAACTGGTGCAGGACACACATTCCGAGTGATTCACAAGCTTACACACTCGTCCTGTTTGCTGGAATCCAGCAAACAAAAACAAAGTAAGACATGGCCAGGACATGACCAGGACACACAAATGAACTGTTAAGTGCCTTCGGCAATTGGTTGCGGGTTTGGCATTCTGGTCAAGCGTTGAAGCAGAGCAACTTTTCAAGCTAACCTCGATTATTCGATATATGGTTTAAGAATAAAGAATTAAATAATGTTGGAATTAAAGAATCGATTAGATATATTATGATATTAATTATCTATCTCTATCTCTTTCTCTATCTCTATCTCTATCTCTATCTCTATCTCTATCTCTATCTCTGTCTCTATCTCTATCTCTATCTCTATCTCTATCTCTATCTCTATCTCTATATCTATCTCTATCTCTATCTCTATCTCTATCTATATCTATATCTCTATCTCTATCTCTATTTCTATCTCTATCTCTATCTCTATCTCTGTCTCTATCTCTATCATATATATATCTATTTATATATCCGTGTTCGCACGTGCTTTGAGTAGATATTTGGCCTTGATAAGAGTCTTAGATTTGGTTAAGATTTGGGTCTCAGTTAATATTCATATATGTGATTAAGTCCTCTGCCACGAAGTATCGACTTAAATAGTATTTTCGTTGGGATTGGAAATTGGACTCATTTAAAAGCGAATTTCAGGCAATTCCAAACAGTTTTTTACCAATTTACAATGGGCTTAAAGGGTTCGGTATTCGTTCTGGCCCCGCATTACATTTGATGCTCGCTGTGGCCAATAATGCGCTCAAGGACGAACTTCTTGGGGGCATGGGACGGATGATCAATGTAATGCCTTTCGCCATTGAATGGTCAATGTTGTTGTTATTGTCAGCTCGTGCTCGGGCTGCCACATCGATGTGGGTCCTCTCATTTGCATGAGGAGCAGATGTCGATGCCGGGAGGCAGCTGCTGCCAGAGAGAAACGCGAGAGGTCCATCAAAACTCAATTACTCCGGATCCGGGTGGAGATCCGGGATGCCGACCGGGCAGTGTTTGGCCATTTACTTCAGCGCAAAGTTTATTAAATTTTTGTGTGTGTTGTCGACCCAAAGCAACGGGCATGCCAACTGCGACACCTGGCTGCCAAATTGTCAACAAAAGTTGCAGTTGACAAGGCGACAAAAAAAGCGCAAAGTGGAAAGCATTTGCAAAAAAAAAAACAAAAAAAAAAGAAAAAGAAAGAAACAAAGAAAAGTACAAAAATATGCAAAAGGAAAACAAAACAAATTGCGGCCAGAGTCGTTTGTCAAAACAAAAACAAAAATAATAACGGCAAAAAAAGAGCAATAAGAGCAACAAAAAAAAAAAAAACAAAAACAACAACAAGAAAGCATCCCAAATTGCTTTGCAGCACTTGTCCATGGCTGTGGTCATGGCCAAAAGCTGATGATGGCTGCTTGAAGCGGCCCTCGCATTAGCCAGCGCAACAGGCAGAAGCCACACACAGTGCTTATATTCAAATCTTGTCTTTCTAATGCCCAATACCCATTGAAAGTGGCACACATAGGGTATGCTGCTTCTGTGCCCGTCTATATTACAAGCAAAAACAAGCATATCAGACTTGTAAATATATTCGTATGCAATCTATATATAATCTGGCATATCCAAATCTAGTCGAAATAATTGATGCTCAAGATTAGTCCAGTTAAAGTCGGACAATTGTAATGGGTATGGCATCCAATTTGAGGACTTCTACAACTTTTCTGCCTCAGATAGTACTGAAAAATTCAAATTTAAACATGTTCGCCTCCTATACCCATTAAAAATGGTTCACAGAGCGTATGCTGGTTTTGTGTCTGACTACGTAACGTGCAGAAAGGAGCGTATCAGACTTGTAAATATATTCATATATAACATGGCACATATGTATATGTAATATCTGGAACATTCAACAAGTGTCGGTTTTCTAACTTTGTTTTTTTTTTTTTTCAAAATGCAAATATAAAAATTCTATGAGCTAGTCGAGCATACCCAACTAGTTGCTCGTTACTTGTAGTTTACATAACATACTTCGTTTTTTTCTTCGTATTTATTAATGATCTATTTATAATGTTGTGATTGAAAATTGGCTCAGGGTCAAGTTTTGTTTTTGTTTTTGTCTATTTTGCACAGTTGAATTTGGTAGCTAGGGAAAAAAATGTAAAATTTAATCTGTATTTTATAAATAGACATACCTCATTTAAGCTGAGTTTACGAGGTATGAATCTATTGTTGCTCATCCAGTTGTTCCCTTTTTTTATTGTTCGTTTTATGTCTGGTTACTTTCTTTTTATTCTGGGTTTGTTTTAGAAAAGTTTCGAGGGCAGAAAAGTTTTCGGGTTTGGATTGAAAAATGTTGTGGTTTTTGTGGAAGCCGCTTACAGCATTTTTGATAAAGCAACTATACATATAATTCTTTTCAGTGTATGTCTATAATTCTTGCACAAATTTTAATTTGGTTCAAAAATAATGCTTTAGTTGTATTAAATTCGTTTCTGGCAGACAACAAAATGTGCCCCTAATTGCCCAGAAAAATTGCAAATATGTCAGTCTGATAATTCGCTATGCCACATCTCCATATTCCCATATTCCCATATTCCCACATTCTTTATAAGGGCAATATCCTTGTCCTATGCTAAGAATAAAGCAGAATAAATAAAAAAATATTTGAAAAGTTTCGAGCCGTTGTCTTTTGTTTTTGCTATGCACGAAAAAGTTCTGATTCCACAAATAAGAACTTATCATTATTTAACAATTCACAATTTACATTTTACAATTTGGATTTTAGCATGCGGCTCAGCAACTGCTCCAAAGAGTCATTAAATCAATTGCTGCAGCACGAGTTGCTGTTTTTGTTGTTGTTGTTATTGTTGTTATTGTTGTTTGACGACTCTTTGTTGTCTGCAGCTGTTAGAAGTGTCCTTTGTGCCTGTCCAGCTGTCTCGCCACTGATTGTACTGAGCAGAGCCGCAGGCAGTTGCTTTGCTTAGTCGCCGACAGCAGCTGCAATTTGATTTAGCAGCCAAATAGCTGAACCGGCAGTTAGTCAAGCAGGCAAAGGGTTTAAGCACAGCCCCATTGGGGGACATTTTAAGCAGCTTAAAGCTAATGCAGCTGCCGCCTACAAGCGGCGACAAGTGCATAAAATAAATGGCAACAACTACGGAATTGTAAACGGAGCAACAGCAACAGCAATGGATAAACACCAACATTGGAACGACAACAATGCGCCACGAAGGACAAAGGACAAAGGACGAAGGACGATGAACGAAGGATGCGCTCGAGAATGCAAGGCAAACGTCTGTTAAGCGACGCCAAGCAAAATTGTTGTCTTGCGACGCTTTTTCTCTTTTTCTCACATCCACCAAGGCCCTGCTCATAGGCTCTAAGATTACAATCACAGCATGGAATCCATTTAAAATGGTTAAGGACATGGCAATGAAAACTCATTGTTTATCTATTAGTGATAGTGTTAATGACAATGATAATGATAATGATAATGATAATGATAATGATAATGATAATGATAATGATAATGATAATGATAATGATAATGATAATGATAATGATAATGATAATGATAATGATAATGATAATGATAATGATATTGATAATGATAATGATATTGATAATGATAATGATAATGATAATGATAATGATAATGATAATGATAATGATAATGATAATGATAATGATAATGATAATGATATTGATAATGATAATGAAAAAGTTGTTCACTTATACAAACGAACTGTCAACTAGTGTGCGTAGTTAAAGAGAATCCTTCTGTTCAACTACGCCATTGCAAAAGTTTACGAATCGAAATTTAATGTGCGTGTGTTTTAAAACAAGAAAAGTTCTTTAATTAAAAGCATCAGAGTACCCATGTCAGTATTTAATATAGCAGAAATGTAGGCGGAAGTATATTAAATCCAACCATAAGTAATAAAGTTGTAGAATTAACACAAATTGCAAAAAAAATAAAATAAAATATGTCAAGAATCATTTTGAAGTTGTCGTTCATCGTTCTACTGTGCGTTGAGGATTTGCAATTAATTTTGAATAATTGGGATTAAATTGTCGAGCATTAACCTACAATAATGTGTTTCAGCTGATTACAATTTAAGCATCGTATTCACTCAATTTATTTAATTCAAATTGAAATTTACTAATTACTCACGCATTATTTAAAATTCATTATGTCTATTTTAAATAGTAAGCCACGTAATCGCATATTCAAACTGTCTGCCAAACAGTTTGTTTTCATTCCATTTGTGAGCTTTAGATGAATTAATCAAGCATTGCGAACAGCTGTTATCGAGTTAATAAGAGCTCGAGAGTGCATCAGGAATACGGAAACCTCAACTAAGCTAATAATTCCATTTAAAAATATATATATTTTAATGGAGGTTTTCATTAAGTTGCGGGAATTGACGACAATTCCAATTTGATTGTCCTCGAAAGTTGAATTTATTACAGTTTATTACAGTTGCTTCCTTTCATCGTCGTAAATTGGTTAAAATAAAAAAAAAAAATAAAAAAAAAAAACAAAACTGAAATAAATCTTTTTTATGGCATCGACTACAAAATCATGTTTTTTTTAATATGTGAAAATTTGTTCTATATGTGCTTTTAACAACAATAAATCAATAAAGCGTTAGGAAAAAGAAAACTTTAAAGCCGAGTAAGTTCTGAAGGATAAGATTATTTAATGGAGTTTGCCGGACTAGTTGATATCCTGGATGTACAGAAAGATACACACTTGATGTTTATTAATGAGCAACGGTGCCAAATCCACTCGGCTGTTGAGCCTGATCACGAATTTATTTCCACAAAACAATTAAATCCTAAATTCCCACTTTCCATGGACTTAGTTTCGTTTTCGACTGCACAACCAATTTCAATTGATATAATCGATAGAGGAGCGCTCGCAGCTGAGGTTGAGCTGTTGTCCCATGCCACCATCCACAGCTTCCGCCTCTGCACCCATCTCACCCATTCCACTAGTAAATCTCTCACTAAGCTGGATGCTGGACGTGGCAGGCCCAACAAGCCATAAAAGACATTAATTACTTTTGTATTCGAAAACTGTCAACGGCAATGGCAATCAACTGGCAAATTATTGGAGCTCCGCTGCTAGCCGGACGATTAGATGGGCTAATATACAATAAATACTTTGGCTGATTTATGCTCCCGACCCTCCTCGACCGACAAGCGTTTCCCAGCTAGGACACAAGCTGGGCGTCCCGCACGTCACGAGGTCATTTAATGGCCACATAGGACTTATTCTTCCTCTACTACTGCAACTACTTTTTTTTTATTCTCTTGTGCCCTCTTTTTACTCCCCAGAGTTGTTGCCTACAGGAGCTCGTTTCATAATCTGTATAACAAATTTTTGTTAGGACATTCGATGGTGCTTTTTGTTTTTTGTTATAAGAAGAACTTCACATTTATTTCCTTCTTTTGGTTCACTGTGGAGAGGAATAAACCAATTGCAAGCCAACAAAAACCATATCGATATATTATTTTGAAGAAACTTTTTATCATAGTCTTAGATCGTTTCTTCCAAAATAAAATTTTCTTTAATAAGATAGGAAATTTTAAAATTAATTAAAAGTATTAATCCCAGTTTGTCACATATATATATATAAAGTGGTCTAATTATATGACCATTCGTTTCCACATGCATTTAATAAAGATCCACTTTGTATCGATAACACAGCCGAGTATATATTGCAAGCCTTAAGCAGGTCTCTGCGGTAGTTTATATAAGTTATAGAGCTCATATATTGATGCGGAGCATACTCTCAAAATATGAATAGGAGATATTCATTACTCCTATAAGAAAGATACTGCGACATCAAAGTTTTTGTTCCCACAATAGGCTCGCATATAATTCAATTTGTCGGCTCGATTATTAAATGAAATAGAGGTCCATTTGTTTTGTAAATGTTATTGAATGGGCTTCGGATTGAGAGGCCGTCGTTACACAGGACTATCACCTAGAAAAAATATAAAGCAACAAAAGAATGTAAGTTAACCTTGACAAAGATTAGCTGAGGTCTGATCTCATAAGCACTAAATGTGTTGAGAACGTAAACAAAGCTTCATTGAGCCCTAAAGCAACTTGACTACCGTTTTCTTTTTGTTCAACGACTTGAACCTGGACTCTCTGCACAGCTGATGTCTCGGACTTTTATTTCAATTTAAGTCCGCCTGAGGTAACTGTCGGAAACAACTCCCAATCGCTTACTCTTTGCATCTTTTTTATGCACTTTGCTCCACATCAAGATGGTTATGACTTTGTCTGGATGAGCATCCCAAATACCTTCGTCTCCTCCTCCTCCTCCTCCTCCATTTTTTGCTAACTATGGATAGTAGCGTTTACTGTTTGGTGTTTCTTTCTATCTACCTAGTTGTGCGGAGTTTGCTGCGAGAACTTTTCGCTTAAAATGATTTTGCTTTCGTTTTTGCTAGTCTCCTGCATCTACATTGTATGTAAATATTCCAAATCCTTCTTCCCGGGGCAGCCAAGGTATGATAAAAACTATCTGACTTACAGTATTTTTTCTATCCCACTGACAGTGCAAATAATGCGAGTACCCCGAAGCGTGTAAATGATGGACCCGGACGTTCAACTTGCTGATTATGCATCCCAGTGTCTTGCACCATTCTCCCTCAATCCCTAAACTAGTGTTGAGTGTCGACTCATGGCCGCCCAGCTTTAACGGTCGTCGGACAAACATGCAACTTATAATTGCTAAGTAGAAGGATATTCAAATTGAAGGAGACTAATGAAAGGTACATACCAAATAAATGTAGACTGGGTTTCGTCATCCGTTAGGAAAGTGTAAAATTTAAAAAAAAACTAAATGGTAAATTTGGATAATGTGTTCGCCAAAGTATTCAAATTTAGTTAGCATCTGTTTATGTGACAGAAATTCATTTTTGTACGATTGATTGATGGTTTTTCAGCTGTCTCAAGGCCTCCTCTATTTCCAGTACACATTTCAGCTCAATATCCGCCAATTTTCTTCTAGCCCTCTTTGCTCTACTGGGTGGATGCGTTAGTGCCAGGAGCGCGGACCGCGGTTGCAGCATCTCGTAAACAACCTCGGCCATCACATCGAAGAGCCTCTTGGCACACAGGGTGGCCATAACGGTACGAATGAAATTTGTAATGGCTGATGGCATTATCGTCAGCTGAAGAGCATTGTCTATGTAGCGTATATTGCGTTTGATGCCAGGGAATAGTTCGGAGAATATATTTAGCTGTTTGCATAGCAGCCCCACAGAAAGAACGAACTCATTGCGATCATCAAACATGTAGCATTCGATGCGGCAGCGTGGATCGATTGTTGGCGACCTACCGGTCCAGTAGGTCTCCAATCTGACATACATCTTGATCTCCAGCAATTCGGCCATTCTGAAGAAGGTCAACAGCTGCCTGTTCTGTGGTATTGGCCGAGAGTTGATTTTTTTTACGAGCCTATCCAAGCTATCGAACGCCTGCTTGGCGGTCATCCGGCTCAGCTTTTTCTGTAGGTGCTCGTAGGCTCGCTTTGAGAAGTTTGGGGGCACCCTAATTGGTTCCGTCAGTCGATCAAATTCAGATGATTTGGCTCGTATAATCGATTTTGAGGTCTCAAATTTCAGGTCAGATACCTCGGCGGACACATGAATATCGCCATCGGACTCGGACAGCGGGCGAGGCTTCCACAACACTTTAATGCCATCGGATAACCCCTTGGATGCGTCGTCTGTCGATTTCTTCGGTGGAGGCTGTTTACGTTCAATGACATCGAAATTAACTCGTCGCTTTGAATTGAGGCCCGCACAGCAATTCCACTGACGCTCACGTTGATATAGTTTAGCCTTTTCGATGTCGTTCACAAATACCCTTCGCTTAATTGGTGGCTTCGACTTTCGGTTACAGGTACAGAGGTGGGATGGTACCCCCTTTAAGGACTTCGAATGTCTTGTGAAAGGCGATGCTTGAACACCTTTGTTTATCTTCTCAATGGGTATCGGCATGATTGCTCTAACGTTATTCTGCTCCTGGCTCTCCTGCGGTACCAAAGGCCAGTCCTTGACAGATAACATGCTATCGAACTCTTCTAGCTCCGGTTGCGTGTCGGTATTCCGATTAAAATAATATGAGAACCCATTCAATGAAACAAAACTGGTCACAACAGAGACAGAGCTTTCTATTTCCTGAGCCTCATTCACCATCTCGGACGCTTTAACATCGACGTTCGAGAAAACTACTTCCGTCCACGTGTTCGTCCCCTGAGATTGAGTCGTGGGCTTTGCAAAGCCACTGTCGATAGAAACCTGCAATGCGGTTTGGGTTGTCACCGTGTTCTTCATAACGGACTGAGTGCTGAGGTTCGAGACCTGGGAATTGGAAAAGTGTTTCGGAGACTGAGGCAAAGACCTGCAGCTATTTGTGCTCTGCGATGGGGACCGTATCACTTTTGAGCTAACATATTCGCAATTGCGAATGGTTGCATTCGAATTGCCGCATGTCGCAACCGGAGTTCTAACGGAGCTTTGACTGTCGATCATGACCAGCGAATTGGAGGGGAAGCTGATGTTGATGGAACAATTCCTTGCCAGGGGTCGACATACTGTGTTGCTGCTGTCTGTGGTCCCTGGTAAATGGGAACGAGCTTTCATCAAAGTTTTTATCTTCAGACCGCTGCTCTGATCAACCGTATTTTTACCTTTGTTATTTGCCACTGAACTGGAACGATCCCTATTCAGATTCGTATTGATGTAGTTGTTCAATATGGACCTTTGGTCGGTAATCGCTGCCGCCTTTGCTCCAGCCGAACGGGAACGTGGATCCGGTGAGGGTTTCTTCTTCACCTCGTTGCTTTTCTTGACCACCGGCGCATTGGAGCTGCTTCTGTAAGGTGAATTGGCAAGATTGCCCATCAGATTCCTTGAGTCCGAGCGGCAGCTTTCACGTTCGGGCTGCACATTGCGCCGGAACTTGGCTTGAAGATTGCTAAAGCTGACCCGACACGAACTGCTGAACTTTTCCGGCGACACGGATTGACTGCCAGCCGTTGAGTGTATTCGATTTTTGATCGTTGACTCATCGACGATAAAGCCTCGTTTTGTGAAACTCTCTATTTGAGCCTTGGTGCTGGGCTTGTTACTGTTGACTGTGACATGAGATTGAATACAAGTTCGCATTGTGCTTTGTTGCGTTCCCCGATTCCTAGACTTCGATGTTGTACTCCTGACTTGGGATTGCGCACGTAACCGAATTGAGGTCTTCGACATGCGATTGGAGTGGACACTCCCGACCGGTATGCGGGAGTATATAGCCGTTGCAGACTTTGACTTCTTCCAATATCTGCCCTCAACGCTATCGACCGATGTTGGTTGACATTTCGTCATACTGTTCGATTTGTTGTGCGTCACGGTATCGTTGCGAATGGAGAGGGAACGCGTCCTTTGCTGCATCTTCTGCTTGGGATTGCCACCAGCGCCGCCGACACCGCCGGCAATTGCAGCCGGTGTATAGCAGCGGCCCTTAATGGCGTTCTTCTTGATTACTTTGGCGACTATTGGCGGCTTGTGGGGTCTCCAGCGGTGATAGCGTAGCGTTATTTGGTTGCCCCCATACAATAAGCGAATCGGCTTTGATTGCCTTTGTTGTAATACATCAAAGATACGATTTCTGAGCTCAGTTTTTTTGAATGCATCCTCCAGCTCAATGTAGCCCGAACAGTATATTATTGAGTAATTATCACGTCTATGGGTATATACAATTAGATCCTTCTCGTCGGTGGTCAGGCTGGTAACGCCCAGATGTCGCTCTCCGTCAATGGCATAGCCATGCACGATATGCTGCTCCGAACATTTGGCAGTCGGCGTTATCGTAAGCAACAAATTGTCCAAGCTTTGAATGCCGAACAGCTTGCTGACAACGCTATCCGCATTCGGTCCAGCATCGGAATTGCAGGTTAGTTGGGGCCTGACAAAACGCTTAGCGACCTCAAAGGGTCGCACTCTGAATACTCTGGTCACAATCCGACCGGGAAATGTAACTGTATTGATTCTATCGAGTATCCCTGAATCAGACGAGATTATTGTCGAGCTACAGCCAGCCGTCGATGCCTCGCTGTAGATCTTTCCCAAAATTTCCTCGACATCTGAGCGGTTTCTCTTTTGGTATCTTTGTCGGCGAGTGCCCTGTAAAGGTTTTACTCGGTCACCCTCGTCAGTCATTTAAAAAAAAAAATATAACGGTCTATATGTTGCCGAAAGAAAATGTACCAGAAATAAAAGTTTCTTGGATGTTCTACTTATATTTTTTTTTGGAATTGGAAAATTTTGGAAAATTAAAATTCGCCCGACTCGAGACAGTAACAAGTTAAAATAAGTACTTTTTTTCACGCACTTACCATGAAAACTTTCGAATGACGTTTTCGTCATGGCAGACTAAGGTGACACATTTTTCTTCTTCTTCAATTTCCCAGATGGAGTTCTGTTCGATTCGTAGAGTAGTGTAGTTCGATCTTCAAACCAAATTTATATATATGTATGTATATTTTTTTTTATCTCGAATTGACAAATTTTAAAGTCTTGCCCAAGTTGCCTTTGGAATGCTCATTTTTGTAAACAGTCTCAGACATTTGAAAGAAATTATTTAGGATAGATTTAATTCATTGACAACGGTGTTTGGGCTCTGGAAGCCAGTGGCTGAATGGAAGCGCGTCGTCTCGAGCGACAGCGTCGGGACTCGGCCAAAAGTAGTGCTGCTGAGAAGCTGCCATCGACTCAGGACGAGGAGTTCCACTTACGGCTCATCGATCAATATAAACGGCATCCATGCCTGTGGCAAACGTCGCTGACCGAATACGAAGATGCGGATCTGAAGCGTCGGGCCTGGCAGGAAATAAGCCACCAGCTGGGCGCCCATCTGACCCCATCCTTTGTGCGGAGTCGGATCAGCAGCATGCGCTACCGGCTCAACGTGTACAAGCTGCAAATGATTGAGTTCCGGATGAGCCCCGCCAGCGGTAAGCAGCCGGAGAAGCTTTACTTCATAGACAGATTTGACTTTCTGGACGAGGCGAACAGCTCGCAGCAGCAGCAGCAGCTGGAGCTGCAGCATCAACTGGACAGCGAGAAGGCGAATGACAGAAGGAACTTGGCTGCGCAGAAGTCTGCGGTGAGCATCGCCAACAAGTTCAAGCAGCGCATCCAGGACCAACAGCAGCTGGAGCAGCTGCCGCACGTGCTGCAGCGCCTGAGCGAAAGCGATCGGAATCGGGATCACGATCACGATCAGGTTGAGCCGGTTGGGAGGGAGACGTCGGAGAACAAATTGAAGGAGTATTCGGATTTCAGCATTGCCAGCGTTGTGAAGCAGCGCATGCAGCAGCCGCCACTGCTGCAGAAGAGGAACGTGCTTCAAATTCCTGACTCCCTGTTGGGGGCACGTCGTCTGCTGCAGCAGACGAAAAAGAAGCAGCCACATGGCGATCAGATGGCTGGAGGGCCAAACATGGCTCGCGCTCAAAATCCGGACATCGACAACATGCTCAAGCAGCGTATGCATCGGCTGGGTATGGTCGAGCAGGGCAAAGAGTCGCCGGTTGACAGCATGGACAGCTTTGCCGACTTTCGCGGCTCGCTCGTCAACATTCCCAGCGTGGTGAAGAAGCGCATGCGCCAACAGCTGCAGATCGGCGTGTCCCGCGGCTGGGACCAGGAGAAACCCATGCCCAAGAACTTGCCCAAGAAGCCGGAATCGGTGTTGAGCATTCCGCCATCCCCGAAGGCGTTGCGTGCACTGCCCGGCGACTCCGTGTCCAAGACCAAAGTGGCCAAGCAGCTGGGCCAGCCTCTAAAACCGCCGGACTCTGAAGAGCAGCTGTCGGACGAGGAGGAGTTCTATCGCCTGCACTGGACCCTGCGCCAGCAGCAGCGCTCACGTCGTCCGGGCGGCATGTCGCCCAATCGCGATCTTCTGCCCCAGCCGGTGCCTCCGCTGCTGCTTGGCATGCACTCGACGCCCAGCGAGCTCATGGAGAGCCCTCAGGATGCCAAGACATAACCACACCCCACTTTAACACACCACACTCTAACCTACCACACTCGAACACACCACGCAGACCATCCTCACCACCAGTTATTTTAGCCCACCTAACCATGATTACCTGATTACCTGATTACCTGATTACCTGATTACCAGTACCATTTGCTCCAGTAGCCTCTACTGGCAGTTGCATTACGTATGCTTCAATTCCAATCAACTGTTCGATTTTACTACCAAATCACGCCAATAAGTGGACATATAAGTTTGTCAAGCAATCCAACTTGAGTTAATAAACACAGACACAATTCATTGTTGCGCTGCATGTTGCATATATGTGTAGGTAATATGCCTATGTATAAACATATGTACATATATAAGTCGGATTACATTCCTCGGTAGATGGATTGTCTTAATGACTCTATTAGGTCTGATGGGCAACTGAATAAGGAAGACTCGGATTCGAGTTGTAGGCTAGTGTATAATTTCATTTTTAGAAACGGGTTCATAGTCTTCAACTATATCCCATTCACTATGTATATATATATATATATATATATATATATATATATCAGTCAGATTGAAGTATTTTGTGTGTTTGATTGTAGGAAATTGTCTTCGTGGTTTGCCTGAAACGTTTTCTAATCTAATCAAGTTACCTCTATTAACCGGGTTGATTAATTTATATCGACCTCTGTCCATCTCCCCAAGCTATTAACAATTTAAGGGCTTAAACTGTGGAAATAAGTGAAATAAACCGCTCAGGAATGCTTAACTTGGTAATTCGTTTACCCTAAGGATAACATAAACAGGATTATTTTGGGACCGGTTCATGTTAGGAATTATGTTTGCAACCTTTGCAACTCGAATGTTCTCCTTTTGTTGTAAATGGGTTTGCTTTGTGAATTTGCCAAGTTGTTTTAGAATTTCTTTTAACTACATTAATTAACTGCCTAAGCAGAGTTTAAAAATAGAAGAGCATATCTTCCCTCTCTCTCTCTCTTTCTCACTCACTCACTCAATCGATAAGTGCAAAATAGAATCAAAGAATAAAATAGATGAGTATTAAAGCCAGATTTCGTTTGAAAATGTTGCCTTTAAGTGCGATGCGAACAAAATGTATTTGTTTTGTTGTACAATCGTAATTTGGTCTCCCCCTTTGGCTGCCACCTTCAATCTTGAATCTTCCGTCACGCTCTGGCTGCCATTTGCTGTCTTTGTTGCACGCATAAATTGGCAAAATTTTAATTTTCCACTAGATTTGCGTGGATTTTTGGCTCGTGTCTTGTTTGCTTTTTGCCCTTTTTCATTTTGCTTTGATTTTTACACCCGCATTCTCTATGGGTGGGTGACTGATTGTGTCTGCGTGTGTGTGTGTGTTGGTTGGGGTTGAACTTATGGCAGAAATGACAAGTTTATGGGCCAAAGATACTTCTTTTACATTTTGTTTATTTTATTCCTTGCCATGCAGCAAAATGCAAGTTTTGCTTCAATTCGCATCGTTATCGACTTTCCTTTTGCCATTGACCGAGTCTCTCCTTCAAGTCTCCAACTCTCCAAGTCTCCGAGTCTCGTCTCTCAAGTTGAGTCTCGCAAGTGGCTTTATTTCAACATTTGCCTTGTAGTGAGAATTTCGTGATGCTCGCCTGCTCTAGGGGGAATCGGGAGGCTCAAGAGCACTAGTCTAGGGTATTAAATGCCATTTCATCGTTTTGTTTATTTGCATTTCATGCACTGCTACCCTGTAACTGTTATTCTCTGCCATCAAACTGTCGAAACTATTTTACTATTGCGCTCATCAAATAGAGGAGAATATCTAAAAAATTTGTATCTTATTCTTAATTTGAGCTGACGACGTGCTCATTCACGATTTGATTAATTCCAACGCTCTGCCAAATGAAATGGAAGACTGGCTGAAAGCTGGAGGGGAGGAGGGGGCTGGAGGCTCACAACTTGGTCATGATTTATGAATGAGATAAAAAGTCTCAATGGCAAAAGTTTTGCCATCTCCCCAGCGACAAAGCCGACGTCGCTGCCAGTAAAATTATTTTTAGCTCTGCCTTCAAGACTGTTAAGGCAGGGGGTGGAGAAAGGGATTTCAAGGGGGGGGGGGGGGTTGGAGGAGTGGCAATAAATTACAGTTGGCGCTGGAAAATGATGCCGCGCCGTGTCAGTGGCCGCCCAGCCAAATGTTAAATGGACTCATTAGAGGCGGCAAAATCAAATCAACAGCCGCCAAGCGGCTCCACTTGCAAAATGTGGCAACATGTGGAGCCGATGTGGAGCCTAACAGATGGATGCCGAATGCAAAGATGGCTGTGCTTGATGCTTGCAAACTTTATATGTAACGGGAATAATGCTTTGACAACCGAGAAGATTAAGGATAATTACTTAATATGCAACTCAACAATTTGAATGCCAATTTGGGTGCCAGTTTTTCCTTTTTTTTTGGGGGATTTTTTGTTTTGTTGTTGTTGTTGCTGTTGATGTTGCGGCTGCTGTTGATGTAGTTGATGTTGTTGTTGTTGTTGTTGTTGGTTGTTTGAAGCTTCCTCAATTGCGATCGAGGATGCGCAACTGCTCCTCGACACACTCGCGACAGGCCTCATCCAATTCGGTGGCCTGAATGTACTTCTGTACCCCATTGAACTCCTTTTTCAATGCGGCAAAGGAGCTGGAGTAGAGCATTTTGTCCTTGATCTTGGCCTGCATGGGGCACCACAGCATCAAAAAGAGTTTCTCCTTCAAGCAAGTGGAGGATGCGCCCTGGCACTGATGATGGTATGCATAATCGTATACCGCATAGCGGCACTCTTCGGGCCCCCCTTGCGTAGGTCAACGAGAAAGTCGTCATAGCTGGCATTGCGGCGACCCACAACCTCCACGTTGATCTCGCGCTCATGCTTGATGGCAAAGATCACATAACGGTGTTGCTTCAGCTTGCGTATCTCCTCGAAGATGCCCTTGCACTCCGTTGAAACTTCAATGCCTGAAGCCATATTATTGCTGCACGGGATACTGCGTCTACAAAATGGATAATGATGATGTTGATGATGCCGATCATGATGATGACGATGATGCCGCATTTGGCTGAGGCACGTAAATAAAAGCAATGGACTCACCTTTTTAAATTCCAGAAGAAATGTGTTTGGCTATATTTTTTAAATTTGTGTGGTTACTCAAAATTCCTTGAAATTTCGACTGTTTGCTTTGATTCCATTTCTCCCGGGAATGACATTGACGGCAAACAGAGGGCCAGCTGTGTGGGCTCCAGCCTGAGAGCCTACTTAGATAAATGTTTGTCCAAACTGTTATTCAAGATGCTAGATTAAAAGCTGTTTAAGCCTTCAGATTGAGATATTCATGTATTATAATTAATGTATTGAAATATTTAGTATTACAATAAGTGTATTAAAGTAGGAGAGAGAGAGAGAGAGAGAGAGGGAGAGAGTGAGAGAGTAGAGAGAGAGCGAGGGAGAGAGTGAGAGAGAGAGAGAGAGAGAGAGAGTGAGAGAGAGAGAGAGAGTGAGAGAGAGAGAGAGAGAGAGAGAGAGAGATAGGAAGAGAAGGGGGAGGAAAGGAAATAAATATATTCTTTAAGCGAATAAATTATCCGATAATTTCAACCTGCAGTCTGGGTCTTGTCTGCTTAGCTAAATTACTCATAACGGTTTTTTGTAAAAATGTACGTAACATGCAGAAGAAGGCGTGGCCGAGCCCATTAAGTGTATATATATTTGATCAGCATTCATATGAAACTGAAAGAGACACACAATTTGGATGCATTGGTTAATTATTTTGAAAAGTTTTAATTACGATTGGCTGATACACTATAAAATGATAGCTCCGTGCATTTTAACAACGTACTTGTGGTTGTGTGTGTGTATTACTTAGTTAACAATTTTGGCATGCATGTGCATGCGTAAATTTTTGTGTAAGCAACATTTTGTACAGAAACAACACTGAACGGAGAGCAGGGTATCTGGTAGTCGAGCACACTCGACTAGAGTTTTCTTACTTGTTTAGAAACGCGTTGGCTGGAGTACATTTGAGACGCATTCAAATGCCTGAACAGCGAGGTTGGAAATACGGATGTCGAGTTCAGTGATTCCCAACGGGTGACCAAAACTGCTGTCGGCAATAAAATGCTCCATTTGACGAAGCTGTTGGCGGTCGCGGAAACGGACCCGGACCCGGACACGGACACGGACACGGATACGGATACGAACACGAATTGCTGTAACAGCAGCTGCAGCTGCAGCTGCAGTTGATGTTGATGTTGATGTGGATGCAGCCAATTGTTTAGTCGCACACATCTGGGCGCATGTACAACATGTTTGCAAATACACACGTGCATGTGTGTGAGTGTGTGTGTGTGTGATAGTATGTGCGTGTGTGCCTAGCGGTAACAGTGAGTGACAAGTAAACAACAGTGGAAAAATCACGTATAGTTGTTGAGGTACAAGAGCTCAACCATGCTTGAAAATTGCATTTAAAGCCGGCTATCGGAGCACTCAGCAATGGAAGTTTCAAATGCAAGTCGTTTAGGCTAATGGGCAGGTGTCTTATGGCCCAGTAAGTGCTTGCACAAGCCCACATATGAAAATTGATATCCTTTAAGCTAATGGGTGCTCCCTCATGCGTGACTCACAGTCCGAGCAACCAGTGTTGCAGCTGCAGCATGTGGAAATTGGTGAATTGATTGGCTACCGACAGAAGATCTCAGCGGCAATCAGGACAACAAGCTTAATTAAATAGTTTTGCTTGCTTGTTTTTCACTATCAAAGTTTCTGTGTCCATTTTCATTAAGGTTCAAAAAAAAAAAAAAAAACTACAACAACAACTTGTGCATTAAGGGAAAACTTTGTGAACTTATGTGAAACTCTACTGAAATAAATTTTTCTTTCAAGACTTTAAAATCGGATTGAAAACTGGTTAAAGAAAACCTTTAACAGAGCGCAGCTTTTCATTCCTTTACATCAGTTACAGCAAAAAAAAAATGCAATCAGTGCCCGTCAATCAGCCAATTGGTCTGCACACACACACACACACACACACATATACACTTCGATAAATGCCCTTTGAAGACATTGCGTATACGTTGAGTAAATGTTGCACGCACGACAACTTTTAAATGTAAATTTCCGCGAAGCAAATGTAAAGCAGAGATTTTTTTAAAGCTTGAATTTTCACCTTGTTGTTGTTCAATCTCAATTAAGATAATCACGTATTAAATGTTTCCGCTGCAGCGTTCTTCATCGGAATGTTGTTCCGTTTAAATTCAATATGCTTCCGCCTCATGCATATTTGAGAGCTCGCTTCTCTCTTTTCTTATTTTTTTTTCATTTTTTTTTGTAATCAAAATGCGTGGCTCATACACGTATTGTATACCATTAAGGGCCACACCAATTTGTGCCACTGCCCGTGCCAGTGAGAAATTTGAGAATCTCCGAGGGCGGCGCACGAAAGGAAGAGTCAGCCATGTGGGCCGTAAATTAAATACAAAGTTAAGTAAAACACACTTGAGGCAGCAAAGCGAGGCGAACGCTCAGCAAGTGCCACAAAGAGCAACAAAGACGAAAAGCCAAATAAGTGTGCCCATAGCCATGAGTAGTCGTCGCAAAGATGCCCTGTAAATAAACACAAATCATTTTAATGATAGCAAACTTTTGCAAATTGATAATACTTGAGTTTAAGTTAAAGCGGAAACGAGAAACAATTAGAGACATACCTAAAATTTCTGAACTCTTTCATTATTTACACTACTCTTATAATCGTCTTATATATCTATTTAAGACCCCCAGCTTTACTTATTCAAAGGGTATACTTTATATATATATATATAAACTTAGAAACTTTTTATGTGTAAATGGGACTCTCTTAGGATTCATATACAACACTCGGACAGAGATAAGATATTGTCTGTTATCGGGTTTTATTTTAATGACAACTCTTTGTTAACCATTTTATGGCTACAGGGTAAACAATATGAAGAACAACAAAAAAAACAAGCTTCAGTCTAAACGCTCCGCACAAGTAGTTTATGGCACAATCAAAATATACCCTATAAACTTAACTTTGAACTATAATGAAATCAACATTTGATTAATGGGTATTTTGCAACTAACACCCATTCGATTATTCAAATGCTTGAAGCTTTCATAAGCTTTCAATGGCGTTTAGCTTGTGTTTGTGTTGTCAGTGACAAACGCAGAGCCAGCACATCAAGCTGCATGCCGACTACACTCCAGGGTGTGGTATGGTATGTCATTGGGAAGGAGAACAACAAGTTATGGGCATTAAGGAGCGCACACCCAATGTTCGGCGGAGATTTCATTTTTATTACGCGTAAATGAAAGACATTTGTTGTCGAATGTCGTTCAGGCCGGCTTGCGGGACGTTTAAGGGGTATCCGAAGTGCGTAATGAGGCTGGATTCTGCCTGCCGCCCGCTGTTTGTCGAATGTCTTGCATAAAAAGTGCGCGATTAAAATCGCCTTTGCGACGGTGCGAGAGACAGAGAAAGCAAATGAGCAAAAGAAAGAGTGGGAGAGTAGAGCAAAGGTTACAACTGACCACCGGATGAGCCGCAGTAAAGAGAGAGAGAGAGAGAGAGAGAGAGAGAGAGCGCGGAGAGAGAGAGGAGAGAAATGGACTACGGCTGTGATTGTAAAATGTTTTGCTGGAGACTTAAATGCAAATGATTAACCAGCAATCGAAGCAACCGCGGAGACAACGACCAAGGAGCAAGGAGCAAGGAGCATGGATCAAGGACCAGGGAATAAGGACAATGTACCCAGTCGGATGAGGGCAGAGCGTTCGCCGCCGTTTTTGTTGTTTTGGTGTTGGTGAATTTTCAATTAATTATACGGACATTATTTAAGCGTCTTTTGCTAATGAACCCAAACAACGGGCCGCACAGCCTACGGCGGAGACGCAGGTCCGCGTCTAACTTTGAGGTCAAAGTTCACTCCAGTTTAATTGATTGGAGCCATTTGTTTGCTCCAAAAGCAAATACAAATTGCAACAATACAACAACAACAACAACAGCAATAATAATAATAATAATATAAATAATATAAATAATATAAATAATTTGTGCCTTTGGACTTGAATTTAATTTCATTCTCTGCCTTGCTTGCGATAAATTCGCATGTGTGTGTGTGTGTGCGTGTGTGTGTGCAAACATGAATTTCAAATTAGTTTTTGTAATTAAATTCGAATAAATTGCAAATTGTAAATTGTGAATTATAAATTGTAAATTGTGCATTCGGCACACCGGGATTCGGAATGCACAGAGCTATTGATTTACCTAATCGGATGGTGAGAAAAGTAAACACATAATACAATAGAATTTAAATAGTTATTTAATATGTAATTCGGATCCATGGGGCAGTCACGTGCATACCAAACTGCATTTCTATTGCAGTTTGGCGCCTGCTGCTCGGCCGTGACAATTGTGTCACCTTTTGTAAATGTTTGCTGGGATTGTCGGATTGCCATTTGATGTGCAGCTGCAGCACCTGCAGCACCTGCAGCACCTGCAAATGGCGCACGTTCTGACCTCTGGTTAAAACGGTCAACAGCAATGCTAGAGGCAACAGCAGCAACAACAACAACAACAACAACAACAATAACAATAACAATGACGAGAACAACAATAGCAAGAGCTGCAGACAAAGAAAATGGAGATCGAGTCTTGTGAAAGTTTTTCCTTTGCTACCTTGAAAAGTCTGAGCGAAAACTAAGCCGTTGAAAAGTTTGTGCGACGGGCAAATAAGAGCGCAAAGTTTACCGTAAAAGTTGAGCTCATGGCAAATGACACCTCGCCAACTTCTCGGTCAGGTACTGCAGTAAAAAACAGGCAGAACTGCTTGAATCGCATATGCCTGACTGCCAGATGCGATGTAGGAGAAATTTTCAATTATATTCAAAATGTGTTACATGCAATATATGTATATCAATCATATATAGTCAAAGGTTGTACGATTTTTTTTGTTTTTACTTGTTAATCATTTATTGGTTTTGCTTAAAATCAATATACCCTTTAAGCCTATTGTAATGGGTGAAGAGCATTAAAAATGTCTCAAAGGGCAGAGTTTTCGTAGAAATGGAAATGGGCCAGAGTGCACCCCGCACTCACACACACAAACACACACACACACACACCCTTGTTTTATTTCAGTGTATTCGTGCATTTAATGGGTGCAATGGTGCAGTAGTGGATGCAAATTTACTTACTTGTTGCCACTTTTCAACACTTTCCAACACTTTCGAACACTTTTCAACGGTTATTTGTTATTCCCGCTGTCTCTGGCACCTTCTTTTCCAACCATTGTGGCGAAATGTCAATTAATGGCTGCGGTGCTTGACTTGCCGTGCAAAAAGGATTTACAAGAACAACGAATCAACGGGAAAATATGAAATAAACTTAATTAATCTATAGTTCATAAAAGCAGCTCGACTATTAAGTAATTATATATCAAATTTATCGAGATAATGCTCTGATTCAAACAATTCGACTTTCTATTGGAATCTCTTTCCAAATAAATAAAACATTTTTCTCTGCCTAATCGATATGTATCGATTTACTATTTATATTTCAGAAGTGAATAAGAAACACTTAAGAAAATTCAAGCAAGGTGTTCACCTGACTAGAAGATACCCTACTCTTGTATTACAGTACATTTAAATAGGTACTTTTTGTTCTCTTATAAGATCGATATGTATTGATCTACGTAGATTGATCGATAAACTTTAAAAGTTAACGATAAGTAAGACGTAACAAAGCTGTAGTTGGATGTAGATAGCTTACTGTAAAGCTCACTTGAGATCGATATATATGTATATCGATATGATCAATAGATAGCTTACTTTATACTTATGAGATCAATAGGTATCGATATCGATCTGCTACTTATATTGTATATGACTTGATTGATAGTCATAAATCTAAATTAAAAAGTAAGACTCGCAGAGTGTATCCATCTAGAAGATACCCTGCTATTTAAAGCATTCTAGCTTCTCACTGATTATTTAGATTAAGTCAATCAGGTTGTTGATATTGATCAATTATATACATGTACAATATACAACAATTCCGTTATTATTTATAATCCTTCCATCAGAAGTTGTGGCATGAATATCCAAGTGCTTAAAGTTTGCAATGAAATTGAATCTTTGGCCATTTAAAATATTATTATTAATTAATGTTAATATTAATGTTGGGGCTGGAGTTAATCTTTAGCACTCAAATGTGATAAGTTAATGCCGCTTAATTGCGCTCACCTGAGCACAATTTGATATAAGAGATCAAAGTGAATAAATTATGAGTGCTGCTCATGATTTATCCAAGGTAATTGGCGGCGCATGCCACAGGAAATACGAACATGGAGCGGGTGAGTGGAAAAGCACCTTAGGCGCAGACACGGAAAATGCGTGATAAATTTCGATTTTCAGTTCGTGACACACACACGCAATTTCATCAGCCACCTGCCATATACCACCTACCAATGTTCCACCTGAGACTTTTCCCTTTGTCAATTTTTCCATTGTGCCTTGCGTTGCGTTGCGTTGCGTTGTCAAAGCGGCTTCCGTTTCCGTGCCACATAAGCGTAACTGTAATCGAAACAATGCCAACAACAATAATGGCAACGATGATCAGTGCACATTCCGTATCCCCATAGACTAATGAAGGGTTCGTTCAGCCGTCGCCTCTTGGATTGTCATCACATAAAAATTTGCTCTGCAACGTTGCGTATGATTAATTTTTTAAATAAATCACTTCACAGCAAAAGCTGTAGTGAATTAAGTTCAGGTGAAAACAGGTAAACATTTCAAGCAGTTACAAATGACAATTTGCAAGTTTAGTTGAACATTCTTTAGTTAAGCTTTTCAATTGGAATCTTAATTGCATTTGCTGTTAGCCCAAACTTAGCTGCTTATTAAAATTGGCAACATTTCGTGTGCTTTTGGCCCCCCATTCATTCCAATGCACCAAAACTTTGCAGCCGCAGTTATTACAAGCTGGCCATTTTGTTTACATGCTGTGCAAATAGGCTTACCAAATACATCAAATATCAAATTGCATCATATTGTGTGCGTGTGTGTGTGTGTGTTGTGTGTATGTAATAACTGTGGCTGCACGTGTGCGCAAACAATGTTAAGCGCGCAGTTGGTCCCTGTTTTGGCAATGCTATTGATTGTTAAATAACGCATTACCTGATTCTGTAACATAAACAAAAAATTAATTTATAATACAAACACAATTTATACTAAGTAAAAACGTTGCAGTCGGATGCAGCCAACTGCGCGCTACTCTGTTTATAATCTATTTAATTCTATAAAAAACGTTGCAGTCGGATGCAGCCAACTGCGCGCTACTCTGTTTATAATCTATTTAATTCTATATAATAATAATTATATTATATAATACATTTGTTTCTAATAATAAATATATTATTTAATATATTTGTTTATAATATAATAATAATAATAATATGATAGAATAATTGTATTATTCTCTCTCCAGCAGGTATATTCGAATATGCATTCAAAATGCAGTCCCTAGCTATATATACTATATATTGTAAAGCCATTTTTTCACGCCCCTAAAGGCTGCATCGATATAATCTGAATAATATCCGCTTACACACTTATTATATATTTCAAATGAAAACTAATATACTCTTTGTCGCTTGGAAAACAGGGCAACAGAAATAACAGAATGGAGCAGCTGACTCGATCTTCGAGATATGGAATCTGCCTGCTTAATGGCATTTGTATCTTGATTATGGTCTAATCGGATCTGTCAGTTAATCTGGTAAAAGGCAGCCAAATGGGAAAAGTTGATTTAATGGATGAAAGCAGAAATGTCGCAAAGCTTCGTCCTTTTAATTCATTAGCAAGGGATGGGCAAGCAGGCAATTTTCGAGCATTGTTTTGCTGCTGGGGTTCGATCCCAGCTCTACTTTGTTTTCCGTATTTCATTTGAGACGTGCTTTACAGCGTTCAGCTTCAAAGCGGAACGATTAAATTTCAATTTTCACACTAGCGGAAAATGTGTGAAAAGTGGCTGTTAACATTGATGGGATAATACGCTTAACACAACGTATTTGACCTCAATGTGTGTGTATATGTGTGTGCACCATTATCCGTACTACTTTCCCTTCATTAACATATTTATTGCGCAAGTAGAAACTGAAAAGGCGAACAGTTTCTCTTTTATGGATAATTGAAGCACATTGTGGGGACTATCAATGGAAGATAAACAATTTTTTTATATGGAAAATTAGTCGGTTCAATGGCAACGAACAGCTCGTTGGGCCGCGCAACGCCGGGTTATAGCTGCAAGCTATATAAAATATACATTATGTAATCTTTATAGAGCCTTAACCACACATTCCAGAAGCGTTCTTCACATTTTGTATGCTCGTACACCTTGTTCACTGTTTTATGACTACAGGGTATAAAGCGAGTGCGGTGCTGCTCGTTTGCTTAAGTTCTGTGCAGCAGCTAATCAAAATTTTACGGCTTTTGTGCAATTAAAGTCGCAACGCTGAGCAAAGGACAGAAGCACAAACAGTCAGTGCCACAATTCTGGCCATTTGTATTCATAGCACTCACAAACAGACACATACACACACACACACACATACACACAAAGATACACACACATAATGTGAGCATGAGTATGTGCGAGAACTTGTCAGTTATTATTTTGGTGCTTATAATGAGCATTACCTCTAAGTCGTTACATATTGGGAAGGTCCTGCGGGAGCTCTTAAAGGTTGCTTAAATACGAGCAAGTGAATTAAATGTTATTAACTTACGATTAACTTTTATGTATTATGAGCTTAAATTGTAGCTAATTTTTATGGTCTGAAGCGCCTTTTGAGTGGCTTTAAGCCATAGGAACTAGAGACTTATCGAGAATTATCGGATATTTTATAATTTCATCGATATCTCTAGCTAACTTTAAGTACTCTAATAAAGTGTATAAAAATACAATTTTTAGCTCCGTCCCTTTACATCGCCAATATTCGGAATATGTTAGAAAGTAACCTATAAGAAATAGAGCTTAATCAAGAATTATCGATAGGTTTCTTATTGCTGGGATATCGGTTAATTAGTTATATTTCGAGTGCTGTAGCCGTCAACTTTACATTCTCCACATTTTCCCACTACACATTTTTATTCACATCAAGGTTATTTAATAGCCATTATTCAATATATGTTTGTAAGAAGAAGCACAACTACAAATGAAGACAAAAGCTATCGGCTTCAGGGTATTTCCACGCTGGACATACCCGTTCAGTGCTTTATTACTTGTTTTTATGCATATGTTGAACATGTTATGATAAACAGGGTATTTAATGGGCGATACCCAAAATAATGTTCTCAACTTTTCACACAGTGGCACAGAAAGTTTGTATGTAATCATGTTTTTCCTGATGACATGACAAAAATAAAATGTGTCAGTTATCTATGACAGGATTTCTGTGGTATTTCCAATTTGTATGAAGTCGATAAATCGATAACTGATGACTGCTCCAACTTATTGGGTGCATTTGTTTGTGTTTCTTGGAATGGCAATGGGTATTCAAAGTCCGTAACTGCATTTGCTGTAAAAGACCGAACCCAAAGGCGAGGGCTGCAGAAGATGCTCCTGTATCTATTTCAATTGCGTTATACAACAAATTTCAAACTCGTTTGAAACTCAGTTTTGGAGAAGAGATATCTGCAATCCTTACATATTGTTTTTTTATTTTCTTTTTATCAAGTTATAAAGCCAATAGCTGTCTACAGTCTGGCCTGGCTGTTAACGGATACTAATGCGAAGTGGAGAGTAGAGAGTGGTGAGTGTTGAGTGGTGAGTGGCGTGCGGCTTGTGGCAAGTGGAACATGCACGTACGTCCTGTTGCCAGGCGAATGCTAATGTCCTTCGCGGCTGCTCTTAGGCCACAGAGCAGTCGCTATTTGGAATCCAGGACCCGGCGTCCTGCAACGTGTTGCCAACTACTTTCGACAATGCGCACGCATTTTGCATATTTGCACATCATTTTGTAGACGGCGGAGACTGTGGTCTGACGAGTTTGGCGAGGGGGTGGGTGGGGGGCGTAGAAGGAGTTTTGTAGCTGGCAGCCTTGGCTCAGAGGAAATTGCAGTGCGTGTTTAATTTATGGGTATGAATCAGCGCTCAAACTGAAACCTTAATTAGTTGTGACGAGCAGCAGCCGCCACATTCAAAGCTGCTGCCAGTACTTATGCCTTTTGCTACATGCCACATTCCACACGCCACATGCTACATGCCACATGCCACATGCCACAGACGGAAATTTGAGATCTGCATGTCAGCGACCCATTGTCACACAATTAACCAGACAATTAATCAACTCGCTTGCCCCTTCGCAGCTTTAAGCAGCGCAAAATTTTCATTTTTCGCTCATGAAAACATTTTCTTTGCGCTCTGCGAAGCGGAAAAACGCGTCTGAAGTGTCAAGTGCGGAAAAGTGTTTGTCTGCAGTTTGATTTGTTTTTGTTTTTGTTTTTTTTTTTTTTTTAAACTTCATGTGCTCGTCATTTCGTTGGCCTTTGTCTTTAACGTGAAGTTTAATTTATGCATTTGAAAGTATTTCCCGACGTCTCTTCATTTTATTCATAAATCATGCTTCAGACCCTTCCGTTGTCCATCCATTGCGGTTCCATCTCATTTGGCAGACCCAGATTATTAATCAAATCCCGGATGAGCATGTTGAGAACAACAGCTGAGCGAGAGTGCACGACTGCCAGATACTCTGTATTTATGGTTTTCAGCGCCTCGGAACGAATTCTTTTTTGTGAATCTGTTTGTACTAGAGATAACAAATTTGTTAAACTTTTTATGCTGCTCTTCTGTGCACGACTGCGAGATACCCTGTTTACATGTGTTTCAAAGAGCTTTAATATAGGATTTTCATTTGCAAATATGGGTGAATCCTTCACCAAATAAGCATCAATGCAATTTGTTTTGGCCTTTCACAAATAGAAATTCTTACTTGCTTTTTATTGTTGCACCACCCCATTTAACGATCAATGACTACAGGGTATACAAATCAAAATTTATTTAGAACAAATCAAAAATGTATTTAGAAGTTGAAAGAATAGACAGATAATAGATATAATAAATAATAAAGTTTATTGCATTGAGTGCAGTTTGTAAAATGATTAAATAACATTTCTTCCTCTTATTATATTTTGCTTCCAACTTCTCGGCTTGAATAATCTGTGGAATCTATAAAATGATGTATTTCATTTCTTTATAACGATTGTTTTTTTTTTCTTGGTTTCAAATCACGTAACAAAAAAATCGTCAACGGTGCACAAATGGAAACATCTGCCAGTCAAATATGATGAAAACTGTTGCTGTTTCCATTTGAGGGCCTGGAAAGTTGGTCAATGGCATCGATGAACCGAATAACAATACGAATTCAGAATCCCGAATCCAGAATTTCCATAAAAAAGATAAAAGAATTCACGGAAAAGATGTTGCCAATGTATTTGGCAGCCTTTATTGAATGGAGGGAAATACAACCGTTACACCACACCCACACCCACACACTCACACACACACACTTATGTACAGTAGCAGAAGGCGAAGTCGAAAAATCAAAGACAAGAAAGCCGAAAAGGACTTCAACTAAACCAAACACAAGCCCAAATTCCACACAAATCTAGTGGAAAATAAAAATTGTGGCAATTTATGCGTGGAACAGAGACACCAAATGGCAGCCAGAGCAAGACAGACACAATGTAGGATATATATTGAGTGATATACATACATAGGTGGGGGGCAGCCGGCGAATTTACGACTGCTGAATGCCTCCTCGCTCTGCCACAAAAGGATTTGTACGCAGTTCTTTGATTTGGCGTTAAGAGCGAACTCTCAACTTCGAATTCCGATGCCCCAAATAATGGATGGGAGTGTGGTTGGTGAGGAGGAGATTAGAAGGGGGGGGGGGGGGTACATATTGCTCCTAATGTATATACAGACAAGAACCCTTTGTGCTGTTTTCTGAGAACCTGCACCAAAAAGCGTGTAACATTATATAAGGCCGTTAATAATATATCTTATTTAACTTCGGCTCATCAACGTTTATGATGGGCCGGCCACAAAAGCAGCAGAAGACAACGAAGAAGAAGAAGAATAAGAATAGGAAGAGCCAGCCTTCTGCAAGTAAGTGAGACATTGTACTCTGGAGTGGCTTGCCAGCTTTTCTTTAGCCATTGATGAGCAGACAACAATTTTGGCTTAAAACCAACTAACAATAAAAGCAAATGAAACAAGTGAAAATTTCCTATTTGGATTGGCATTGACTACCAGATACTCTGGATTCGATTCTTTAGTTGTACAGCTTCAGCGCTTCTTTTCGAAGAGTCTTAAGATTATAAAACCTTAGAACTATAGACAAACGATCTAAAATTATAGACAAAAGATTAAAATTTATAGACAAAAGATTTAAAATTATAGACAAAAAAATCTCAAATTATTGACAAACTATCTTAATATAATTTATGGCGGGTAAAAACATGTATATTTTTATAAGTTTATGTTATTACAAATAAATTTGTTTTACAGTACGATCCATTTAAAATAGGAATTTGTTTTAAGTGTAGTATAGAAGAATAAATATGTATAAATCACATTTCAAGACTCTTGAACATTCTGAGATTTAAACTTTAAAACACACAGACAGATGGTCATAGGTATCGAAAATGAATTCCAGGCCATCTTCTGCCTACTACGAACTTTATTACATAAAAAATCTGTCCAGAACTTCCATTTTCAATGGTTTCAGGGTATACGACATATAAATATACATACATATATAAAGAGATTGAGGTATAGGAACTATTATTTTTTTTTTTTTCTAAATTTCTAAAACTTTGAAGTAGTTTTGTCCAGTGTTAAAAAGTGTGCTTAAATATTATAGTTAGACGTTTGTTTGATTGCAACACAATTGCTGGAAACAAGTTTCGCAGGCATCCGCATTAGGGGCTTTCCCACAACGGACATAATGATAGCATTCGAACGTGTTCAGCAGACAAAAAACCGCAAACGGTTGCAAGTTGAGCGTTCGGTGTGGCACGTGTCCGTTGCCCCATGCCTCAGCGCTGCGACTTCTTTGACAGCCATTAATGCTATTTAATTATGCTTGTTCTTCGACGCTAATGAAATTTTATTCATTTTCGTAAAAGTTTTTCCACCAGGCAACATTCATAATCGCCAGCAGTTGCCACTCCCCCTCACCCCCACCAACGTTTCGTCACAGTTATGCCAGCCATCTAACGGAACGCCCACGCACCTGAGCGCCTGCAGCTGCGTGGCTGTTCCCGTTAGAAAAGCTGTTGATAGCTGCATCCAAACTTTTTGGAGGAAACTTTCAAATATGTTTCAGGCTTGTGTACCAAATAAACAGAGTATAAGCTATATATGTGTATACTTAACTTATATAATTATATACTGTTATAATTATATGCAGTTACTCAGATGAATCTGGATCTATTTATAGCCTGAAATTTAATATAAGTACACAACCTAGAAATTCAATTAAGTAACATATAAGTTTGCTTGTAGTCTTTAAATCTTTTAAGGTCGTTAGCATAAGTCGTATCTCTGCACACACTGAACACTCAACACTATAAATTTACATACACACACACACACACACACACACACACACACGTACACATACACACCCACATTCATGTAGCTTTAGCTACAAGCTACAAGGTTTCATTTTTCCCTTTACTCATAGACTGCAACATATTGCTATTTGAACAGCTCCAGTGTTGTGAAATTTTTGCAGGATAAGCATGTGTGTCGACTGCACTAAATACAATATATAATGTTACTTTTTGCTACTCATACCGGAGCAGATATCATATACGTATATATCAGTATATGTGTATTGCATTCATGTACTTTACGAAATGTTTTCTAATATTTTTATTTATCGCTTAGTCTATTTTGATAAATCCTAGTTATTTATATAAACACTACATATGTATTTTACTAAATGCCTAACTGTCATCGATAGTCAGATAGTCTAACGATTCCGGAATAGATTGACGATATATATATATATGTGTTATTTATGTTCGTTTTACTGTTGACATATACTTGGGGGAACTTTACGATTATGTTTTCAGGCATTTTTATGGTCGCCGGCTATATAAAAGTCCGAGCTGTGGTGTTTAAAGAGCAGTCGATTTGTAGCCTACATAAATGTTATATAAAGTCTGGTTAATACCTCCCACTGGGCCTTGGATTCTGATAATTTCGCACTGAAAATAAACGTTTTCGCAAACTAGATCCAAAGTGTTGGCAATAAAAACCAGTTGAATTTTATATTTCTTCTGTCCGTTGATGTTGCCATTGGGCAACGGCGCACACATTTCACGTTCCGGCACAGCATCCACCCGGAGCATCCACTGACTCCGTGACTGCACTCCGTCAAATGCGCTTCTTATTATTTTGCTGACATGGATGGCATGTGAACATCGAGCTGGATATTAATATGTCGGCTGCTGCTCAAGCAATGGCACACACATATATACATTGTATATGGGAAGCCAATCAACAAACTGCGGCAGGTGATAAATCAACCGAATCGGTAGTACGACCTGCTGCGGCACCTCCCAACGTTCGAAATCCCCTCATCAAAAGAGCGTAAGGAACATCAATGAGGCAACTTAAAAGGTCGGCGTGGCAGGTGGTGGCCATACAATAGACCGGAACTGCGTCTGGAAAAAGAAAACAACATATTTGCGGCCACGCCATATTCGTGCTCTTTTCCGTGGAATCTACCGTACAAATTGTTCAAAATATGGGCGCAGGCATATCCAGCTTTATGAATCATATGAATCATTATATGAAATATTTACAGAGTATCTCACGGTTGGGCTCAACAAATGTGCAGCTGCTTGTAAGGCTTCCTTTTCATGTGCTTTATATAAGTGTCTGTTCGTTAATTAAATATTGAAGATATTGTGTGTGCATAGAAGTGCAGGGTATCTTCTTATCGAGCTTACACAGTTTGTGGCATCGTTGGCTGTTTTAACTATTTTTAGCTGAGCTACTTAACTTGCACAGCTCCTGTTGCTATTTCTATCATTGTTATCAGAATACCAGGAAATGCGTATGGGTGTGGGTGTCGATGTGTGTTGGTGTTGGCGTTGGTGTGGGTGTGGGTGTGGGTGTGCGAGCAAGTGTGTAGGTGTGGGAGAGTGTGCCAGTGGGTGCGCATTTAGTGTACTTGGCAGACTCGACTTGGCATTTGTTGATCAGCTTTGTTGCCACAAATGGATTCCAGCGAATATTCCGAGCTCCACTTCTCTGTGTGTGTGTGTGTGTGTGGCAAGGTGTGAGCAACATCTGGCGTTGATTAATGCAAAATAGTGTGAGCGATATGCGTGGGAAAACCTTCGATGGCATTACGGCCAGAGTCGATAGTGCATACTCTTGGCCAGACGAGTTGCAATGTTTTGACTGACAGACTCTGTTGCATGCCCCACTGAAGTCTCTAAGCAGCAGATCAATTTTGTATTACTAAATGCCATGAGACTAGCTACAAATCGATGCATACCCTCATCATCACAAGCCTGGGTGCGTGGTATGTGGCATGTGGCATGTGGCATGTAGCATGTGAGCAGTGGAATGTGGCAGATGGCACGACGAGTGGGAATAGAAGCTATATTTTTAGCTTCGAGCTGAGAATCTTATAAGTGTATGCAAGTAAGAATGCTATTAGCAAACTGTGTCCGACTAGCAGATACCCTGTATTAGGAACATGCTTCTGCTCTCATTAAGTACTGTAAGATTTTTAATAGCAAAAGTTAAAGGACGGAAATCTTTATAAAAAAACAAAGTATACTTTCGTAAGCTTGATACTCTAATATCTTAAACAAGATTTTATAATTCAATTTCCGTATATTTGAATAATTATTAAAAATATCGTAAAGGGGATAAGGTATCGGGTAATAATGATATATTTGACTTGCTTACTGCACACAAGAATAAATAGTTGAAGTTTTTAGTTTCTAGGCCAAATACTTTTCTATATTTCGGAATTCATACACTCTGACAAACGGCCGGAAATGGGCTGAGCGACTATATTCTTCAGCCAGGCCATGAATATTTTTTCCTTTATGTGTTCTGTGAAGTCTCTTTCCGGCTGTAACATTCGCTTTTATGTGAGCATAATACCCTAAAATCACTTCTATTCAATTTCCGGGTAAGCAAATCTTAAAAATGTTGATTTGCTTACAGAGTAAATTTTTGCGTGATTTATTACAAATGATGTACGTCTATACATCAATGTCTAGGACGCAACTCGTCTTAGCCGAACTCTTGAGCCCAGCAAATTATCATTTTATTATATATTGTTAATATCTGTTAGGGTATTCAAGATACAGCACTGCAATATCGACATAATCCATCGTTTGTTCATTTAAAATTGGTTTCTTTATATTCGGTGCTTAAATATTTAATCTGTTTGCCAATTTGAGCAATTGAAACGGTATTCACAGATGCTGGAAGACATGTGCACATGTATTCATATGTTATGGGTCCTTGAACTCCTTGTAGGTCCTTTTGCGGGTCTCCTACAGTGAGTCGCCGACCTTATTGCCAGACACGTGTCAGACATGTGGAGTGGGTCAACAGAACCACTGGCTGGACCACCGCAATTACCGCAACCACTGTGCAAATGTCTATGAAAGTTTTGAGCATTTAATTGAAATTTGAAATTTGAAATTGTTTTTCTAATGTTTGCATTGAGTGCATGAAATGAACATGTGTGACCGACAAACAAAAATATATTCATGAATCGGCTTTAATGTACTTACCAGTAAAAAAACGTCAATCGGCTTGAAGCGCTTTTTAACTGAATTGATTTACTGAACATTAGGCAAATATTAAGCAACATCATTCTAACTGTTTTTATTACTCAGCAGTTAGATAATCAAGCAAACAATTCGAACCCTTTGTGTGCAGTTTGTTCTTAAGGACTAAGGATTGAATGACTTACACAACTCAATTCAACTACCGAGAACTTCATTCTTCGAAGTCTTTCTGTTATTATTGCTTCGCAGTTAGGTAATCGGTATAAATAATCTTATCTAATCACATGCCTGCACTCGAACTCGAGCTCGAAATCAAAACCTGGCCCCTTTTGTTCGATTTGTTCTTAAGGACTGAGTGACTTACACAGCTCAATTAGACTACCGAGAACTGCATGCATCGAAGTCTTATTGTTATTATTTATTTACAGATAGGTTAACATCAATATTCAACAGATAACGACTTAAACTTCACTATAATCACATGCCTTGATTTGAACTAGAAATCAAAACCAAGCCCTTTTTGTTCGGTTTCTTCGGACTGAGCGACTTTCACAGCTCGATTAGACTACCGAGAACTGCATTCATCGAAGTCCTTCTGTTATTATTACTTCACAGTTAGGTAATAGGTATAAATAATCTTATCTAATCACTTGCCTGGACTTGAACTCGAAATCAAAACCTGGCCCTTTTTGTTCGGTTTGTTTTAAAGAACTAAGGACTGAGGGACATATACAGCTCAATTAAACTACCGAGAACTGCATTCATGAAAGTCTTTTTGTTATTATTAATTTAAAGTTAGTTACTCGTTATTAATAATCAGTCATACCTATAATGACATGCCTTGACTTGAACTAGAAATCAAAACGAAACCCTTTTTGTCTGGTTTGCTGTTAGGGACGAAGGACTGAGTGACCTACACAGCTCAATTAGACTACCGAGAACTGCATTCATCGAAGTCTTTCTGTTATTATTAATTTACAGCTAACTAATTGGTATTAATACTCAATCAAACAAGGACCTAAACATCACTATAATCACATGCCTGGACTCGAATCAAGAACGAGCTGTTTTTTTCAGGTTTTCCTATGGACTAACTCGAAGCCACAGTTAGGTTAGGCAATAGGTATCGACAGTCGCCTGACTGTTCAAACTTTAACTGAACACATGCTTGAGATTTGAGCCCCAACATTTCATTGTTCATCTTTTTTAAGAACTTAAGACTAAGCCACTTACAAAGCTCATCCACCGGGAAATGCATTCGTCGAAGTCTTTTAGTTTTTTCCTGGAATTTCATCACGAAATGATTTCCAAATCTGTTGCTTGTTGACATAAATCCACATTTTGGCAGAACTTAGCGCTTGTCCAGGTCGAATTTATGTCCGTGTGGGAGGTTCATGGAAGATGTGAATGTTAGAAGTGGAGGTTCACTAGAGTGCACGATGAAGATATGAGAGTTAAATCTAAGCTGCTGTTCCATAAAAGTGCACTCTTGTTTTATATATGTATGTGCTACTGCAAAGTATTAGCAAATACCCCTTGAACTCTGGACCAGTATTTTCTATACGAAACACATTTTCAAAACATAAATTTACAGTTGGGACACTTTTTGGTAAGAACTCATGAGCGTGCGGCGCATCAACAGTCTGCAAATGTTTTGGCTGGAGTGCACTACAGTGCTCTAAAATAAATTCATACACTTTCGAGAATATAGCACACACACATACATACACGTACACAGAAAACACACACTCGAAGTTCGCATGTAGTCATGGAGCTCTAGTTAGTGTATAACGCGAATACGAAGACACACACACTCTCACACATACACACACCTGTGTACAATATATAAACAAGCAAAAGTGCTTTCGTCTGAAGTGTGCCACTAGAAGATACCCTATAAGCAAAATCGACATCACAAAAAGAGGATATTGTGAAATAAATGGAAGGAATCCTCGCTGGAAGGCAAGACAAAACTATCAACTTTAAAATAAATAAAAATTCGAACAAACGGATCGATAAAAAATATTGAGACATCATTCAGGGAGGATCTAACTTACAATTTTAACTTATGAATCAAATCATCACACTTGATACCTTAAAACTCGATTCATGTGGACAGGCTAATCCAATCAACTGTTGAAATGTTTTTAGTTACCCATTACATACACATAGCCAATATACCCAATTAAAACCACTTTGAATCATTTTTAATGGGTTGAGGGTAAAAGGGTAAAAGGAAAATATAAATATGTGCACATATTACATTGAATCGCTAAGCGTTGCGCACCGCCCCAAATGTATCCTTTAGAAAAAAAGGATTGCAAAAGGATTTTCTGGTACTCCAATTAAAAGCTAACAAACAAAATATGATTTCTTACGCAAATTTTTTTTGGGGTCATATTTGCTATTCGAAGTTATGATGAATTTTCTGAATAAAAATGTTCAAATGTGCAAATGTTGGTTTATAAATAGAAATTAGTTAGTAAAAATCGTAATCTACTAGTGACACAGCTCGCGACTCAGAGTCAGGTGTATTTTGTTATTTATTCACATGAGAGCGACCATTAAATTTATAATAATACTGATCAAGATAATAATGGTATTAAATTCCACACTCTGCCGATTTAAATCGGACTTGTCTTGATTGAGATTTACAAATTTTTGACTTTAATAGTTTCAAATTCCGACCTTTAGATCACATTATAAGCATACCCTGTCTATCATTATGACGTTATAGCTGGCTTAGCTTGAGTCCGAAGCTAAGTCAGATGTAGAGGAAGTTGAGAAACAGCCTCTTTAATGGCTTTAGTAAATAATTTCAATGACAGCGATGAGTTTTGTTTCTTGTCTCTTGCTTCAAGAGTCAAATTCGCCTCCATTTCCTCTCTTGAGTTAGTTCGACACCAATGGTAACCGACTAAGGGCTGTAAAATAAGGGTTGGCCAAGTGGAAAGACAGCGTGTGGCCTCCGACAAAGGCGCCACAGAGTGACGCGTGCCTTGTTGCTGTCTCTTGGGTGTTCCGACCTCGGCTTTAGCTGAGACGCCAACTTCGTCTCCCGCTCCCCAGAAGCTTCAGAAGCCCCATAAGCTGATTACAGATTTAATTACATGCGTTCAATTATGCCACCATCGCAGCGCGTCTCAACTCAAAGCTCATGTCCATTGCGAAGCATTCAAATGCTTGTTGCATTCAACATCTTGGAGGGGAGTGGAGGATGTGGCTTGAGTCTTGTGCAACACCAATGCGAATGCGATTGCGAGTGCGTCTGAGCCGAGCATTAAGTGGATAATCTGTTTAGCAGACAGCTCCAGTGAAAGACACGAATCGGCAAACCAGCAATTTTCCAAATGCAATCAGATTGTCTACATTATACAAAGATAAATATATGATATTATTTCTGATTTTCTCCTGTGTTGAAAGCAAGTGCCAACAGTCTGTTTATATATATATATATATATATATATATATATATATATATATATCTATATATATATATATATCTATGGGATTCCATTGCATATAATAGAATTAAGTAAGGAATAAATTACGATTATATTATAAATTCAACACGAATAATGATAATGATAATGATAATAATAATGATAATGCTAATGATAATGATAATGATAATGATAATGGTAATGATAATGATAATGATAATGATAATGATAATGATAATGATAATGATAATGATAATGATAATGATAATGATAATGATAATGATAATGATAATAATAATAATAATAATTATAAAAATAATAACAATAATAATAATAGCTACAAGACTTAGACCTTTTTCCTTTCCGCACCTCGTTAAGCGTTGTGGAATCTGTCAGCTGGAATCGTTGGAGACAGAGGGGACGCCCTTTTAATACCAATTGGCTTTGTGGCAATAGGCAAGTCGCTTCAGGGGGCGGGGAGAGGGGGGCGAGGGATACTTTTTGCATGAGGTCAGTTGCTGTTAATGTGATTAGCGGTAAAATTAAAATGGTTTGGCGTTTAGCGCGTGCCATGTGCAACAAAGAGCTTGCCACAAATGCCCTAAAGGGCTGCAAACAACGGCAACAACATCAATTTAAAGCTTACGGTCGTGGTTCAGAGATGGAGAAAGTAAGGCAGAAATAGAGTGAAAGTGAGTGAAAGAAAGAGAGAGGAAGAGGAGCTCGAATGGGACCTGGGACCAATTCCAGTTTAGTAATTGAAATGGGCAAATGAGCAAATGGGCTGTGGTTGAATGGGTCCTTTAGACGGCAGGGTGGAAGGGATCGCAGGGTCAGCGGCTTATTGGTTTACTCCTTGGCGGTCAACGTGTCCTCCGACTGGCTCCGTCTCCGTTTCGATCTATGGCTGTGGCTGTGGCTGTGGTTGTGGCTATGTCTATGTCTATGGCTAGGCAAAGGTAAAGGTGCCGCTCGGTAATTAATTTGCCTGGGCAGACAGACAGATGCACAAAAGTCAAAGGCTCATTAATTAAAATCGGATTTAGCGTGACCCAAGCTATAATATAATCCACCTGCACTATTCAATACAGAACACGTGTCTTCGCCTTCGCTGGTATGTACGTCAGTGCGTGACCTTTGCGAATCTATTGATAGACTGACTACATTACAAATTAGGGGAAATCGGGAAATGCATCCACTGCTATTGATACATCCATCATTAGAAAGATTTTTATGAAACTCTGCACTTTCTCTGTAGCTCGTGGCAAGTTAGAAGCATTTTGCATTAGCTGCGGATAATTGAGTCTTGCCCTTGGCCTTTGACCTGCGAACTTTGTGTATTCAGTTAACAGTCCTTCACTTTTTAAATAATGAACAATGCAACAAAAGTTGCGACTTAATCGCACAAAGGCAAAACATTTCCTCCACTTAAGCCTTAAGGCTGAAGTTCTTTATTTAAATGAAGATATATATAAATATGTATGTATGTATGTACATATGTATGTATGTATGTATGTATGTATGTATGTATGTATGTATGTATGTGAGTGAAAGTACCTAAAGGTAATGTTTCCTTTTAAGACATAACACATTTACCCTTTAAAAAACTGACACACTTGAGCGCTTAAAGTCAAGAAACCACAAAAACTTTACAATGGGCTGGAACATCATAAAAAAGAACTGCGAATAAGGAAAAGGGACCAGAATCAGCAAATGGCTCCAAGGCATCCAAATGAGCCAAATGAGCATCAGCCCTGGCGACACATGGCTGCACGGCCGACCCAAGCCCGGCACCACAAATCCCCAAGAACCAGCCCCACCCCAAAGCCCGTGAAATCCTCCGGCTCCGACACCGTCTGCGAATGTTGTTTGGGTGCGATGCGAAATTATCATAAAATGGCGTCTTAAAATATTTAAGTTTACTTTTCTTGCTTCTCGCTGTTGCATATCCGGTGTCCATTGTTATTCTTGTTGTTGTTATTGTTGTTGCTAGTCGTTGCGCTGTTTAAACATTGATAAGCCGCCATCTGCAAATGGCTGCAGAAAGCGAAGCATCCCCAATTGATCCTTAGGGTATTTTGCTGGCCACTGTTTAATTTCACATTTTATGCCCATAAGTTCATACATTAATTTCATAAATGACCATATTTACCTTTATTTGCATTTCCCGCAACCAACAAGTCGTCTAACTAACATTAAATTTTCCTCTATTTAACATATTTATCTATATCTATAATGGCTGTCGCTGCTTTGATGCACAACATTTGAATATAGAAAAATGTATGCGATTGAAATATTCCATTGCATACTTTTGTGGGCAGACATTTCAATGCGATACAATCTGATTGATATGTGCGTATATGCGCTTCTTTTTGAATGCATTCTTGCTTTTGAGCATATTTTATGCAATACCATCGATTTCACATAATTTTAGTCAACAAATTCAAGTATTGAAGCTACGTGCGAGAAATCTCGGTGTGTACAATTTCTTTACTTGATGTCAGAAAAGCTAGTAGAAAGTTTTTTTTTTTGCGGTATTCAATCTTTCAAGAGCTGAAGATAACTGAAGACAACTTGTTGTTGTTGTTGTTGTTGTTGTTGGCTTTACCATTTTTCCTTGATGTCTCTGCTATTTGCGGGAACAATGCGATTTGCAAGGCTCTGGTTGGGTGTAATGTGCGGTTAGGCTGATGGTTAGAGGTGGCGAGGGTGGAATGGAAGAGGGGAGGGGGGGAGGCGTGGCAGTTGTCTTAGTGAGCAGACAAGTTTATTTTTAACCCAGCAAGCGAATGTTGCCAGTCGCTCAGCAAACAATATCCATGCAGGTGACGTTACCCGGAAGTGACTTGGAAATTATGTGGAGCAAAAGAAATATGAAATATGAAATATGAAAGCGCGTGTATGTAAGCTCCACACTCGGTATAAGTACACGTAGGTACACACACCCACGCACGCTTACATTAGCTTGTCGGCATCATCAAAGAAACGCAAACAACAACAACAACAACATTGAGTAACTATATCAACAGCAACAACAACAGCATGAAGAAAACACGGAAATTAAAATGCACTTTGGGAAAATTTTGAAAATCGGTTGCCAGATGTGTTAGCAGCGCATCCACTAATCGCATTTGCACACTCAGCTTCTAACCCTTTCAGCCGATCTCCTAAGTCCCACCTTCCCCTCTCTCAAACGCCACACACTGGCCCGTTGAAAATTCAATTTCCTTAACGCTGCGCAGTCAACAATCAGCACTTGCTCTTGCTTCTCTTGAATGAAACCTGATGAAATTAATACGGTCACCAAATACCGTTAGCCGATAGCTGAAGCAAAGAACGTGAAGCTAAGTTCGTGATTAAAAGCAATTTTCGGCTTATGAATTTTGCTCATATTTACACAACCATGAATATGTATTAGACATAACTTGTTTAATTAGCTATAAACTTCCAAAATGTGGCTGCGTTCTATTGATACCCTGTACTTTCATAGTTTGTTGTGCATACACCATGAACACATTAGATATGTGAGTGGAACTTTGTCGTAAAGATGGATGTTTTTAGGGCGTTCACTACAGGGTATCAAATAGCCTTTACCCTAGGAAATGTTGGTGGCTGGTGTCTTCTGTTGGCTCTGCTATTTGAACTGTGACAGCACTTGGGGGCGGGAAGGGGCGTAGGTTGTGTAATTTAGCTTGAAATGCAGTTACATTTGTGTGACATGGCCAATTTGAAATATGTGAACAAAATCGCGCTCATCCGAAAAGTCAGTAGCAGCCCTATTGTTGTACCCTGCGGTGTATGCATGTCGCTCCGGTTGACAGTCATTGTCTGACGCTGTCTACAACCGACGGAATAACTTTGCGTACGTAATTAAATCCGGTTGGTTATGGTTCTCGACATTCCGTGGAAGTGAGCCTCCAGTCATCGCCATCGCCATCGCCATAGCCATCGCCACAACCCAAATGGAACCCCAATTGATGGTAGATGAGTGGGTGCACAGAGGTGGCAAGTGGTATGTGGCAAACAGGCTGCAGTTGACGTGTGTTCGCGCTCAATGTTTAGCACGTGGTGCCAAAGTCGTTTCCTATTTCGATTCCTCTTTATTTCTGTCACTTTCGCCCACCTGATTCGGTGTTGAGTCGTAAATTATGTCACAGCAATCAATCAAAATTAAAATCAACCCACCACACGGCAACACTCGTAAATGCCCTGTTTTGATTTGACAGCTGCTGCTGGTTTGCTCAGCCAAAAGTATACCGAAATATTACTCTGAGAGACAAACATCAATCAACTATAATTGATCCCAAGCTAAGTAACTTGTGATTGCTGACAACTTTGCAAATCACACAAATTTTGCGGGATCACTCGAACTGTAACTAAGCGCTTTTTCGATATTAATCATATTTTGTCTTAGTTTTCAAGTAGAGTTCAGGCGAATCTCACGAAAATGGTACGAGTAGTACTCAAATATGAATACTTGCGAGTAGTACTCACAGCTAGTTAAGGTAATCGGAATAACGAGTAGTATTTGGATAAATGAGTAGTACTCGTGTGTCTTGCAAGTCCAAGTCTTACTCGAAAATGAACTACGAGTAGTACTAGAATATGATGTAGAATAAGTACTCGAATAGAAAGTACGAGTAGTAGTCAAATATGAATATTTGCGAGTAGTACTCACAGCTAGTTAAGGTAATCGGAATAACGAGTAGTATTTGCAAGTCCAAGTCTTACTCGAATATGAACTACGAGTAGTACTAGAATATGATGTAGGATAAGTACTCGAATAAAAATATTCAAATATGAATACTTGCGAGTAGTACTTTAACAGCTAGCTAAGGTAATTCGTTCTAAGCTAAGGTTATTCGTACCACTTGCAAGTCCAAGTCTTACTCAAATATAAAGTACGCGTAGTACTCGAATTTGAGGTACGAGTATTGACAAGTAGCTTAGGTATTTGGAATTTTAAGTAGTGTTTGGGTTCACAAGTGGCACCCGTCACTTTAAATACTGCTCATACGTATGGGTAAGACTTTAGTATAATTTTGCAAGAAAGAGTATTACTCGCAAGTACAAGTGGTACTCAAATACGAATAGGTATAAGTAGTACTCACAGACTTACTTAAGTACTTGAAATAGCGAGTAATATTTGGAAGAACGAGCAGTAATAGGCAAGTAGTATTCGCACTCGTTACTTCGCATAGTTCTTATACGTATGAGTAATACCTCCAAGTAAGAATTATTTATACTTACAATAAAGAGTAATACTCGCATTAATAAATAATGTTCGGAAGTTTACAAATACCAAGTAGTAATTATTAGAATGGACGAGCAACATCATCAACTAGGAGCAATACCCTGCAACACTAGTTACACTCGCAAGTACAAGTAGTTAAAAGTACAGTAAAGCTTTAAGTATTCATTGAGTAGTTAGCCCTAGTAGCAGCTATATTTTGCGACTAACCATTTTTGGTTTTTCGCTCCCACTTTGCTCTATGAATCCAATTATAAGCAAAGCCTTTGATGAAATCTTGTTTAAAAGTTCTTAATTGCTTGTGAGGTTGAGTATTCGTGTCAAATATCCTGTTAAATGCTGAGCGAGCTTTGAGCGACTGTTTGTAGGAATGCCACACATGTGTATCCATCCATTGACTGTCTGCTTGCGTGACACACATACATATGTATGTGTGTTTCTTTTGTTCACACACACACACACACACACACACACACACACATTGCTCAGGTGATAAATTTCTTGGCTATTGCACAGTATTTGACAATCGGTCATTGCAGATGCTGGCTGCATGATTAGCGCGTTAGTCGCCAGTCTTTTGATTGATTCAGTTTGTCTGCATATTTTTTTTTATTGATGAGCTGTCATTTATCAGATGACACTTAGATGGGACTTTGCCCTAAGACCCGGCCACATGATCAAATTTATCACTCTGATGTCACTCGGCATTCGTTTTACTTGTGGCCTCTTGCATTTTTTTCAATTTCAAGTTGAATGAATTTATGACAATCCTCCAGCTCCAGCTACAGTTACAGCTCCAGCGCCAGCTCCAGTTGGAGTTGGAGCTAAAGTTCGTGGCAGTTGAACCACAACCTGGGTTAATGGCAACAAATCTGAGCAGCGCATAAGTAATTCGCTTCTGCGGCACTTCTGCGGTGAGGGGAATCGCTGCCGTTTGATTTATTTGGACAAGATGTCACACACGTAGTTATATTTCTCGAAAATATGGACAAAAAATGCAAATGGTCACCGCCGCAGCATAAACATTTTACAGCAAAACAGACGACAGCCAAAGGGGCGTATGCGTAACGTCAATTTAAGGGGCCAGATCGAAGACCGTGTGTGCGTGCGTGCTCCGACTAAAAAGATAGCCTGTAACTGACACACACACACATAGTCATTTGTAAAATGTACAAGAATACAGGAAAGGGTTGAGTTTTGCCTTTTTCATAGACGAGTGTTTATAATTGCATTAAAATTTTATTGAGTCCGAAATTAAATCTCTGTCAGCTAGACATTGTGGACTTACAGGGTATGCAAAAACAATATACAGTCAGTCTCTCTGTGAGCGTCTGTGTGTGTGTGTGTATGTGTGTGTGTGTGTGTGTGTGTGTGTGTGTGTGTGTGTGTGCTTATGTGTGGAGGTGAGTTCGTGTTTGCTCTGACCAAAAAACGTGCGACGCCTGTCAAATGCGCATCGGAGTCAGCACTGGGGCATGCCTCGGATTGGGCCTAATGTGGCAATCGAGTGGGCGGGGGCGAGGGTGAAGCCCCAATGGGCTTTGATTGAGAGCATGTACAAATATTAAATATGTCTGCACAAAAAGAACACAAAACACACACAGCACACACGTCTCTGGAATCAACATTTATCCAAAAAAAGAATATTTGGCAAAATCAGCCCAAAAGCCCAAAATTAATAAAGAGCGGAGACCATACGAAATGTGAAATGTGAATTGCGAAATGTGTTCCACAATCGAATACATATTTGCAGAATTCAATGATGGGAAAGGAAAACACATGTTCGACACGAAAAATAGATATTTTCCACAAGTGAAACATTTGACTTTCAATTTTAGTCGAGTGCAAAGTATGAGCGAAATTTATTGAAACTATGGAAAAATAGGCTTGCGACATTTCCCATTTGAAATTCGATAAATATACCCACTGAGTGGAGAAAATTCAAGGTATATTAATTTTATAAAAATAAGTTATAGTACATATATAGTCTTGATGAGGGTCGATATACCATCTGTCTGTCTTGTATATTTATATATGTATGTACATATGTCTCCTTTACCTCGTTCAAAGTTTGTTTTCACTTTATCTGTTGTTGAAAATTGGTTAAAGTTGATATCAATATTTGCTTGCTTGAGCAAGATTCGATTTGACCTATCATCGAGTCACCCCTAAAATCGGAAATAATTCATTTACAAACGAGTTTTGTTTTTGTATTTCATCCTTTAAAGTTTCTTTGAGATGACACAATAAGTAATAAATTTATACTGTAGGGTATTTATATAAGAAGCACAATTGTTGCGTGTGTGCACATGTGTGCCTAATCCTGTATGCCTTAGTGTATATCCAAGTCTTGCATACCCGACAAGAGTTTTCATAATCATTATTATTATTATTATTATTATTATTTGTATCATTATTATTCATACTTATAATTACAATAGTCATAAAGTATTTATGAATATAAAAAGAAAACGAATAATTATGCTCTGGTAGAGATTATACAACTGTCAGATACACTGCACACGTAAATGTCCTTTCAACACAGCAGCCAGGGTATACATTTGTTGATACTCTATTTCCAAGCGGCTTAAATCAACTGTTATCGATTGCTTTTATATCGATAACTCTATTCGAAGTTCAACTTTTGCCTTTGCGGCTTATTTAATTAAGTAGAAAAGCTTATTATGGAATTTGGAGATGCGAAAATCAACGGAGCGTGTAATCAGTCTATGGGAAGACGTTTCGAAGAATGTCTAGAATTTCAATTCATTTAATGTGTCAAGTTTATCCGCCTTTAAACTCTCGGTCGAAAGTGCGGGAGAAACCCTAATTTTGGAATCCAAGTCAACAGCCAACTGGAACTTAATGAACTTAACTAAGTGAGCGGTCAGGAAAATGGGTGAGGTAAAGATTTTCTGGTCTTTGGCATTGTTTTAGGCTTTCGGGGGCAGATTCTCGATTTCTTTACTTTTTTTTGTATTTTTTTTATTTTAATTTTTTTTTTTTTTGTGCTGCTGTGTTGTCTCGATTTATGTATTTAGCTGACTTGCCGCCGGGCATAACATAATGGGGAGCAAAATTTACCACTGCACTTTGCAACATAATTTGTGCTTACAGCCAACAAAGGGAACAACAGCAACAACAATAATAATAATAATAATAATAAAAGGTCATAAAAATGCTGCCAGAAGCTGCAAACAAAGGAAAGAAGTGCCACAAACAAAATCACAGTACAAACTCCAATAAAAGTTTCTCGAAAAGAACCCACTAAGAAATTTACAGTGAAACCCATTAATGAATTTTCCTTCATGTCAATAAACTAGGCCCCAGCCATAACCCAAAAACCTATACAGTGGCGGCGCTCTATAAAATAAAGCTGCCAGGTTTTGGAATCCTCTTGAGCCAAGCTGAAAGCTGTTTACCTGCTCAAAGCTGAAAGCTGAAAGCCAAAGAGGGCTCACCTGTTGTACAAAACGGAATGCCTAATGACTTTATGGCCATTATGAAAGAAAATGCGTGGCGCATAGTTCTTAAGTAGCTCGAATTCTTAAATTCTTGGCTGCTTCACCAGGCATTAACAACTTTCAATTTGCACAACTTGCAGCCATTTCTTTCCACCGTCCACTCAAAAAAATATTCCATTATCCTCAGCTGGACGCGCAGCAGGAGATAATTTAATATCCATTTGCGGAATCCCCCAGTTGTTGCCTCCTCTTGACCTCTCTACCTAACCGAGCCACTGTTGCTTATAATCTGCCTCTCTAGCAAGGTGTGTGTGTGTGTGTGAGTGTGTGAGTGTGTGAGTGTATGCCAACTGCACGCGTGGCACAAGTGCAGACCACAAAACTCTGGGTTTATGCTGAAACTCTCGCACTTCATATTCACACTCGCACACACGCATTTACCTGTTTGCGATTGTATGTGAATTAAAGCCCACTCTAACGGGATTTTTATCGAATGGCTTCATTACTGAAGATCTGTGCTGGTCGTAAGTACCGTTGTTTTATTGGTCGACCTCTATTGGCGCAGACGATGCAATAAATGTGCATTGCTCGCCTAAGAATACCCTTTAAAAATTGAGACAGCTAACTTAGCAGTACCGTTATTTAAATAACTGTTACACATTTATTGGTTGATCTCGATTGGCCGACCTTGGAATACCCTACATAACAGAAGAGAATTACATGATTCATTCATTTATAGTTTGCTAGACCTTTGAATACCCTAAAGGCAACACAACAAAAATAAAATGAAAGCCAGAAGATCCATGTACAATTAATTTAATAACCGTAACTCGTTGCTAAGTAGAACTCCATTGGCCGATGTGAAAGTTGGACGTTGCTTGGCCTTGGAATACCCTAGAGGCAAGGAGCTAAATAGCATTTAGAAATTGTGTTAAAACAAACACGGTTGAAGCTGTTGGCTAAGAAAGCAAGCAAGCATAATAATGACAGTAAGAATAATAATAATAATAATCTTTAAATAAATGGAATATAAATATTTGACGTTGCGTAACAGAAATAACAGAAGTAATGAAGAGGCAGAAGAGCAACAAATGCAAATGCAAATGCAATAGTTAAAATTAATTAAAACACAAATTAAATAAACAAATGGAACGCGCTTTTGGCCGGCAACCAAATGGGCCAAGTTACCGAACTGGAATTTGGGCGGATTCGGCCAAGTTTAATTAATGCAACAGCATTATTTATGTGCCCGGACACGCTTTGCCTTTCAAGGCCCTTTCAAAAGTTTAATTGAATTAGTCACTTTTTCCCGCCGTGACGAAAAGAGAGCGAAAGATGTTACTGAAACCGACAAAAAAATAAACCAATAAACATAAACTTTTGCCTAAAATGTACGAAATAACTTGGGTCACGCTTAGAAAAACAGAGTCCGGGAAGGTGTGGTTGTGCCCGACTAGCAGATACCCTCAATGAATGTCTCAAGCATTCCAGCCTACTGCTACACACACACACACACGCGAGAATTTATCAAGAACTTTATGCAGCACACAATGAAAAATAATTTGTTTAAGCATTTTTCTAAAGGGTATAAATATGCCAACCAACATTGAATATTCGCTGAAACCCAAGATTCAACTCTTCCAAATAAGTTTTTTCATTTTCGAGGGGAATGGTATTATTGAAATCTAGAAGTGTGCAGCAACAAATTTGAAATCTCTAGTTTTTGAGGTGTGAGAAAAACCAAATCTAAATATTTAAGCTCAGAAAATGGGTTAAGATATTGAGGAAAAAACTTATTCTGTGTATTTCATATACGAATATATGGATTAAGTTTCTTTTATAAAGTTGTTAGAGAAAGTTGCACGGCTTTCAAACAGGCCTGTTTAGGAGAACCAATATACCCCTTTTAATCATTTGCAATGGCTTTAGGGTGTGAAAAAAAAAAAAAACAAAAAGAAACACATTTTCTGGCCGTGCCAAGATGATGTGCAAAATGTTGTGCCTCACTTCTTGCGGTTTAAAGTTGCCTCTTGATTTATGAACCCCCGGTTGAATGGGGATGGAATGAAACATGGGGCAGCCCCCGTGTCTGGCGGCGCGGCCCCAAAAGGTGTCAGCGGGCAAACAAAGCAAAGCGGCGGTTAAATAATGTGCAAAAGGTGTAAACAAGTGGAAGCCGTCTCCGGTGCGCTAATTAACTTGACAAATGTGCTGTCCTTTTCTCCAGCGACCAGCCAGTCAGTAACTTTAATAATGTCCTCCCCTCGCACACCCAAAGAGTCGACTTCCCAGCCAGGACAATGCTCCAATCCTGCCACATGCAAATTTTGTCAACTCACTTAGTTATGTAAATAGCAGCTGATTGTCAAATATGGCAGCAATTAATCATTACATTAATTCCGAAACGTGCGCAAATATCTGCCAGCTCATATACAAAGCAGGTATACTCGTATATATATAAAGTAGCACTTGAAATGAATTACAATTCGTACTTTGAGTGGAGCCTTTACGCATTACAGGGTATGCTTGAGTCGGTCACTAGCGATTGCAGCATGTTTGGCTGTTCAAATGTGATCTTGATAATGCTTTTAGTAGGAGGAAAAGTCTTTAATTTAAATAAACATTGCTGATTAGTAGGGTATACTGTGATTTGTTATTCCCGATTTATCTTCTCTGCTGAGACACTCTTGTCCGTTGTGATTGTTGCAATGGGTAATGTTTGTAATGGGTGAATAAGGAATTAATATGATATACACTACAGATTTACAGGGTATCCTTTGGCTTGGCACTCCCTATTCAAGCTAAAGAATGGTATCTTCAAGTCTGTTGGCCCGTGTTTGTAACAAGCTGCGTATCCTTAAATTTGTCATTCCTTCATTCATTGTTAGTCAGAAATTAAGTTAAAGAAATGAATTAAATTAAGAAATTATGGAGAAGCTATCTTCCAGCCTAAATGAATAGGCATTACCTCTAATAATTGATGGAGTCGAAATGTTTCATCATTTTCATTGATATCCCTAAGGTATATACCATATGTATTCCTGATCAGCATCCAGATTGAATAGATAACGAATATGCCGAAGCAGAAATCAAATAATCCGAGACTGAATGTAAATCGAATAATATCGCATTACTTGGATCGAATTTAATAAGATTGTGTGCAGATTTATCCATTATTCAAATTTTTATTGAGTTGGAATCATTCGGTTAGGCAGATTAGCGAATGGAAAGAAGGAGACGGACACGTCGACGCCTTGGGGCAGGCAATGGGCGAAATGTGGCAGGCGGCTGGTGAGTAGCAACAAGTCCGTTGGCAACATGTTGCCAAGCCGTGGGCATGTTGCCGACTGTGGTGAGTTTGACACTTGCTGCCGCAACTGTTGGTCCAAAGGCCACTCGAAGAACCGTTGGCGGACATCAGCATTCAGTGCAGGACGAAGTCTTCGAGACGGCGGCACACGGCGCGGCAACCACTGATCAACCAGTTGGTCTTTGCTCTGGCTCCATACACACACACACACACACACACATATATATATTTTTTTTTTTCGAGTTTACGCGTGGGCGAGAGTGCCAAGTGCCAAGTGCCAAGCGCCAAGTGTCGAGCGCCAAGTGTCGAGCGCCAAGTGTGAAGCGCCGCTGTGAGTGCGTTCAAGGACAGCCTCACGATTGGCTCCAACTACAATTACAGCCAGCTGCTGTCTGCGCTCGCGCCGCTGGCGACGACTGCTGCACTGCAGCTGAATGCCAGCTTTGCCGCCGAGGAGATCTATGGCAGCGGCAGCGGCAGCGGCAGCGGCAGCAGCAGCGGTGGCGACGATCTCAATGGCAGCGAACTCTTAATTTATGGCAATGATCTGGACGGGGATCAATCGCCGTCAACCCAATCGCCGGCTGTGCCGGGCTCGGGATCGGGCGGCACGCTAACCACCGCCGCCGCCGCCGCTGCCAGCTATGCGGCAACAACTGCAGCGGGCACAGTGCTGGCCACACCAATGGCGCCAACCAATCGAAGCATGTCACGGGTCAGCGCCGATGTACCCATCTGGGTGATACCCTGCTACAGCATCATTCTGCTCTGCGCCGTGGTTGGCAATCTGCTGGTGGTGCTCACCCTGGTGCAGAATCGCCGCATGCGCACCATTACCAACGTCTTTCTGCTCAATTTGGCCATCTCGGACATATTGCTGGGCGTCCTCTGCATGCCGGTGACCCTCGTTGGGACCCTGCTGCGCAACTTCATCTTCGGCGAGTTCCTCTGCAAGCTCATTCAATTCTCTCAAGGTAGGTTCTGTCACTGTACTTAACTATTCTATCTATTACCAACTCATCTTTATGCATGTATAAAGTGATATATATATATATATATATATATTTATATCGTTTTATTATGCCAATCGAGTGCGGACATTAAGTGATGGCAACCACTTGAATTGTAAATGTGGAGCAATAGAAGTGGAACTACAAATGTGTTTGTTAGCTAGTGTGTGTGTGTGTGTGTGTGTGTTTGTGTGTGGGTGTGTGTAGTGAATGAGTTTTTGCACTGCAAGCCTTATATACGAACTCCTTACTCGCCCGGACTGCAGTCTTTAATTTATGAGATGCCCCACATTGAGGAGCTTCGTAAATAAAGCGAGTCACTCTTTACGTATGTGTGTGTGAGTGTGTGTGGGTGGTCTTTAACCATTTTACTGTCTGACTATTCCCAATGCTTGTGGCCTCAATCTAGTGCAATCGGGCGAACTTGTACCTGCCCCCCAACCCTCTCTGCCGACCCTCGCAATGAGGTGGGTTCAAAAATGTGCTTAAGCTTAGCGCCCACAATTTGTGGGTACATTAAATGAAATGGGTTTATGTCCGGCTTATCTCTGTGCGCATAGCTGACATATTGGGCAAACACTTCTATGAAATGTAACTATCTAATCGTCCAATCCGACTTTACTATACAATTATACCCAAGCACATGCCTTGAAATACATATTTGCAAATCTAACCTCTCCGTCATGTTGATGTGGGTGTCGGGTATCGCATTGGGTTCAAAACTATCATAATAGTATATCATTACCTTTAGCATAATTTGCATTTTGTATCAGCAGAATTTCCTAAAAACTCTTTCCATTTGCCGCGAAGTTTAAACTTGTTGCGAATTACAACGGATTTTGAGTAGGCAAGTAAAACGAGTACAGTTACCGAAAATAAATCTCTTTAATTATGCCTATTTGAAGTCCTTGGCATAAATTACAGCCATTAAAATGCATAAACTGTCTGCGTGAAAAGTACGTAAATTTTCAAATTTATGTTGGGGCTAATGACTTCTTAAGAATCTATCAATAATGGGAATCATATATTCTATTTTCATTTCAATTGATTTCACTTTTATGGCCCGACCTTCGTATTATTTATGTGTAATGATATTCCAAATAAGTGGCGCCAAGCATCGACTTCATAATTTGAAATAAGTTTTATTAGACCCGCCATAAAGTAAACCGCCATTACCGATTTCCTATACCCTTTTAATACCCAGCAGCTGTTTCAAATGCGTAGCAAAGGGTTGTATTCAAGTTATAGAGTGTTTGTTTAAGTTAGGATTATTAGCAGTTAACATTAGCATAAGTTATTGATTATACATCGAGATTAATTTTTGCAGCTCCGTTCTTTAAAATATAATTTTTTTTACAGAGTGACATTTATCAGATTTCTAAGTTAATTTTTGTGAGATTTCGTCATTTACATAGATATATAGAGTATAAAATAGAATACAAAACTCCATCCCAAGCACTAGCTGTGCATCTTAAGTGTTCGCTCTCTTCCTTGGCACTGCATACAGGGTATTCGCTGGCTGGGCACTCACACCAATGACATATTCACTTGTTTATTATTCAACTCATAAGTAGCTAGGAGCGAGTCATCGACCCGGAAAACCGAGTGCTGGCGAGTCATCATAAAGGGAGCGTTTTCCCCATGGCCAATGCTGCACAGGCTCCAAAGTTTAAATATGCAAAGACACACACACACACATACACACACACACATAAACATATTTTTGAGCGGAAATTACCGGTTATGGTGGAGCACTTTCTTGAGTAGTTATAAGCTGTAAGTCCTGGCTGAAAGCAAGACATTATGGCGAAGATACCGACTCGCAAGTGAATGGGTCGTCCTTTTGTTGCCCTGCTGAAAAGGCCTTCAATTAAGTGACTGTGACCCAGCAAATGTCGATCATCGGTTTTGTTGGTTACATAAGCGAACGGCAGGCAACAGCCGAGGAACGCTCTTGTTAACGCGGCCGAGAGCGTTGCCAATTTCGTTGCATGTTAACAGGAGCTTAGAGAATTTGTTCTGGCACCTGTCACAAATACTTATCAATTGATTAACTTGATTTAGCTTGGCGAAAAGTCTCTCAGCACCATCGAACCGGGCCGAGGGTTCACGAACTATTCGAAAGGCAGAAGCTCAACTAAAATGTTAGTTTACTAACTGCATAGGCACAAAGTTTCATGAAGAAAGTCCAAACAAATTACATATTTATGTATGTATGGCTCTCAAGACTGGCTAAGATAGCATACATGGTAAATACGTTAAAACAGAATATATCCATCCTTGGCGCATAAATTGAAGTGCCTTGAAGCACACGCGCACACAAGTTCAAATTCAAATACAGATAAAGATACAGCCACAAAAAACACAGCTACAGCTACAGCTACGGCTACAGCTACGGCAGCTAAGGCCTCTGGCCAGGACCTGCATCTGGGGCCTAAGCCAAGGCAAATGGCAAGCCTGTAACAATGAGTCTGAGATAATACGAGGCAAATCCTTATTTTCAATGCGAATTAGGCAAGTCTTAGCATAACGTGAGTGCCAGATTGTGAAATGTGAAAATGTTAAAATGGAACTGTGCGAATGTGCAAATGTCTCTGTTTTTAACTGAAGTCTCTCCCTCATTCTCCGAATGTGTGTGTGTGTGCGTGAGGGTTCTTTAAAAATACTTTAGCATTGCTCCAACAATTTGCGTGTGTATGTGTTTGCTTCAATTGTTGCACGGTGGGCTTAGCCAAGTATATCTACATAAATATGTATTTACATATATATATGTAAATTCAGTCCCATCAAAGTCACTGAGGTAGAAGAATAAGAATGTCATAAAACGAACTAGAAACAATAGAAAGTAAGATTGGCGCCATAGATAGTCGCATAGTGGCAGGCTTAAAGGGGACTACGGGACTTTAGGGATAAGGCCCACACTAGTGAGCACACAACTGACGAAGTTTGTTTAGCCTTTAATTCGTGATTTGCATTTCGTTATCATTGTTGTTATTATTATAATATGTACATAAAATACGATTATATTTTTATATTGCCACAAGTCGGAGTTCAACGCAAAGAGTGCCAACGTTAACGTTATACATATATACGAATTGTATAATAATATTATTATTAGTATCACTATCATTAATTTTATTATTCTAATGGCCTTTATTGTATTATTCTAATTGCCATTATCATTGTCATTGTCATTGTCATTGTCATTGTCATTGTCATTGTCATTGTCATCATGATCATGATCATTATCACTATCACTATCATTATCGTTATCATTATCATTATCACTATTATTATCATTATCATTATCATTATCATTATCATTATCATTATCATTATCATTATCATTATCATTATCATTATCATTATCATTATCATTATCATTATCATTATCATTATCATTATCATTATCATTATCATTATCATTATCATTATCATTATCATTATCATTATCATTATCATTATCATTATCATTATCATTATCATTATCATTATCATTATCATTATCATTATCATTATCATTATCATTATCATTATCATTATCATTATCATTATCATTATCATTATCATTATCATTATCATTATCATTATCATTATCATTATAATTATAATTATCATTATCATTATCATTATCATTATCATTATCATTATCATTATCATTATCATTATCATTATCATTATCATTATCGTTATCATTATCATTATCACTATTATTATCATTATCATTATCATTATCATTATCATTATCATTATCATTATCATTATCATTATCATTATCATTATCATTATCATTATCATTATCATTATCATTATCATTATCATTATCATTATCATTATCATTATCATTATCATTATCATTATCATTATCATTATCATTATCATTATCATTATCATTATCATTATCATTATCATTATCATTATCATTATCATTATCATTATCATTATCATTATCATTATCATTATCATTATCATTATCATTATCATTATCATTATCATTATCATTATCATTATCATTATCATTATCATTATCATTATCATTATCATTATCATTATCATTGTCAATATCATTATCATTATCATTATCATTATCACTATCATTTCCATCAGGGCTTTCTAAATCATTACTTTTAATACCGACAGCTGTTTTCATTTTAGATTAAATATTTCCTTTTATATCGGAAAATTCACAAACTCCAACTTCCGACTTAAGTTTTTCTGTTTTGATTTATAATGCTTACTTTCCACTATGCGCGCTGTTAAACGTTGTCAGCGCTGCAGGATTCGGCGTCCTGCTTTTGTTGGCATCTGCAGTTTTATGACTTGTTTCCGTTTCCGGTTCCGCAGCTGCCGCAGCTGCTCCTGCCGCCGTTGGTGCTGGTGATGATAATGATGATGTTTATAATGTTGTTTACTTAGCTGGTTCAAGTTTGTATTCGGATGACTGGCTGTTGATATTGTTGTTGCTACGTGCATGTTTATTCCAGGCATTCATTTTTCAGCACGACACCCACATGAGTAACATATTAAGGGCATAATAACAATCCCGGGCAACAACAACAACAACAATAAGAACAAGAACAACAAGTATGTCGTCCGCCTGGCGGACATCACTCGCTCCGCAATTCCCAGCCTCGCATTGCAAGGCCGCCATATGGCCATTTGTTAGCCAAACACGCCTTTTGCCAGCCGCCTTCTGGCAGCTTGGCTCCGACTTGGACCACATCTGTTGCACGGCATCCCCATGCACTGGCTCGTAAATTTATAAATGTCAACGTTGCTTGCCGTTTGCCCAGTCACACCAATTTATGACCATCATTACGTCAAGGTGCACTCGTTGCACAACCGAGACCACGTCCAAAAACCAGAACCAGAACCAAGTCCAATTCCAAAACCCAAGCTGAAGACCAAACTCATGCCGATTCCGTTGACTTGGCCAAAATGTGTCTGCCATCTGATTTATGTTTGGATTCCTGGGTATCCGGCTATTGTCAGCGTCGACTGCCAAATTCAATTTGCTTGCCAATTTTCAATAATTCTCTCACACAATCCTCCAATCAAATCTACAATATCACGAATTTTGACGCCTGTCAGCCGCCGAATGCCCCGAAATGTATGCAACACATTTTTCAATAAATATTTAACAGTCTCAATCTGGGACATATATATATGTATATGCATATATATGTGTGTGTATGTGTACACATACCTTAGTATGTATATTTGGCTAACAATTGTTGCCAGACGCTACCCGCTGCGCTTTTCAGGCCAGAACTTCGAAAATTAAGCTTAAGACTCTGACGGCGAGTAAATTAAAAAGCAATTCGATTTTTTTTATAACTTAAGCCATGTTTATTATGCGCTTACATTTCAATTAAGCAACAATGCAAATAATTAAGATTTAAATAGCGTAAGCTATGCAGTGGCAATGTCTGTAAATATTAATGAAAGTGAAAAAAAAAAGAAGAAAATATTCACTACACTTATTCCCCAGCTCAACTAACTTGGCTAATAGGCAGAAATATGTGTGTACGTGCACATTATATTTGTGCATTCATATGCCTGAATACACACTCACTAATAACCAGAGAGCGGGACACTCATCATTTTTTTCTTAATATATATTTTTTACTTACTACCAACAACTTGTTTACGAGCCGCGCAGCTCGCAGTTGGCCAACGTGTTTTTTCAGCACATTTGTTATCGTTCGCTCTTGGCTTTCAATAAGAGTTAACCAACCGAAAATATAAAATACGCTCCCTCTGAATCACATGCAGTTCCACTGCATCGCACTTTATCCCATCGGATGCATCGCACCTCCCCCCTCACTCCTCCACCTCTTCTTTTGCCTTGGAGGTAGCAGGACACGCATTCGAAAGCCTCTCTCGACCTGGCTTCCATTTTTTTAGGCTCTTTTTGTATTTAATTTGATGACAAAGCTGATAACCAGCTGGGAAAACATATTTAAGCAAGCATAAGTGCCATCGACGCGATGCGCTCGACTAGCAGATACCCTAAATTCCACTTTCTCTCTATTTTAAATAGTTTTGGATCTTTGACAAAAATACCAAATTAGCATTCCATAAAACTCAAAGTCTGCAATCTCTCTCACACACACACACATACTCACAAACAAACATAAATCATTAAGCTGCTGGCTTTAAGTATTTCTTGTGGCTTTTCCTCATTTTCAACTATTTACAATGAAAAATATGTGAATAATTAAAGCATTTTTTTACTGGACTTATAAACGATGAATAAGACTTATAGCACAAGTACAAATCGAATCTATATCATCTAAGTATGTGCTGTTAAATCGATTTTTTATTAGAGTTTAAGTTTAAATGTTTAAATGAATTTAATGAAACCCGAGCTACAAATTTAATAAAAGCTTCAGCTAACAAGGCGAATGTGGCTTTCAATATTAAGTTTGGCACTTGAGTTACGTATGTATATATAAAAGTCTCACAAAATGTATATATATACACATTTATATATATGTCTATATATATAAATATATATAGTCCTATATACAGTCCTTGAGCAGGCAGCTTCAGCTAACAGGCTCTTAAAGACCTCAGCTAGTTTTTTAATGGACTTACTTTGTGCCGCAAGGACACCCACAGGCACACACACACACACACACACACAAGCACACTGACACATACATGCGCACACCTACACAGGCAGTGACTAGTTGTTATGAAGGTGTGACAAATATGTTGGTAAATTCTCACTCGTGGAAAACACCTCAAGACGAATTAATTTAGTGCGATGGGCAGGTGGAGCAGCACCTAAGTATGTGGGTGAATGCGTGTGTGTGTGTGTGTGTGTGTGTGTGTGTGTGTGTGTGTGTGTGTGTGTGTGTGTGCTGTTGTCACATGTCACAAAAGCATACAAATGAGCATCCATTTGTAGATGGCGAAGCAAAAAGTATTTGCCTCGAGGCAATTTAAACTTTTGCGAGACTCTGATTTGGTTTCTGCGACTGCGACTGCGACTGCGACTGCGACTGCGACTGCGACTGCGACTGAGATTGAGTCTGGCTGTGAGGTTTGATAAGCGGGCACAACTGCGAGATAACGGGACGAAGTGTTGGAAGCAGTCTGCAGACCGTTAAGTACATATCTAACCACATTTGACCTTTGAACTGAGTCAAGTGCACCGCAGCATGACCAGCAGCTCGTCCACTTTGGCACTCAATTTGCTTTCCAATTTGCTTTCCAATGGGAGCCAAAGTCAAGTTTTGTGCCAATCATTGCCAAAGTTTACCCATTCATAAGACAAGCAGCCAGGTGTCATGACAACTGGCTTTAATACACTCGTATAAACGGCATCTCATTCAGATATTGTTTGCATTTCAAATTGGCCAAATCGGTATTGAAGCGAATAACTTGGCATTTCAGTTCGACTGTCAACGGTCTTAAACACCAACTAATGTTTACTTCGAGTTCTACACAGAACATACTTTGGTGAAGTCCTCGTGACCCTTGACCGGAACCAATCAAAATTCCAACTGTTTCCCGCATATTTGTTATTCTATTGATAAATGGTTTGCTCCTTACTTGTTTGTCCAATACAAATATGGTATTTCATTGTATATTCCAGGCATATTCCTATATATATATATATATATATATGTGTGTGTGTGTAATGTAGAGGTTTCAGCCATTTTGTTGACATAATGCATGATAATTGCACTTAATCACAAGTGCCTGAAGCAGATATCAATTGCCAATTAACTTACGTAATGCCTACCTTTCACAATCGACCCTTGTATAAACCAACAATAAATGCTGGCCATAAATGTTCAAGTTTATTGGTAGTCAATGCAAGAAGATTAAGACTTTACAAATGTATATGTGTGTATATGTGTAATGCACAAATTGAAGACATAAATTAAGTGCAGAATATTAACTGAAATGCTGAGAACTCAATTAAAATTACATTCGATTGGGATTTGAACAGCAGTAATATTTAACCAAAATAAACCTTGTATTCTTCTCTTTTACTCTCACTCTCTATCTCTCTCTCTCTCTCTTTCTCGACTGCTGTTTCAGTAAGTATTTCCACGAGTTTTCAGTTTTCAACAACAAATTTGTAATTGTGGCTTACGGCACGTGCTTCATTAAGTTCTTCTTCAAAAAACATGTTAATTAGCGGACATTCAATAAAATATTGCGTATACGTCACGACCTCGGGGAAAACAAACGCCTCCGTAGTGCTTTCTTAAATTAAGATGTCACAATGCTCAGAGACCTTCCGATTGGATAATTACCCAATTGGGAATTTTTCGATTGGGTCGTGCTACCTATGGGCGTAATACCGTAAGCTTCCGCAGGTTTCCTTTTCTTGTTGGCATTGTTGTCAGATTGTTGGCATTGTGCGAGGTTACGCATCACATTTTAATTTGTTATGTCTTCCAATATGCTTTATAACATCATTCCGTAGAAATAACAGGAATAACACATATAGCCAATAAAAAGATGCCTCCGGCAAATGGCATGACATTTGGTCCTTTCCGTCGCTTGTCCTGTCGATACAAAAACACACACATATAAAAAAAAATATATAAAAGAAAAAAAAAAAAAAAACAATGAAAACCAATTTCTTATATAATTTCACAATTCCACAAATTTTCTTCCGTCTTTTTGGGAGTGGGATGGCAGAAAGTTGATCGGAGCAAGAATGAAAAAACAATCCCACACACATCTTTGGCAACGGCCGCTGCGATACCCTGTACCCAGCTGTCTATGTTATTAAGTATATTGAAATTGATGCTCGCTCGCCCAGCCAATTTTCCTGCTATATATGGCATAGGCTGGCATTTAATGGCCAACAGTTCCTCGAATTGGACTTTAAGGGCAATTCCCGGTCGGAGTGATTCATTCTTTTTGTTTTCCTTTTTTATTTTTGTACTTCATGGGACGTCCGAAAGTTTTGCGTTTGCCATTTTTTATTGTTAACTCAAATTGAAATGATTTTTATTGATAACACGCCCACAAGCGTGCCCGAACCGGCAGTACCAGACAAACTGGATGAACTTTTTGAAGGACCAGGCAGGACAATGCAGGATGAGGCTCTTATTCACAGACGAAACGCAACTGAGACCGAGTCCATGAAATCGCAGTTATGTCGAGTTTTGGCTATAAGGGAAATGCTTGCCACTAAATCAAAAGCAACGACCGGGACAGCATTATTGAACCAATGGACTTGATGTAGGGGATATCGATATGCCGATATAAAGCACTTGTGCATTGCATTTCACGTTCCCTCCTCAATGACTTATGATACCTTTGCTCTGACACTCTTGAATAACGAATCAATTTCCATATTTATTTCCACTGTATCTATGTGTTTGTCTGTGTGTGTGTGTGTGTGTGCTAGAGATTTTTAACATTGTATCTTTTGCTCTACAAAGGTATTAGCTGACATCTTCTTATTGCCATAGAGAGAATAAATCTTAGTCACAGCTTGCAGATTGCATTTGTCAATTTGAATTCCAACTGCTTTTCTCTAGTTAACCCGGCCAAAAAACCAGCTGATACACAAACACCATAAAGCGCATATATATACAATATTATCTGTCCAATCTGTTCGACTATCACATAATTTATTCAACTGTGAAGCAATTCGCATGACTCGAAATTGTTAGATTTCGTGTGAGTGTGAAACAAAGTGGCAGAAGCTAGAAATGTGTTTAACAAATGTAAAAGATTGCTCGATAGTTGAGTTCGATAGTTGAGTTCTCCTACTGCCCAGTCGACTGGGCAAGAGAACGATGAGAATTCGGTTTCGACTCCTGTTCAAATGCGTGGATGTCAACTTTTTTTTAAAATTAAAACATTTATTCAATAATATTTCTCTTTATTGAATCGTACTTAAATGCATGCATTTAAAATTTTTTGTTCACAGATTTTTCATATTCACGTTTCGGATACGGCCATTAAATTAAAACAAAAAAATAAACAAAAAGCCATTCCGAACAGCTGGTCGACTGTCATATAATTTTCTCAACTCCGTACAGACTCACTTAGCTGGAAATAATTTATGCTTATTTAAACAAATGTCAACCCAACAAATGAAATGGTTTAATTATTTCATTTTGGTGCTGTTGTATCTTTAAATTTAAAACACATTGCAGTAGAGTTCAATATAAATACCAAATAGAATGCTAGACAAAAGCTTGTTGAATGAAGCAGACATGCTTAGGAGAGAAAGTGGGAAAGGGGAAGGAGGGGAAAGGGATGTTACCTGTGGAAGCAGACAGAAATAAATTACCTATTATAATAACCAATTTATATTGTTGCTGAGCGCGTGAGTGCATGCCATATATACCCTGTAGCGTGGCATAGACGTAGGATATATTGCTACACATGCTGGCAGTGTCTTATTTCTTCAGCGGGGTATCGCCGGAGCTGGTCAACAATGCTAGGCATTTAATTTGGTAATTTAAATTCAATGTCAATTTTAATTACAATATCTAGAAGTGACCAAAAAATGAATTCGATTAGCCGAATGTTTAGTCAAGGGCACAAAATGTACAAAGTATACAAAATAGACAAACTTTATGACTGTTTGGACTTAAAGTTGACTTTGTTGGCCTACACTCTAATTAATTTCGAGGCAAGTTTATGGCTTTTGAACTTGCGAAAGCCAAAGCTGCCTTAACCACACTTTATGATCCAACTTCCCCTTCTGCCTGTCTTATTGACTCGAACAAAGTTTGCTTTGCTTTACTTTTGCCAGTTTCTTATTTCCTATTTATTTACTTAAATGTCGGATGCAGTTAAGGCAGAGTTCTCCAAAAGTAAGGATTCGGTTGAAATGTTGCACGTTAGCCCATTCGGTGGGCACAGGTGCAACCACACCTGTGCACCTGACGTTGTGGCCAAATAAATTGAAACTATCAAATTGTAGCCTTATTTGAATTAATTAGCCAGCAATTGGCAAAGCACAAAGGACCAAGGACCAAAAACCAAGAGCAACCAGTGCAAATTGGCATATCCTGTTGCATTTAGCTGGACTATCTAGAACTCCTGCTGAAAAGCTTCGTACTGGCCAATTTCCAAACTTTTCTCCAACTTCATGGCAAAAGCAAAACAACTTTTTTCCATCGCAATAAAAAAAACAAATCAGACAACTCTACTCGAGTGGGCTCGACTAAAAGATACCCTCAACCACGAGCTATGATGCTTTTTAGTCCGTTTTCCTTACATTTGCGTACAAAAGAACACGCGCATGCACACGCATTCCAAAATTGGTGACAGGCTATAACTTTGTTTAAAATAGTGAGTCTCAAGCTTAAATATATCCGTTTATACATGTGCATAAGCCTCAATCGATGGGCTCGGCCACGCCTCCTTCTGTCTGTTACATAAAAACATTATACGCACAAAACATTATACAAAAACATTATACCCTATTTACAGATTTTTAATGTTTGCAAGCAAGGTATAAAAACGAAAATAGAATCAAGAGAAAATTGTTGAATGGAAAATGAAAAAAATATGAAGCACTAATAGAACAAGTTTAAAAATTACAATCGTCTATTGTGCTGGCCACACTCTGTTACCAGAGTCAATTGTGATAGTTCGTACACATAACTGATTTAAGGCAGGAACCATTTTGTGGCCAGGACTTCAATAGACGAATCGAACCTTAAGCTTGTTAAAAATTATTCGGATTTAAAGTGCAAATTGTGAGAGATAAATTAGTGAGTATGTGGTTGAACTGTTCGATGGAGAGGTACACGGAAGGGATGTTTTAACGTGTGATTAATCTTAGTCGATGCAAATTAGTAGCTGCAAAACCTAAAATGTACGAAAAATGTCAGTCCAGGTAATCAGTCGAGCGCTGGCGCTGAATTGAAATGGATCGAAGTAAAATGTTCCCAACTGAGCTGCAAAATATGGCAAATGGCCGTTGGGCTCCTGTAGGTGGGCGGCCAGACCGGTAGGCGTGTCGGCTTTGGGGCAAATGGGCGTGCAGCATGCAACGCATGGATAACTAAAAGCGGCAACACGAGCAACAGTCAGAGTAATGGGAATTGAGAATTGTGAAATGAGAAATGGGAAATGAGAAGTGGGAAATGGAAAAGCTGAATAAGCATTACCTGCCACAAGCCTTGTCCACACGCAAGTCGATTTTAGCAATTTACAATTCAATGAGCTCGCATTTCAGTCAGAACTTTCAATCCCAGTTGGCGGCCATAAAGGGGGCTGGCTCTAAATCCTAGTTTATGTCTCCCCAAATAAGCCGAATTTAACAACCAATAAACCAATTTCTTTAGCTATAACCAATCGGAGCATATTTTCAACGTAACACTCAAATCCCAATGGGTCAAAATCAACATTTGACATGCGACCCGATTAATGTATTTATGAAAACAAAGGGGAAATCCCCGAAGGAGCGTCAATGCTCAACCTGATTCAACGTATCAACGGAATCAACAGAAAAAAGAAAAAAACATTTTATTAGCCGGAATTACTTTTTATAACAGAGTGATTAAATAAGTAAAAGACAGGCTGCTTAAATAATATGGTAAAAAAAAAGAAATTACTTATTTATAGATCACTTTAAGGTGAACTAGAGGTGTACACACTGGTAGGTGTAAACACTTACACTTCAGCCAAAATAAATCTATTAAAATAGAAATAATACGACGGAAATAAGCAATTTTCGTAAGCCTCTTTGAAGCTTAAGTCCGTGTCCGAGGGGCTCGCAGCAAGCAATTCATCATTTTGTATTTTAAAGTGTTTTTAGGTCAAAAAATAAAAATATAACAAGTGTGCATGTCCTAGTCTGCCCGAAGATACCCTGTAATGCGCACTCAGTTGCTCCATTGCAAAGTCCGCAGTTATGGACAGTTTACCTTTAAATGTTGGGTGGAATAGGGTATTGAAAACAGAAGGTATGCGGAAATTCTTGATACATCTCGACAACCTACACACTAAAATAAAAATCTCTCGCTCTCAAGGTGTGCGTGCCTAAAAAACCAAAGCTCAATATCGATTTTTAACGATTTATGAGAAATGGAATGAGATATTAAAAAAATATGATAATTTTACTCTGCGTTTGACATACAAGTATAAATATTTGATATAATAAGCACCTTCGCCTTTTACTTCCTGAGATTCACGCGTTCAAACAGTTGGACATGGGTGAAAGAAAAATGGATTTGGATACACTTCGTTGTGTCTTTTATGTACAGCTGAACAAAAAGGGATACATTTCATACTTCCCTGAGTTTCTAGCAATTTGATTTTGTTGTAATTTAAGATTAAACACTCGAATATTTTTGCCTTAATGAGCAGTGAAGTCGAACAACCGAGATTTTGGGATTGGATCCGATAAAGCAGTGTGGGAGAGGTAAAACAGAATAATAATATTTTCCAATTGTGCGACGTGAGCAAAATAAAAAACAATTACTTAAATTTTATTTACATTTTGGAAATCATTTGGGTCCTGCGCCTCTGGCAACATTTTCAGGCGAGTGCCTTCAAGGCATCGCCTTGGGGATTCCGTCTACCTAGATTCCAATTTCTGTTCCTCTCCGTCCCCATCCCCTCACTTTGGCACTCGTTGCCGCTCGCTGTGTGTGTCACAGTCCAATTTGCCTATATTTATCATTTCCATAAAATTTGCATGTTCATTTGCGGACGGACTCATTGAACCATGGTCAGAACCGGCGATGCGGCGACCGAGCTAAATTTAATTTTGTAACTCTGTTAATGAGCTTGGCTTGTTTAACAAATTCGCCCACGCTCGGCTAATGGGTTACCGCTGACACAACGCAAACACACACACACACACAGAGAGAGAGAGAAAAGTACCAAAAAATTCAGTGCTCGACACACGGCTTTAATCCCTTGTGCCAATCCTCCAACCAAACATCCAACTACTCTGAATATCCACACACGCGTCTGCTTTTTGTTTCCTTCTGTGTCAGTGTTTGGTTTCTATCTGCAAGCGGATGCAAAACGGCTTTTGACGAAGCGCAAAGCCCAATTTTGTATGTTGATGTTTTTCTTGTTGTTTTTTTTTCTTTTTTTTTTTTTTTTGGTTTTTCACGTAAGTCAACAGACACGCAGAGGAAGAGACCTGCTCCCCAATGCCCTGTGCCCTCTGCCCTTTGACTGCCTGCCTGCCAGCCAGCGAGCTCATCATCATCATCATCATCATCATCATCAGCATTAGCATTGGTATTAGCATTACGGCGGCAGCAGCAGCAGCAGCAGCCGCCGTCGCATTAGCCTGGCTAAGCAGTTGGCATTTGGCGCAGGTAGCTTAAATTGAGTGGTATAACTGTACATTGGTAATCCGCTGGCCGGTATGAAGAATGGTCGGCCAAAAGGTGGGCTTGACTTCATTATAGTGTGTGGACAGCCGTCATGTAAACAACGTTTGCTGGCTATTATCATTATCGCCGTCTCGGCCCAAATGGATCACATTTGTAATGCCCAGCGCCGACAAACGTAACCAAATTTAGATCCCAAAACCGCAAACGCAATCGCAAACACAAACGGAAACGTAGTCAAACTCGGAATAAATTAGCATTCTAATGATGGCCGCCATCAAAAGGAGATACAGATGCAATCACTGGCATGTAAGGCGGCGTCTACACATTCGAATCTCTGAGAGAGGGTTGCATCGAGAGAGACTCAACAAGGTTCATGAATTGAACGAACGAACTAAGCGAAATGTCCTGCGAGGTATCGACAGCTATCGATAACAGGGGGTAGCTGTACCGAGTGCTGTTAAAGAGAACACAAGCAATGAGCTAGTTCAAAAATGAATAATAAAGCATCAATTGTGAGTTTACTTACGAAAATGAATAATTAAGCATCAATTGTGAGTTAACTTGCGTAAAGATATCCCCATCTATCGATCAACGATAAATAAATTCATCTCGATAATAATCGACAGTTTTTCAACTTAACTTAAAAAAAACTCCATAGCAAAAGGTGAACAATTCTTGCAACTTATAATAAAAATTTGAACAGTTAAGGTAAAAACAACTAAAGATAACTATCGATACATTAGGTAACGACAACTATCGAAAACAAGGTGTAACTGTATCGAGTGCTGCTAAAAACGGTACTTAAAAGGAACTAGTTCAAAAGTGATCATTGTGAATTATGTTATGTTGGGGAGGTTCACCCTCCAGCTATCGATAAATAGATATATCGATTATGATAGTAATCAGAAGTTGTAATCATTTTCAAATTGGATTCAAAGGCGAACTTTAATGCAAGTCCATTGCATGAGATTCACCATTATTGCAATTAAGAGTAATCAGTTAAATATTCACTTCTGTTTTATCAATATGGATACGATAACTATCGATAACACGTCGATATGAGAACTCCACTTACTCACACATGAAACAATGATTAATTTTACTTAAGTTATATTTGATAAAATGTTGATCAATTTATCCATTTAATTAACATATAATAAATATATATAACTATCGATAACACGTCGACATAACATATAATAACATATAATAAATATATATAACTATCGATAACACGTCGATATGAGAACTCCACTTACTCACACATTAAAAAAATGATTAATTTGACTTAAGTTATATTTGATAAAATTTTGATCAATTTATGCATTTAATTAACATATAATAAATATAGTATCGCCTATCGATATACACATATTGAAAATACGCACTTGGGTTTCTCTTGCAGCCGCCTCTGTGGCCGTCTCCTCGTGGACACTGGTGGCCATCAGCTGCGAGCGATACTACGCCATTTGCCATCCATTGAGATCTCGCACCTGGCAGACCATCAACCATGCCAACAAGATAATCGCCTTCATCTGGATGGGTAGTCTGGTCTGCATGACGCCCATTGCGATATTCAGCCAGCTGATGCCGACCAGTCGCCAGGGTGAGTAACCGAATCCAGATCCCAGTCGCTGGCCCGTAACCCCCATCTGCCCCATCCGCTCCTGCAGGGCTGCACAAGTGCCGGGAACAGTGGCCAGCCGGGTCCTTGGCCTACGAGCGGGCGTATAACATCTTTTTGAACTTTGCACTGCTGGTGCTGCCGCTGCTGGCGCTGAGCTTCACCTACCTGTTCATCACCCGGACCCTTTACGTGAGCATGCGCAACGAGCGGGCCATGAACTTTGGCAGCAGCGGCCCCGACGTCGGCCTCACCACCAGCACCAGCAGCAACAACAACAGCTGCAGCGGCAGCGGCAGCCGTCGCACCTTCGGCAGCTCCAACTACTTGATGCGCATGCAACTCCGCCAGGAGGCCATCGCCATCGACAGCGCCGCCCAGCTGGACATGCTCCTCCATCAGCAGCATCAGCATCAGCAGCATCAGCAGCAGCATCCACACCATCAGCATCACCACCAGCAAAGTGGTTCCTCCCAGTACTATTATGGTAAGTGAAAAGAGCAGCTCGTTCGCTCTCTCCCTCTACCCCTCTCTATCTCTCTATCACTCTCTCTCTTTCCCATCTCTCTCTGCTCAAAGAGTGCTTCAATTGCTAGACTTTGCGGCAATTTTGTGCTCGCAACCGTAACTAAAGTATTCCAGGCCCAGTTCCACACGCCCACACGCCCTCACACCCACACACCCACACACTTACACACACCCACACATACACACACTCGCACACACTCACAAACAGAACTTGCATGGGAAAATCATCGACGCGCAAAATGTGATTCCGCATCCAAGTTGATCCCGGCTCCAACACTCCGGCCGGCTAAACTAACGCGTTACTCATACGCCGCATTGGACGGCCCGCTATAAATCGCTGCCGTTGAATTCAATTTGATTTTGAGCATTTGATAAATACAAGTGAGCCACTCGAATGGCCTTCATTCGCATTGATATCGAATGCTTTAAGCGCTTTAACTATAAAACCCGCACATTCAACTTAACCAATATTGCCAGACTATTTGCCAATGGGAATATTTGAGTTTGTGGTTTACAATTTTCTCTTCCACACACCCCCTCTCCCCCTCCCACCCTCACGATTTCAGTTCACATTGTTGCCAAAAAGCTCACTGCTAACTGTCAATCAATTAAGGCTTAAAGAGCACTTAAAGTAGCCCATAAATGAAACATTTTATGGTTGCCAGATGGGTTGACTGAAGGTGTTTGTAGCCCTAATCGGGCCGAGTCGAGTCGCAAGTCCGTTTATCCAACATTCACGTTAATTAGAAGCCGTTAGGAAGATGCGTTTAGTTTAGTTGTATGCGCAAATAAAATGAAATGCGTTTAGTTTTGTTTTTTTTTCTTTTCTGCGGGTGCCCAAAAGTATGCTTCATTCAAATGAACGAACTTCCAGCACCCTGTCGCCCTCTAGCCATCTCAGTCGCACCCACACGCACATTCAAATGAAACGTTTAACAAGTAAACAGAAATTGCTGAAAAATTAACATAAAGTTGCGCTTATTTCGGGGCGAACTCTGAAGCGCACATAATGAAATATCACTGGGTGCCTGCCATAGAGGACACTACGCCGTGTTTCGTTTCCGGTTCCGGTTCCGGAGTGTGACAGTGTCGGTCGCTGTGAAAGGGTCAAAATAAATACCGTAAATTATGCTGGGGTCGAGCATTTAAAGGCTCGTTAAATGTCCTCAACTCCTTTATCGACCGACAAGGCGCAGCGCAAATTAGTGTCGCTGCTGGCAAGCAGTGACACATTTTCACATGCCGAATGCCGCATGCCGCTTGCCGCTTGCCGCTTGCCGCTTGCCGCATGCCACATGCCGCACATAAACAGCCGCAAGCACCTAAGGCAGAAGGACACGCCACCCAATGAAGGTTGATGATAAATTTTATTAAATTTTTTTAAAACCTATGCAATTTACAGCCGGCACTTAACATTTTTCCGCCATAAATTGCGGGCCACACTGGCAGCGACCCGTTAGTCGTGGAGTCCTTCTTGGCCAGAGTTGAGAGGTGGCGAAAATGTTTTATTACAGCCAACGCCAGGCTCGACGCCCAACGCCCGACGCCCGACGCCTGACGTTCTCGCTGGTAATTTACATAACCAAGTTTAATATAATTAGAGCCCTAAACCCATAATATTTGCTCTGCTCCTCATTAAGGCCTCGCATAGGGTATCTTCACTCTGTCAAGAATTTATGCCTGATCGTCAAACTAAACGCTTTTTCAATGTATTTCGCTTCACGATTTCTTAACTAACCTATAGATCAATTTTTGCTTGATAATAAAAAACAGTTGAGGTAAATATGCATGTCTTCCAGGGTATCTGATGTTCGACACCTTAAGCATACGCTCGTTCTTCTTATCGTGTTGCCAAGTACGTTCATTACGACATATACTAAACATGAAGCATAATTTTTGTCGTTTTTTAATTACGATGGAAGCTCGAGTAATATTTTATTCATTGGCAATGGGAAAAATGATTTCTTAATGCGCCCAAGAAACATTCCAAGAATTTTACTTAAGTAACATTTGAATTTGTGCTTATTGTCATTAAAAACAAGTAAGACGACTCTTGTTGGGTATGCCTGACTGCGAGATACCCTGCTACTTGTGCCACGCACTTTGATTTGTAGGCGAATGGGGAAAATATTGAAAATAAAGTGAAAAAGGATTTTACCAAGGGTTTTAATCGATAAATAGCTTATCGATTATTTGGAAAAGTCTCGATACCCTAGATTCGCACTGTTACTGACTACAGGGTATAAATAGGTGCATGTTCATCCAAAAATATACTAAAACATCGCTCGATATTCGATATTCCACTTTATAATTGATTGAAAGTATATTTAAATATATGTAAAAATGAACATGGAAAATTAGCAATGCTGGAAAATCAAGAGTTTTCACCGACAGCTGCCATCGACTTCGAATTTCCCACGTTATAGTGCGCCAGGTTGTAGTCGTCGGCAGCGACCAGCTCTGTAGTTGATCGATTGTTGGAATTAGCAAAGAAGAAGAGTGCCAGGTGGTGAGCCTCACCTGCGGCGTCAATAGCCCGTCGGGCATTGATGGGCACCGAATCCTCGCCGCTGACCAGGCGAATCTGCGCGGTTCGCTTCGCGTTGGCCGCTGCTGCGGCGGCGGCTGCGGAGAGCTCCAGGATCTGTCGAGCGGCTGCCACCCGGTGCTCGAACTCCACCTGTCGCCGACGATCGTTGGTGCTCTTCATGGCGGTGCGATAGACCAGATCCACCAGCCGGCTGCTGTAGCCATTGTCGAAGATGCGATCGCGGCCCAGAAGTTGCGATCGGCCCGTGAGCAAGTTATAGGGATATAGCTGGCGGCCTGCCCAGCGATCAGATCGATGTCGAACAGTGTGACCGTACGCACAGACTTACCCGCTTCGGTCTTCTCATCGGATGAGCAGCGCTCGCCCGGCTGCTTCTTCAGCACGTCGTACGACAGCTTGATGCAAATTCCCGCTGCAAATTGAGATTTCTGGGCATACAGCTGATCCAAATGTGCACCTGGTCACACTTACCCCAGAATATAATTAACAAAAACAGCAAGATCTGCAGACAAAGGCGCCAGTTAAACATTTTCAAAACTATTTCTCTCAAATCTGTCGACTGCTATCAGTTTTTCTCATTCACCTGAACAGTTTGTCAGGTGAGTCGATGAAAATGTGGAGAAATGATTCATATAGGCAAGCAGTTTTCTGTCTCAGAGGGTATATAAGAACAAAATCATGGTTGATTTTAATGATAATTTATATTAAATGCTGATGGAAGCATAACCGCTCACATAAAGTATATATATTCTTGATCAGTATCAATTAATTGGTGGCGAGTTAAAAGTTAATTAGCTTAAAATCTATGTATGTGTGTGCTTCTCAAATCACGTATCGATTATCGATAACTTTTTATATAATATATAAACTAAAATCGATATTATCCTTTCGTTATTTCTGCATCTCGCTAAAATTTGTGTATATATTTATAATACTATCGGTTAGTATAGCACAGATAATTATTTTTAAAGCTATCCTTTTAATGAGGTGTATGCATAGATTTGAACTAAAAAGTCCGCCCAGGGCATCATCTAGTCGGGCACACCCGAACAAACTTATAGCTACAACATTTGGAAATGTTTTTCAAATGCAGCGAGGCGTAAGCTGTCGGACTTAAAGTCTGTGCAACAGCTGCAGTTGCAGATAAGGCTTCGCCTTACCTGCTGTCAGTCAAAAAAGGTGAGTTGCAGGTGACCGTTAAGTCTTTAATTAGTGCAAAGCCAAGGCTAATTTTAGTATGTGGCAGGTGCGGCACCTGTGTGGGCATAAGATTTCAGCATTAAGGCACAATAAATACGTACATATATCTATATGGAAAAGTCAATAACAATTCAGGGGAAACAGGGTATACAAATATTTGAACAGAAAGTCTCCACTTGGATTCCATGGAATTTCAGTAAAAAGTTTCATTTCCGAATTACGATGAATATACATATAAACAACATACAAATATACAAATATATATATATATATATATATATATATATAGATGTTGTCCTAATAGCCAGCTGAAGCGTGACGCGCCTCCGGGTTGTGCAACTCCTGCGGCATTTGCTAGTAGTGGCCTGTCTTGAGGCATGCAGCATCTGAGCCGGAAACAACAGAGTTTTCTACCTAGCCTCGAGGCGCCACACCTGACTGTGACGATGCAACACTTGCCACATGCCACATGCCACATGCTACAAACGGACCATGCGGCGCAGCTAGGGAGGTCTTACTGTACCCATGTGGAGATTCGCCTATCGATTGCTTCACTTGGACTCATAATTGAGATGGATGCCTGCAGAATGCAGCAGGCTAAAAGAAGCATGCAGCAGTCAGAGCTCTGCGTCCCGTTAGGTTAATCAGCTAATTAAAGCGATGCATTGTCCAGCATACGATGATGACATTTGGCATTCGGCATTTGACATTTGTCATCTAGCATTTGGCATTCAAATGGCCAACGTCCATGTCTGCAATTATGACTGATAAGCCACACGCCAGCTGTCAGTCAGTTGTTAAACCTGCTTTAAAGGCCTTTCCATTAGCCAACTTAAATGACATCCTGACAGCTTTTAAAAACTGTACTCTACATGTACGAAGCCTCAACACTATACCCTATTCGGCGAGTTCCATGAGCATATTGATCTCACATATACTCCTATTTATATTTATATGCAAACTCTTCCATAGAAGAAGAAAACTAGGAGAGCATTAAAAGAAGAGTTCATTAAAAAAAAAATATATAACTAAGTCATACAAATTTTTATTTATCCAAATGAGAGTCTTAAAAAATGTGATTTTAATTACAAATTTTGTTTTCGTTGAGATTTTTAAGAACTTTGAAGCTTCACAACTCAAACAAAAATATTTTTAAAAAAATGTGTTAAAAATTTGTATAGACATAAAAAGATGAGATTACTCAATCCTATCTTTTAACCCAATTCCAACCCACATAAACAACTTATTTAATCGAATTCTACAATAATAATATACCTATTTGCTATAACTCGTACACACTGAATGAGCTAAGATGATAAACAACTTATTTAATCGAATTCTACAATAATAATAGACCTATTTGCTATGACTCGTACCCACTGAATGAGCTAAGATGATGTGTGATAGCAGGGTATCGGTCGGTCGAGCACTGCCAAGTGCGGCTCTTTAATTGTGCTTCCATTAGCAAACATGCAAGCTTTTAGCTTTCGTTGATTAACAGTTAAGTCAATGTTATTAAATATGAAATTGAGAAAATCGTCTAATCATAAATACATTTGTGCCACTCAGTCCAATGTTGCGTTTCGCTTGCCCCAAGCAAACAAATTCCTATACACACAGTTGAAGCTAATATACTTTAAATACATATATGTACATATATTATACAATGATGATTTATAATGCATACGTTAAATCGTATTAGGCTACGCCTTTGTTTGCCTCGCCGTCCATTCCTGTCCATTCATCCAATAACACGAAATGTTGCCTTTTGTTTGCTTACCTCTATTTGTTATTCTTCTTCTTCTTGACACTTTTATTCGCATTGAAACAGTATTGTCTGTTCATAACAGTTGAAAAGGCATAAAATGTGGGTTTCGGCGCGCAGTCTATCCTCATGATAACATTAATACTGGAAACATATTTCTTATATATCAAGATCTTCCTTGCTAAAGGAATAATATAACTGCTTGCTGCCTCTGTTTCTTTTTCAGCTGATGGATAACACACAATTTATCCGCTTGTTAAAAGTTGCAATGAACTTTTTTAATAACTAAATACATGATTATTCGAGATTTGATAAATGCAAACCGAATTGCATATCAAAAGTGTTTATTCTATGGGACTATTTATCCTCTTGGTAAAAGTTACAGGCTACATAACATTTATTCAGCTTGTATCTTTTTTTCTATCTTGCCACTTAATCACATGTTATGACAGAATTTATTCTCATTAATAAAATATTTGATTATTGACTATATATGGTATATTTTATATAACCGACTGTCGCATTCTCTTGCAGCTGATGGATACACCCATGGTGGAAGCAAGCGTCGCCTCTTCGGCTCGTGCGATGGTCGCCGGCATCTCTACTGCATGCGCAGCGCGTCGGTCAAGTCCGTGCGTCAACAGCAGCAGCAGCAGCAGCAGCAGCACCAGCAGCAGCAACTGCAATTTGGCGACTGTTGCGGCCGGATGCAGCGGATGCGGCAGCAGCAGCAGCAGCAGCTATACATGAGCGGCGGCAAGGATGGGGACAGGCGCAAGTCCTTGTCCACGCCCAGCCTGCGGATCACAGAGGCTACGCTGCGCAGGTAAGTGAACTCAAATATATATACACATATACATATGTATAAATATATATGTGTGTGTGTGTGTGTGTGTGTAGATCGAATGAGAGCAAGAGCTTGGAGAGCAAGAAGCGGGTGGTGAAGATGCTGTTTGTGCTGGTGCTGGAGTTCTTCATCTGCTGGACACCACTGTACGTGATCAACACGATGACCATGCTGATCGGGCCTGTGGTTTATGAGTACGTGGACTATACGGCCATTAGCTTTCTGCAGCTGCTGGCGTATTCCTCCAGCTGCTGTAATCCGATCACCTACTGCTTCATGAACGCGAGCTTCCGGCGGGCCTTTGTGGACACCTTTAAGGGGATGCGACTGTGCGGCGGAGGACGGTTCTGGTTCTGTCGTCGCCGATCCAAGAATGAGACCAACTTGTCCGTCGCCGGCAACTCGATTGCTCTGGCCAATTCGGTAATGTCCAGCCACACGGTGCTGGAGAGTCCTCGCCTCTGAGGCAGTCGGCGTCAGCCTCGGACGCTGACGCGAATGGCAGACAGAGAGAGAGACAGGGATAGAGATAGGGACGTCGTCCAAATGAGAGTGAGACATGCATCCGGGGAGCGGGTTATGGAAACGGAGTCGCTGTAGAGCCCAATCCCAACTAGAAGTATGTGATCTTGAAGTAACTGAAACTGTGGTTGTCAACGATTCTACTCCAAGTAAGTTGTGTGTGGCACGGATAACGGAGAACGCATAACGCATAACGGATAACGGTAATATAATAGTATTTGGGTTTCACAAGCATCGATTGCATGGAACCACCAACCTATGATATCTATCTATAACAAATAATATTACTATCTATCACTTCAGAGCTGTTGCATTGTATTTTACCAATCGAAATCTAATTGTTAAATGTAAATTGTTAGACTTGTCCTGGTTCGGAATCGTGTTTATACAAATGTAATTTTTTTTTTTTTTTATATATATATATAAATTTATATATATGTGTGTATATGTGCAAGCAATCAAGAAGAATAACCACAATTTAAAAAGAAATTTTCATATTTATATAAAGTTAAGTGTGCAAAAACTATTTAAAGAACCTGTTTTAGAATCAAGATAATATTCAAAAAGTATTAAAAATCTATATATATCTATATTTATATATAGTATAAGAAAACTGAGTGAAAGGACGAGAACTGAGAACATGAAAATTTAAGAAAATACTCCACTTAATTTTCATATTTCAAAAGAAAAAAAAAAACACAAACAAAAAATCTTAAGGATTATATAGAAACTATGGCGTGTTAAGAACCGTCCGTTAAACTATTTGTCAACTATATGAAAATACCTGGATCTTAGATTTTCTCGTAGGTTGAAGAGATTTAATTGAAAAGCAAATATTTTTAAGTAGAAATGTTTCAAGTTTCAGCTCGTTTTAATCATGAGTATTACAAATGGGACTAGAACTTTAGATGCAAATTTCTATGGTCGTAAACAATGAATTTCCAAACGCAAAACAAAACAAAACAAAACAAAAACAAATTAATGAAGAAAAATATATTATATAACTTACAAAATTGTAGTTGAGCGCGTATTTAATGCTTAGTACCTATACATACATACATATGTTTAAATAATTATTTACATGGCATACACGCAAAAAAAATATATTTATGTATACCTAGATATATATAAAGATGTTTCCATGTCTGTGTGTTAGAAAATTTCAATATTTCTGTACACCTCAACGAACTTAGGAAATGCGAATTCTGCAATTCATATGTAAAATAGCAATAAATGTTTTATGTAAATACCAAAAACGAACAAAAAAAAAAAAAAACGCAAAGAAACGCAAAAAAATGGGATGGAAACTTATTTCATTGCATACCTTTAGGCGGCTCGAAAACCAACGCAAACAAAAGTACTTTTGTTTTACTTGGCGCTCGCAGTGAATTAATTTGAGTACTTACGAATGCTCTGAATGAATGCCCGGAATATTCGGAAGACTCGTGGAATTGATTGGCCATTTGAAGTTAATGAGCAGCGCGTAAATTGTGTTGAAATTTCTGGACCTGCAGACCGGGTTAGCTGTCGAGTTGGCCATTAAGCTGAGCCAGCGGCGCTTCGGGCCAAAGACAAAGACAAAGACAACGATAGCGACGGCTACATAAATAACAACAATGCTGCGGGATGTGCGAAAAGAATGCGGAGAAGGTCCTTTGAATGGATGCGAGATGTTGGAGTTGAGCTGAAATCAATTACCGTCCGGCCACAACAAATGAGGTGCATGCAACATTTGCCATAAGCCAGCTAAAGATGTATGCTTCCCCTCCCTCTCGCCCTCTCTTCATCTCTCCATCCTTCACTCCCCTACTCCATTTCTTTTTGGGCTGATGAATGTGCCACATCAGGCCGTGTTCGTGTGGTGAGGTAACACTGTTGCATATGCAGATGCCTTCTGCTGAATTGTAAACGAAGCTGGAAGCAGGATTTCGACTGCACGAAGGACTGAATGTTGACTGCTGGTTCATTGATTATGTTGATGAAGGGCTTGAGAACAGGCTTTAAGCCAACTGAAAAGCCAACTGATAAGCCAAATGAAAAGTCGTTTTAATTGAAATGAATTTAATTCAGCATACACACAAAATAAGCTAAAGTACAGTTGTGTCTGAAAACAAAAGACTAGTTTGTTGAATTGGGAGTATTGGTGGATATTTGTAATGTGCCAAAACAACATCATAATATATTATGACTTATAATTAAAGCTAAAAAACCGGTATGCGTTCAATTTATGAGAATCAATTAGAAAGGCAATGGATTCTCTAAACTTCTTTTCAGACACGAGAACGAAAATACATTCTAAGATCCGTGAATACAATCAGACACACATACATACATACAGACACGCAGATAATTTGCAATATAATTTAATGTTAATTTAACATTTATAATCAAAGCATGAAAGCCCGCTGGGCTAGTTTAAATTCATGAGAATCGCATAGAAGAGCGGCATGGCATTATCTCATCGATAGGAAACTAATCTAATATGTTGTGTGCATTGAAGGGGAATATGGTTTATGCCGTTCGTAGTTTGGGCATTCGATAAAAGTTGATTGTTTATTAATGGAAAATGCTAGAAGCATACCCTTGTGTATGGCCAACGTTAATAGGCCATGGCTTGCGCTTGGGCTTGGGCTTGGGCTTTAGGCCATGAGTGGCAGCTGCTGCTAAATCGTGGCATATTCCATTAGCACATTCGTCCCTCGATTTGTCACAATTGCAATGGGCCATTTGCTTCGAGCCCCTATCTGGGTGCATGACGTCAGTTGGCCAAGTGTCCTTAGCTGCTGCTGTTGTTGTTGGCCAGGTCTACGTGACAATTACCACAGTTATTACACGTAATAAGTACAGCAACCGCATGCAAACAAACAGACCCGATGGCGAAGGAGAAGTACCAGGAGGCGGTGGCAAAATGGGGCGTGGCGTTGCGAAGGCGGAGGCAGCGCTCGCTGTTGTTTTGGACACGTCAGCAATTGCCAGCAAGGGAATCATCTAGTATTTGTTTTTGTTGCGATACGACGCCCAGCTGCACACTGATGAAACCTTCTTGGAATCGTAATCAGATCACGGCCAGCACTCATGTGTGAGAGAGGCAGAAAGTGAGAGTGAGAGTGAGAGGGAGAAGGAGAGGGAGAGGGAGCCGTTGCGGAAGATCGTTGCCGGCCGAAGTCCTTGGCCATAACGAGCTCAGGTAAAAACCTGAGCCAGTTGTGCGAATTCCCAAGCAATTCAAATTCAAATAAACATGCATAATGCTACACTCGGACACAAATGGCCGGAACGGAGGATGCGGCAATCCTGAGATGCGAATTCCGTTTGCCATTGAGGGCTCTTTCCGGGCCTTTCGCTACCGGCCGCTGCATTAACTTATTTATTTACTAACCGTTTATTGCTGCTGCATGCGCATAAGCAGTACCTGCTGCCCCAATCTGTGGCACGCGCGCTGCCCCATCCCCGTCCAGAAGCTGCTGCTGCTGTTGCTACTGCTGCTGCTGCCCACCTGACTGTAAGTAAGGGTTGTCCAAGCCTTAATTAAAAGGCCGGCCAGCACGTCTTCTTTGTGCTCCACTTGATGCTTGATGCCCCAAACCAAAAGCCAATTATTAACAAATTATGTACACAAATATATACAAATAATTATGTGCATACACACATACACACGTCAGCATGAATACATATATATATATGTACATATAATGTGGCCAATACACGTGTCGCAGCCGATAAACAAAACAGCGGAGAGCCGCTGGCACGTCGAAGCACGAATACCCTACCTATGTGAAGGCTTATTAAAGAAATAATATATTATCGCTTCGATATTGGCATCAGATATTTATATATTAAAAATGGTGGACTAAACTGATCTAAAAAAAAAAAAAAAAATTTATATATATGTATTAAAACTATATGTACATAAATTAAAGTTGGTTAACAGAGTCAAAAAATCTAAGCAAATCTCTATGTATAAATAAATGTTTTATTTATACTAAAAAGGAATATCATATTTATAGGATAAATAGAACATTTCTTTGTATATACTTAACTTATAAAGCTGAATGATATAGCTGATATATATATATATATAGATAAGCATCAAGATATATCAACTATATATATGTACAATATATATGAACTCATAAAGAAATCCCTCCATGCGTGACACATTTCTCAGTCTAGTCGCAATACCCTAACCAAAGAGTATTGTGATGTGAATAATGAGCATAAAAACAAGAGGTCAATGTCCGCACGCTGTTATGTAATCTGTTGACTTCGCTGTGAAGAAGAAGTGTTGGAGTAGGGTGTAGGGTATGGGAGGGGGCCAAGAGTAGGGGAGGGGGCAGTTAGGCTGTTGGGGTCTGAAGCTGGAAGGCTTTCTACTCTTGGCTGGTGATTACGACACTTACGAAAAACCACGCAAAGTGAACTCAATTTGTATTTTGTTTTTGTTTTTGTTTTTATTCATTTTTGAAGCGTACTTATTTCAACTTTTTTGTAGGTTTCAATTGAACGACAACAACAGCAACAACAACAACAACAACAACAACAGCAACAACAACAACAGCAGCAACTCTTAAATAAAAGCAAACACACAACTGCAGCTACTTGAGTTATTGAAGGCGTTAAGCGAATGCCCAACTATGCGAGCTGTTGCCTGTTGCCCATCAAGTATACGCACCGAGGGCCCGTAAGGCAACGGCTCAACGACCTTGACCAGCTTTATTTTTGGTAAATGCTGCTGCTGTTATTACTGTTGTTACTGCTGCTGTTGTTGTTGTTGTTGTTGTCGCTCTTCGATAGCAACAGCGGCCGCGACTTGAAGGCGGATTTGCGCAACTTCGGTCGCGCCCTTTTTGCCCAATTATACAATTGGGGACGCCGTTACTTGAATTTCGCTCTCATATAAAATTCGACTGCGACTTCGACTTCGACTACGACTCTGACTGCGACTGCGACTGCGACTTCAGTTGAACGGGTTATTCGCATTGTATATTAATTATGCTGTTTATCTGTCGCAATTTTGAAACGTGGCTCTCGGCTGTATTTGGAGAAGTTTCGCAGCTCATTTCATGCAGTTGACCTTCGAGCACAGCGAAATTAGTCGAGGCTTCATTTTGTTTTGTTTGGCTTCGCTTAATTTTATATTTATTTTCATTTTATTTATTTTTGCTTTTTATTTATTTTTTTTTCTCATATTTGCAGCTTGAATTTTAAATGCCTGCAATTGTCGCTTAAGCGTGGTGAAAGTTTTTTTTTTATCGCTGAGCCTACCTAAAAAAAAGGCTTAAAACAGTTTCATAAAATATCGCAATGATTGAATAACGGCGCATTAACTGCGTAATGTTTAATCGGCGAAATCTTTCAATTAATTATTCACATAATATTTTTCTTGCATCGCTCTTGCGAGCGACTGAGAGCGCCCTCTAGCGGTCGCACTGTATGAACTCTGTCGATACTTAGCCAAGAACAGAACCTTTTCACCCTTCCTCTGGTCAATTTAGTCAGTGAAACATTTTCGAATAGAGTCCAACACCGACTGCGATCAACTGCCAGTTGATAATTGATCAATTTATTCAGATTCTTTATTTCATTTAGATATTTATTAATAAATATTATGTCATCATCCATATTCAAAGCGACTTACTTACTTTTTTCTGCTTGATTAAATATTCAATATCAGCAGCTTAAGTTCTTAGAAATCTTACAGATATACTATATAAGAATTCAATATAACTGACATTAAGTGTTTCTTAGACAAAGTTAATGCTTTGCAGGCGGGTCTAACAAGCTGCCCAATACTCTGTCTTGCCGACATTTATGTGTTCTTCTAATATTAACTTATATTTTTAATAGATAGATCTCAGAAAATTAAAATACTAGAATTTTAAATAATGCAGTCAAAAGAAATCTAAGAAAAACAAAATTAAAAATTATTATAAAATTAAGTCAAGATTTATCTGCTAGAAATTACTAAAAGTAATAAAAGTCACTTGAAATGCAAATTTTGGATTATCAATTGCAATATCTAATTATACATATGTATATAATTCCTCATAAGCTCAACATAAATCTATAAAGGTAAGAAGTATGCTATATGTGAGAAATAATTGAGCATGAACTGCGCAGTAAGAATTGTTGACTTCCCAATTATAGAAACAATTAATGGCTGAAAATAATATAAAGCCAATGGTGATATATATAAGTGCTAAACAAGTCATAGACCCAATCGAAAATAAAAACAAATCATGTAGAAAATGTGCTTGTAATCAAAACACAAATCGTAGACTTCGTTCACCTGTCGAGCAATTTGAGTCCCGTTTGTGCATTCCGTGTAATTTCAATAGAACTGATTATAGATCTTGAGATTTGAGAATCGGGCAGAGGCAAACGTCACTAGCTTGCATAATGGAAATGCACCAGAACAAACCCCAAAACATATTATCAACAACTCATTATAATTCACATTTATTAATTACGTGCAATGTGAGTGTAAATGTGAATGATAGGTGGAAACCGAGGAAGAATTGAATAAACAAGGCATGTCTTTTAATTGCAATCCATTTGTGCGGCACGTTCTAAACTTGATACGATTTCTGATAACGAGTTTTCGCTGAATTACCGAATAGTCATTTATAACACACCACAACATCATGATATTCGCCATTGCTCGTGACAATGACCCATCCAAAAGTCGAGTGCAGTTGTTGCCGTTCTTTGCGATTCGAAAATTTTTGGTTCTCAGACTCGAAAAAAAAGAAACAAAAAAACGAAGAACCGAATAAACAAACGGAAATGTTTTCTGCTGCGCTTTGCAGTTGCGAACATTTGCCTTTGCCTTCAATTGGCGGCAATTTTCTTGAATTACGTTCCGTAAAATGTTGCCCGGACAATAGGATCAACAACTTTGTCAATGGACCCATTGAGACATACGAACCATTCAACTGACATCTATATTCTATATTCTATATTCTATATTCTATATTCTATATTCTATATTCTATATTCTATATTCTATATTCTATATTCTATATTCTATATTCTATATTCTATATTCTATATTCTATATTCTATATTCTATATTCTATATTCTATATTCTATATTCTATATTCTATATTCTATATTCTATATTCTATATTCTATATTCTATATTCTATATTCTATATTCTATATTCTATATTCTATATTCTATATTCTATATTCTATATTCTATATTCTATATTCTATATTCTATATTCTATTTCTTTAACATTATAAAAATATATCAGATCAAAATAAATTATTAAAGTAGTATAGAGTCTGCTATAACGAAACTGATCCTAAGTCTAGTTGATATTAAAAAGTGAAAAAGCGGACTTTTTCTTCTAAATATTCTTAAATATGATAAAGTAATGGTCCACAGATCAGAATATATAATTTAGATAAATAGAAAATCTGAAAAGGTTTTTCCTCAATAATAAACCAATGATCGACGATACTTTTCTTTAACATTAGAAAATGATATCAGCTCTAGTTAATGGGATAGTTGAATTGATAATATTTCTGGAAATCAATAAACGTAAATCAAGATCCATCACATGATTTGAGAGCGATATGGCAATTATATACACATATAGCAGCCAATGTACGCGATAGATCGATCGCTTGGCGCGCGGCTCATTTGCATTCCGATATTTGTGATACCAAATAGGTCAATGGACATGAAAACAAGAGTAACCTTGAATACCAATTCAAAAACTATCTGAATCAAAACATAAACACTTGGGATACGCGCCCGAAAACACGCAAGCTCAGCATGACAAGCAGAAGGGGTTGCGGAGGGGTTGGGGGAAGGGGGCGTGCTGCTTATAAGGGAGGAGGGGGAGCAAACGATACTCTGTTATGCTGTTAAGATATAATTTCATATTTACAACTTTTGGCCAAGACGTCAAGATTTCAATGGAGCGGTTGCTAGACGCCGATACTTGTGGGCGAGCGGGGGCAGGGAGTCGGAGTTTGTAGGCCTCCATTCAAAGAAGATGGCAAAAAACCCAAAGGTGTTTCAGTCTTGGACTTGGAGGCAAGTTCTCGAGACAATTCGATTCGATTTGGTTCGATTTGATTCGATCGGAGCCTCAAAGATGGGGCTCGTAATCCGGAAATCTACGCGCTTCTCTCATTCACAGGTGTCTAACAAGAAGAAGAAGAAGAAGAAGGAGAAGAAAACGAAGTAGAAGAAGAAGAAGAAGAAGAGCAGAAGCGGTCTCGTTTTTTAATTCATTTTTTATTATGATTTGGTATTTTGCGTTTAAGAACAGGAATACGAAATAATATGGAATTTGATTTGTTTTTGCCAGAATTTCGCATTGTCTTATGCGTTAATTTAAATGCAGATATTTATAATGTATTGTATTGTATTGTATTGTATGTTCTGTTTCTTCTTCTTGCTAGCCTGCTGGCTGCTTGATTGCTTGCTTGCCTGCCTGCCAATTGACGCAAACCGAACGCGTTTGAGCCACACAATAATCCAATCCGAATGTGAAAAACTTGGCTCGCTGCTTTACACAGCTCTGGAATATTTTAATTTATGCTCGAGGAAGTGGCGCACTAGTTGGGGCTAAACACCCCACCCCAGTGATAGCCGCTCACCGAGGTGGTTGAACCTCCCCACACACACACACACACACACGCACATAAGCACAGACGTAGTTGAGAGTGGGGAGCTCGGGCTGCAGCTCGATTCCAGCCTGGCCAGCTACGGCGCAGTAGCAGCAAGAATGCTAAACGAAACCGCTCGAGAGACTCAAGACTCAAGACTCAAGAGTCGAGAACCGAGAACCGAGAATCGAGAACCGAGAAGCGAGACTCTAGACTTGAGACATGAGACTTGAGGCTTGTGGACGTGTTGGAGCTGTGCTGTGGATGGGGGCTGATGCTGGTTCTGCGCTGCCAGCCAGGTAGGTGGTAGGTGGTATGCTGGCAAGGGGGTGGTGGGGGCAGGCGGGCGGAGATGTCAGCGTACGCGCTCAAGGTTGTGGCGCTATGGTGAGCCGTCGCTCTGGCTATGGCGCATCGATTGACATTATATAATCGCCGTCAGGCTGAGCTCATTTTGGCCATTTTAATGAAACGCCAATCGGACAATGGGGACGCGGACATGTGTACCTCGGCCACAAAGTTCATTGCTACCTCGCGCGAAAACTGAAACTGTTAAGAAAACACGTTGTATGCGTATCTAATAGATACGCATATGCTTAGCCATCTAGTGGGGCGAGGGACAGTAAGAGGGAAGAAGGAGTAAGGGAGAGGGAGAGGGAGAGGGAGATACACACGCGTAGTAAATACGCACAACCAGACCGTGAATTGGGCCCTTGACTGGGATGCTGTTGGCCGTTGGCTGATTGGCTGATTACCTGATTAGCCGATTAGTCGGGGGGAGCCGTGGCATGAGTCAACCAGCCAGACGGACGGACAGACGAACGGACAGACGAACGGACAGACGAACGGACAGACGAACGGACAGACGGACGGATTGCCCGGCCGGTGTGGCAACAGGTTGAATGGAGGCCCTTTTTCACAGTCATTGTTCTTGTTGTTGTTGTTGTTTCTTCTTTCTTAATCATTTGTTGTTATGCAGAAGCTGGAACAGAAAACAGAAACCGAAACAGAAACCGAAACAGAAGCAAAAGCTGAAACAAAAGCAGAATCACAAACATAAACAGAAAATGAAATGTCGCAGTTTTGTTTTCGGTTTCGGTCGGGCCCTTATAACTAACTCACACACACACAACCCCCCCCTCCCACCCACCCCTTTATCCCCTTGGAGGCACCCCCCACAGTAAACACCGATGCTGACGGTTTAATGAACTCTGCTAGCAGAGCAATACGCACATTCTTCGCATATTTGGGCGCGCGAATTTGAATGGCGGCTTTTGGCCGACTGTCGGTATCACCTACGCTAGCTACTCCAATTACATAATGCCGAGCACAACAAATATTTGGCTTTATTTTTCCCCGTTGGGTTCAATGAATTGCCAACATTTTCACACGTTAGCCGAAGACTTGGGTTTCGCCTCCTTCCTTTTGGGGTGCCATGGATACCCTGTAATCAAAGCGAAATTAAAGCAGGTGTTTCAGTTACCCACGAAATCCAGTATTTATATTACTCTCATTACACTCAACGAACACTCGATGCTCTCGAATCCAAAATTAATGAGCATCTAATATCGCATCACAGATTCTTATCATATGAGACGACTACAGGGTATCTCGTTGGGCGCCAGTAGCGGCGGAAAGTCACATGAGAGTCAAAAGAATAATATAGAATGACATTTTTGCAGACATGCATATACATTATTTTCGCTGAGACCTCCATATAGAGGGGTCTTTCATACCCTTTCATGAATCGTACTTGTACTTACGTAAACAACAAATATGTTCTTTAAGATCTGTTCAAGGCATCGGATTTCGTCAGCTCCGAACAGGTACTACGTAGTTTTAATTGTCGACACATACCCAGCTACACAAATACACGCACACAGATATATATATATGTATGTATATATATGTATATGCACTGCATTCTATATTAATGAACTTTTATTCAGTTTGAGTTGAAAAGTTTTCTGTGAGAATATATTCAGCTCAACTTTGATTAGGTAATACGTGTGTATTTATATATAGAACTTTGATTAGGTAATAGGTAATATTCAATTCATATATGCGCTGCAATCGCCAATCAAATAGCTTTCGGTTCATTGACCCCGAACGTGTTAAAGACTTCCAATGGGATGGAGATACGGAAGTAATACCCTTTCTGCACACACATAGAGCGTAGCTATGCATTGCGACTGGCGTGGCGTCGAGTGTAGCGCATTCGAGTGTCGGCCAGGCCGCGGCTGCGGCTGCGGCTGCGGTCTCGCATTCTCGCATTCTCGATAGCTGTGAAATTCTCAAGACGTCTCGAATGGCGGCGGCGGCAGCGGCGGCGGCTTCTTTTGCCTTGTCACGACATCGATTTGTCAGTTCGAGTTCGAATTAATGAGTTTTCAAGGCCAAAAGGATGGGCGACAATAGAGTGCGAGCGAGACAGCCTGTTGTTATTTGCCGAATAATAAGTAGCCAAAGCCAAGATTTATTTTTGTTTTCGTCGTAAATTTCATAATAATCTATTCTCTTTCATTCCCGTTCCCGTTCCCTTTCCCATACCCGTTCCCGTTCCCGTTTCCATTCCCGTTCCCGTTCCCATTCCCGTTCCCTTTCTTCTTTCCGGCCAAGTCGAATTTGTGGCCGGTACCAATCGGTTACTACTATACGATCTCCGAACTCTGGCTGTTGCCGTTCTTCCCGCCAATTTTTCGCTAGATTCTGCGTTGTCATGTGCCTCGATGTTGTTGTTGTTTTTGTTTTTTATTTATTTTTTTTTTTCTTTCGGTTGTGGTATTTTCCTCTTCTTGCGTATTTTTTGCGCTTCTGTTGTTTTCGATTTTGTACCAGGAATTCACAATTCTGTTTTTCAAGTTCAAGAGCGCCTCCACAAAAGATAGGCTTGTCTCCGAGCTGTTTAGCATAGCTATGGGGCTTAGGACTATTTTACGCATTCTTTTTCGTCGAACTTTCCGAAAAGAAAAAAACAAAGAAAAACAACAACATTGTTTACACCTTGTCAGCCAATAAATAAATACGCATAAGATCAAATAAAAAAATAATATTAAAAAAAAAAACAAAAAAAAAAACTTGATATTAATCGAAATTAAGAATCTTGTTTATGTCCAGCTAATCGAAAGGAATACGCTCTGATGTAATTTAACCAGAAATATTTAAATGCGTCAAAGCCAACTATTTGGAAAACTTCTTGACGCAGGTGAAGAAGATCATCGAGAAAAGATCTCTCCACTTCGAGAATGTCCGGAAAGAAACCAGCTCAAGGTCTACAGTGAATACCCTGGACAACATTTTTAAAGAAAATCTCTTTGAGCTATCCAGCTCTGTAGGCAAGAGAAGAGACTATAAAGTAAAGCACGAAAAAAAAAACCCCCTTCCATGTTAAACAGCTCGAAATGCAAATTAAAAATTACAATTAAAAATTTAATTTTAGAAGAAAATAAAAAAGAATTTCTTATGAGTCAAAATTAAAAATGTTCTAAAAGTACATTTTGCAATTTGTATTTTTTGTATATTTCAAATACTTTCTAAATATTTGTTTTGCATTCGTTTGGGCTATAAATAATTTATAAAGAACGATTCCATAATTAAATGCATATTTTGTTTTTTTTTTGTATTGTTGCGATAAAAGGAAACAAAAATCAGAGTATAATTAATAATGGAATATATATTTTTATGCAGCACTAAATTAAGAATAGAAAGCGTGCAATATTCATTCGGTTAAGCTGGTTCCTCGATCCCCTACATCTGCCTCCCCTTCGCTTGGCAATTTTTTCGTTTTAATTTTTTAATTTTATATATTTTTTCATATTTTTTTGTTTTTGTTGTTTTCTTGGTTTTTGGTACATTTGAGTATTGTTTTTGTTGTTGTTCTTGTTGTGAGTTTCGCGCGTTTGCTAATTTGTTATTTATTGCAAATGTGTGCACATATGCACATACATATTCTAAGCGTGTACATGCTTAGCTATGCATGCACACACACGCACACACACACACACATGTATGCATAGCTGTGTTAGAGCATTTTACAAATGGTGCTTTGTTTGGCTCCTCAAGGTCGCGCCATAAAAAGTGTGCAAAAACAATTCCAAATATTGCATCACGAATGCGAACACACAATCAAACAAAACGTTAACCAACACGTGCCGCAAATATCTAAGAACGAAGCTAGAACACTCTAAGCTGCTGCTGATGTAGGTACACCTAATGATCATTAACATTAACATACTCATTATCATGTTCATTATCATACTCATTATCATTAACAGTAGCAGAATCAGTAGCAGTAGAATTATCATTATCATTATCATAATCATAATCATAATCATAATCATAATCATAATCATTATCATTATCATTATCATTATCATTATCATTATCATTATCATTATCATTATCATTATCATTATCATAATCATAATCATTATCATTATCATTATCATTATCATTATCATTATCATTATCATTATCATTATCATTATCATTATCATTATCATTATCATTATCATTATCATTATCATTATCATTATCATTATCATTATCATTATCATTATCATTATCATTATCTTTATCATTATCATTATCATTATCACTATAATTACCATTATCATTATCATTATCACTATAATTACCATTATCATTATCATTATCATTATCACTATAATTACCATTAGCATTATCATTATCATTATAATTACCATTAGCATTATCATTATCATTATAATTACCATTAGCATTATCATTACCATGTTGATCATCATTATCACAACAGGAATGTATCGGACATATACAGACACTTAATGAGTTTCAGAGGTATACGAATAGAGCCAACTAATGAATACCACATCCTACACATGAGTAAAGAGTGTAGTGCAAATAAAGTATGGATGGTTGATTGATAATTGATAATGAATGACTAAGTGCTGTATTTTGGGACTCGAATAATTAATGGGCCGAACAGATTTGTCTATAAGTGCAGTTGGAAGCGGAAGACGGCAGATGGAGCTGCTGACGTTGTGGAGCTGCCTTTGCCCCTCGATTGGGATCGGCAAACCAGTTAGTTATTACCTGTCACCGGGTTCGTCTGGGAGCGCAGTGACTTTGCCTCTTGAACAGAAACCGAAACCGAAACTCAAAATGAAAATGAAATGAAACCGAAACTGAAACTGAAACTCAATCCGAGACCGTCTCCTGGTCCGAATGGCCCTGGAGGCTCTCTCTCTCTCTCTCTCTCTCACACACATTCTCTGGCAGATCTGCCGACATATTTCTGCACTGACTCATGTCCGGCATCCTTGGCGCTGGCCCGGACCCATTCGTGACTGACTGTGTGACTGTGTGACTGAGTGACTGAGTGACTGTGACTGTGACTGTACAAGCGGGAGCTATTCTGCCTGATCTCGACGCAGTCTAGCAGTCATTAGCCTTTTGGCATCAGTTCCTGGAAACATTCCTCTCACTCTCTCTCACTCTCTCACTCACTCACTCTCTCCCTCTCTCTCTCTCTCTTGGCCTCTCTCTCGATGCACCAGCCTCTGCTGATCCGGCTATAGATCTCTGTGTCTGGGCCAATGACCGCGTCCAAGGCCGTGCACAGTTTTCCTGTTCTCATTTTTCACGCGCTTGCTGCGTGTGTGTGTGTGTGTGTGTGCGTGTGTGATCCTTAAGTGGCCAACCTACTATACCTGCAAGTGCAGCCCACACACACACACACACGCACACAGTTTGTTGTCCTGTTCGACAGCGAGTGCATTGACCCAACGACCATTGTCTCAAGTGCTTTGTTTTTTTTTTTTTTTTTGTTTTTTTGGTTTTCATTTCCTAGAGGCCGCATCGCCTGTTGCCCGTTGCCTGTCGCCTGTTGCCTGTCGCCTGTTGCCTGCCACATGCGGCATCCTAGTTCGGCAGCTGTTGCCGTTGCCGTTGCAGTTGCCAGTTCAATGACTCTCTCAATTAAATAGTTGCTGCTGTGCGGCTGTACGACAACAGTTGCTGCTGCTTCTCCCTCTTCTTCTGCTGCTGCTGCTG